>JAUCMU010000151.1:7131163-7160106 GCA_032275025.1 Enteromius treurensis
GTTTAAAACCCAAAACAGAGAGACTACAAGCTTTTTTCCTCAGCGCTGCTAGAAGCGAGATACGCAACATCCGCTACACAAAGTAACGGACCTTACAATGGATACATTTAATATTCTAATTATATGGAAATCACAAACACATACATTATATATACAGTGAGGTCAATAAGTATTTGATCACCCTGTGATTTTGCAAGTTCTCTTCCTTAGAAATCATGGAGGGTTCTACAATTTTCAGCATTGGTGCATTTCCACTGTGAGAGACAGAATCTAAAAAGAAAAATCCCGAAATCACATTGTATGATTTTTTTTTTTTTTTTTTTACAATCTACAGTATTTGGGAATTACTGTGTCAAATAATTATTTGATCACTTTGAGTCAAATTTTTTTCATATTTGTTACAAAAGCCTTTGTTAACAATTACAGAGGTCAAACGGTTCCTGTAGTTCTTCACCGGGATTGCACACACTGCATTAAGGGATTTTGGCCCACTCCTCCATAAAGATCTTCTCTAGATCTGTCAGGTTTCAGGGCTGTCGCTGAGCAACACTGAGTTTCAGCTCCCTCCAAATATTTTCATTAGGGTTCAGGTCTACAGACTGGCTAGGCCACTCCAGAACCTTGATATGTCTCTTACGGAGCCACTGCTTGCTTTTCCTGGCTGTGTGCTTTGGGTCATTGTCATGTTGGAAGTCCCAGCCACGACCCATCTTTAATGCTCTGACTAAGGGAAGGAGGTTTTTGCCCAATATGTAACAATACAGTGCAGTCATCCTGTCCCCTGTGCAGTAAAACACCCCCAGAGCATGATGCTTCCAGCACCATGCTTCACTGTAGGGATGGTATTATTGGGATGATACTCATCATTCTCCTTCCTCCAAACACGGCGAATAGAGATAAGACCAAAAAGTTCTACTTTGGTCTCATCTGACCACAGGACTTTCTCCCATAACTCCTCTGGATCATCCATATGGTCCCTGGCAAACTTCAGACGAGCCTGAACATGGGCTGACTTAAGCAGGGGAACCTTCCGTGCGATGCAAGATTTGAAACCATGAAACTTCGTGTATTACTGATAGTAGCCTTGGAAACGATGGTCCCAGCTCTCTTCACGCCATTGACCAGCTCCTCCCGTGTAGTTCTGGGCTGATTCATCACCAACATTTTGCTCATGTTGCTACTTCGACTTTGGCTGATTGTGGTCTGCATGGGTGTCTTTATGACAGCTAACAACCTCAACCAGGTTCTACGAATTTAGAATCATGAGCAGAGTGTAGCTGGACTATTTAAAAGCAAAATTGCATGTCTTTGAGGGTCAGAAATCTGGCTGATAAGCAAGTGATAAAATACTTATATAGTCATTCCCAAATAAATTGTTAAAAAAAAATCATACAATGTGAATTCCGGATTATTCTTTTTAGATTCTGTCTCTCCCAGTGGAAATGCACCTATGCTGAAAGTTGTCTAATTTCTAAGTAAGAGAACTTGCAAAATCACAGGGTGATCAAATACACACACTGCAGGCAACAGCACCTTCCATTTTGGCCAGAAGAAGATGTCTTTAAAGGCGGAATAATAATGCTGAAACAGCATGATGCCTTAAAATGCTGTCTTGGTAGTAAGCTCACTAGGTTTGGTTTAGAACAGAGCTAATATATCCGCATGTACGCTCACACAGCTCTGACTGTGGCAATCTGTTTTCTGTGTTGAAAGCATGAGGAAACAGTACGCGTTTTATATCTGATCATGTGTAGGTGAACTCTTTCAGTTCAGTATTCTATGTAGGGCATCATCCTGTTTGTGCTGAGAAACTAATGAAAAAATGTTCATATTCCACATCTGACTGCTTCATTAATCTGGAGTGGGAATGGTCCCATTAGGACACATCCACTGGTATTACCACACAGATATGATTATATGACAACACTAGAAGTTTAGGCAGCTTCCCTTGAGATCGGCACAAATGAACATGTGTTCTGTTATTGCATTTCACATGCGCCGTAAAATCACAAACGCAATCACGGGAGGGAAAACAACCTCTAAAATTCACATTTAAATGCCGAATCTAGTTTTAAAACGTAAAAGGATTTATAAAGTTGAGCTCAAACTGTAGAAAATCTAATTGCAGCCCCTAGTGTGACGCTGTTTGTGTGTGCCTTCATCATCAGTGCTCTGGATTTCTGATGAAATCAAAGCTAGAGGAGTTTTCCTCTATTGCACTTGAAGACACAGAAATTCTAATTTAAGAAAAAGCATGAGCACTAACCGAAGATGAAGATGAATATCGACGCCATACGGCTTCACTGTTTCATTTAGTGGAACAGAGGGACAGCTTAATGAACGCAGAGCAACGCCTTTAACAACCTACTCTCGGAAACTTCATACGTCCAACTTGACATAAGTGCTGGCTTCCTCCTGAGAAACTGAATCGCATAAACCGCCTTCACAACCCACATCTTATGTATATGGATCTACGACAGGAATCCATCAGGAGGAAGGGTGGAATGAGCGACTGTCCAGTGTAGGAGTTTATGTGGATGTGCATAAATATTTAAAATGTGTGCGCGTGTGTTGTAGTTTTATCAATCTAGATAAAATATACGTTTCTCAGGGGAGAAAAAAGTGCCTCTTGCCAATTCTACAGACAGATGGACCTCAGTTTAACTTGAAGATACCATGATAACATACCAGCTCAGAGAAGAACCAGCTATCAATAGCGGCTATCACGCCAGAGCTGTGAGTGTGACTGACAGCAGCGCCAAACACCGTTCCTCAGGCCATAGCCATAGCCATAAACACACACACACACACACACACACCAAACGCTATAACATAGCCAACTCCTGCCCCCAGAAACACCCCGCAGGCTACATACACACACACCTCCACAAACACAAATTCGCCTGCATGTTGAGATCTTCCTTGTCTCTGGAAGAAAAACAACATAATACCGTCCAACATGCATTATTTAAATATTACTTCAAATTGAAGACTGGGTTTCCACTGAAATGAAATAAATCAGCATGATAAGCAATTATAGGATAACACATACTTAAGTCCTTTAATTTACTCACTGTTTAATGCGTGAAGGCAGCAAGAAAAGCACTATCACTGGTAACTATGAATCACTGGTGTCAGTGTGCTTGGAGTATGTGTGCTATGATTAGCATTCAGAGCCTGTTATATTAATCATCCATCTCTTCCATACTTCAGCAAATAATCCCACTAGTTCTCTGTCTGACACCACAAATGAATCATGCGGAACACAAGCAACCAGAAATGAAGGATTAGGCCATATGTTCAAGATTGGAGAGGTAAAATATTTAGCTACTGGCTGCTGAAAAATTCATATAGGTCAAGCTTTAATCTGAATATTGAGGAAAATTTCATTATTACTTGACAGCTATCCCCAGACAATATTTGTATTTTGACAATACATGCCAGATTTTTGGTGACCTTTTTTTTTTTACACTTGTAATTTTTAAAACATGTATCTACTGAATATTTTGGTTAAACTACAGACTTCTCTCACAGTGAACCTCTCTCTTCAGTCATTTAATTAGATTTAGTCTGGTCTTTTTCTTAAACTCAGCTATAAGGTCGAATTTAGATCTACCTCCATTTAATTAAAAACTGACGGACAGAACAAAGCACCTGCTCTGCATTCTTCATTTGTCTATAATCCGTTTCACTCAAATGGACATCACAAGGAAGTGGTTGAGGGAGAAGATTGTGTGACGTGTTCAAGTTTCTTCTCATCATGAGACGTGAGATCAAGTGATGCAAGTTTAGTTGGTCTGTTCCTATGATGTTATGAGGAACTCCATATGTGGGTGCTGATGTAAGCACACGAGCCGGCCTAAGTATTAAATATGAATAAAAAGACTTTAAAGCATATACATGACCACTCCTAGGAGAGCATCACGGATTTAAACTGCAAGATGCAAGAGCTTCCCTGAGCACACAAAGCAAACTTCTGTTACAAACCATGAGGAATGTGCAGTGTTTGTTTTCACTGTGTGAACGAAGCCATCCTTGCAAAACGTATTCATTTATTGCATTTACACTGAGCCTCTCTGTTCCTCACGTTCTCACAGTGAGAAGGAGCTTTGCCTTATACATATTAAACAGGCACTTCTGGAGACATGATTTAATGTCTCTCAATAATGCATTCAGTCAGATGCATGATGTTTTCACACATCATTACCTCCACTCCAGTCTCCACTTCTTTCAGAGAATTTTCTCCAAGCAACCTGTTTCTCCAAATGTCAGCTCGCAACATTTAGCCAGAAGTATTTAACATTTAGAAAACTAGCACAGATATGAGATATAGCAGAGAAAAATTTACGTCCTACATTGTTGATGAAGCATACGGGTAGCTGCCATGAAACACTTAAGGGAAGTTCTGTGACTTGACGAGCTATACATCATCTATTTTAAACTCATATTTTAAGATCACAACAATTAATACATGGAATATTCATACTTTAAAAAATTCAAGATTGCAGAAGTACTTAAAATTAAATTGTGATGGCAAAACAAAATAAAATTTACCTTATTCTTTCATATAAATGTTAACCCAGTGATGATATTTTGAAGTGACTAAATGTTAAAAACACCGTAACTTTCTGTGTGTTCAACATAAATGTATTTTGGTTTTGGATTTTCTTTAAGATGCTAAGGTTATAGGTTATAGTTATTTAAGACGGCATAATTTACTCACGTTGATCAAAACCTGTATGGATTTCTTTCATCATGAAGGAAGAAGATATATGTTGTCCACACAATAAAACACCATTGGACCTTATCGAATTAGACCGTATGGACAAAACAACACAACTTCTTTTATGTTCCACAGAAGAAAGCAAGTCATACAGGTTTGGAAAACATGAGGGTCAATAAATGATGAAAGACTTTATTTTTGAGTTAACTATTCCTTTTGAAAAGACAGAGAAGTAGAAAGAGAAGTTGCTGAATAATGAAACATCTGGGTCTTTATGTAGAAATGTTTGCTAAAAAACACAGTGGCTTCAAAATTTGTTGTACAACAAAATGTAAAAGTAAAGTTATCAGACTTTATTTTACTCCTCAACAGAAAACAGCTTCTCCAAAAACCCATTAGAAGCTCCCAAGAGAACACATGACTCAAAACTGCTAATTCTCTTCAGGGTGTTGGACTATAAACAGAGCAGCTGTAAGTGAGATTACAGAAGAGGCCTCTTTCTCGCTCTTCATTGCTTTCTAAAACTTCACAGCCAATCAAACGCCCGATGCGTCCAAGCTGTGAGGAGGCTGTATTCAGAGACAGAAGATTACAGAGACACTCCGGGACTCCATCAGTGCCGTTCTCAAATGTCAATAATGAAGTAAACATCAACAGCAGGGTCGTGTTTGTTTATGTTTATGAAATGTTTGTTGGATACAACTCTATGATGTCAAACCGTCAAATATCCACCAGGGCCACGCTAAGCAATCACACCTTTTTAACTCGGAAGCACAGGGGACACATCGGCGAAACTGCCTCCGCATCTACAGTATGTTCTACACGAGGTTGGAGGGTTTAAAAATTTTTTGAAAATACACTTTTTAAATTCAAATGGATTTAAGGAAAAATCTCTGTGGAAAGTCACGGGCCATTGCTCAAACATCTCTGTGTTTGTGCTCTCTAACGGCCTTCCATTCAGTCCAATAAACACAGTGAAGCACACACCAGGCAAACTAAACGAGTGCTCAGGATGATAAGTTGATTCCCAAATGCATGTTGAAGGGTCGTCTGGGTGCCGGCTTTCCCCTTGAGAGAGTAAGGTCACAGAGGCAGTGGAGCAAAGAGCTCTGCCTCGCTCTGCATCTTAAACATACGTGCGTGATGCTTGTGAAAACTAAACCGTTAACACTCGATTCCCAGCCCTTCTTACAACTCGTCGTGAGTCTTACTGGAAAATAACACTGCAATCCCTGCAGCAAAGGAGATGCCTGTGGGAGGGGCTAAAATAATATAAGGTTATGAAAACTAATAGATAATATAGTACTAAATACAAATAAATATATGTGTGTGTGTGTGTGTGTAATATATATATATATATATATATATATATATATATATATATATTGTGCCCTATTATTATTCTTTTTTTAAACACCATATATGTTAGTCTACACTGTTATATGTTAGTAATATGTTAGTCTATAACACAAAATGGCTCTTAAAAATAAACAATCACTTTAAGTTTGGCATTTAAAAATATTATATTATATTTATTATATTATATTATATTATATTATATTATATTATATTAGCACTTGATTTTGATTTTAGATTAAGTTTTATTAATTGTTATGTTTTTTTTGGTTTTTCTTGTAGTCAACTCCTACTGCATTACTTGACTGTATGCTATATATATTTTTTTAAATGTTGAGAGTAATGTTTTATGGGTTCAGTCTGTGTTGAAAATGCTGAGCACTTACAGGTGGATCTTACAGTACAACTTAAGACGAGGGCTGTAGAATGATGCTGTTCGAAATTAAATTATTATTAATATAATAATTGTAACACAATCATTCTACTACATAAAGAAAATAGACACAGTATGTGTAGTATGGAAGTGCTTTCTCAATGACTTGCACAAAGCATAACTGTCTAAACAGTCTTCTGTGTTCTGTTGTATTCTTTCTGGTTTGATACTTCCTGTATGACCTTTGTTGGAACAAAACCTTAAGGCAATACAACTTTGATTTCTCAACACCTAGAAGAATTTCTTGTCTTGCAGACATCAATGTGTCAGACAGCCCAGCAGGAAATCCAACATGGCAAAGGAGCTCACAGGAACCTGGGCTCTCACCTTTACATCCACAACACTTTACTCTAAAGACGCTCAGGGAAAACAATAAGGGGTGCAAACAAAACTACTTTAACTTTGCGAGAGCTAAGAGGTAAATAAAATGCACAATCATATAAAAAATATTAACTTAAATTATTCAGCCCGAAATTAAAACTCTGTCATTTACTCACCCTCATGTTGTCTGAACAAAAAACAAAGGTCTGAATGATTTGTTGATGATTTAGAATGATCAAGTTCTCCATTGGCACAATGATGAGGAATATTCTCAGTAAAGAACCAAGTATAGTTTTTGTCAATCAAAGGGAAACATTTATGACACTATTATGTTCATTTTATGTCTTTAAAAAGCTTAAAAGCCTCTATAGGTCCTAACTGCATGGAAAATAACCAGCATAATTCTCCTTTTGCATTCCATGGAAGAAACAAAGTCACACAAGCTTGTTGTCTGCTAGACTTAAGTGATGCGTCAGCTGCAATAAAGCTTTCGATTTTCAGGAAGAAAAAGCGTAATAAGGAGTAAATTGGCGATAATGCTGGTAATAGTGTTAATGCTAATACAACTCATAATGGTAACATTAGCCGAATCGATTTAAAAATGTTTTGATGGATTTAATATATCTCAAGCACACAACATTTGATATTGTATTGTTTTTCTCTCTGTGTAATTCCAGCCATCAGGCATCACAAAAACAAAAGCACAATTCTGTTTAGATCTGCTTTGTAACAAGGGAACCTCAGGCTGGAATGAGCTAGTGTACCTACAAACATGTCTCCGGCGGGCTGCACTGATTCGCGTGCAGCCAGAGGGCATGGAGCAGGCCTGCGGGGGAAAGCAGAGCATGTTTCCCCCCCAGGGTTGTCTCACAGCCATTAACTCCTGCCAAGTTCTTGCATCGATTCTTACTAAGGGGCTCTGCTCCACACAGGGTCAGACAACAGTGAAACAGAGAGAGATGGAAGGCAACGGCATGAGCTCTCATGCATCCAAACATTGAAATCAATTTTATGGCATGTAGGCTTAAAGGTTACAAATAATGTCAACATAATATACATGTACACATACACCCACACTTACATGCACAAAACAAACACTGAAGGTGACGAATAAACAGATCTCCTGCTGTTCTGACTGGGCTGTGTGGAGACCACAGCTTGACACGGGACCGACAGGAGCGTGTTTCCACGTCAATGAGCTCTATAGAGATGGTCTAGCTCAGAAATAATATAGTTTCTGGAATGAGGTGCACTAGAGATCTACTTCAGGAGAAACCCTGGCGTGAATGTAGAAAAAGCTGACTGATAGCTTGCTGGTTTTGAAATGTAAAATCATAATATATTATTACAATCCATAAACAAACAATAAAGCTTTTAATTAATTGTTTTGATAAATATGGTTACTGCATGCTAGTGGAAGGTTATTACTTTGGCTAATAAAAGAGGTAAATACTATACACATACATACATACAGTATATACACATATCCTAATATTCGACTGTTTGTGGTCAGCATGATTTTTCGGACGAAATTAATAAGTTTATTAAGCCAAGATGCATAGAATTGATCAGAAGTCACAAAGTGTTACAGAAGATTTCTTCTTTTTGAAAAATGCTAATTTTTTTATGCTATTGTTTTAAACATTGATAAAAACATGAAATGTAAAATCAGCATATTAGAATCATTTATGTGTTACTAATGGGATGCTAAATTCAGCTTTTCGATCCGAGAAATAAATTACATCTTGTATATCTATATCTATATCTATCTATATATATATATATATATATATATATATATATATACTGCCCTCCAAAAGTTTGGAGACACTCCTGGCAAAGTCATATCAGCATATCAGCATAAATCCTTATAATTTTCTGGTGCAAATGCTGCACATTAAAGTAACTTGACATTGTCATTGAAGACCAGCAATAATAATTTTCTTTTTGATTACATAACAAGTTTTTGATTACATAACAAGTTTAGCTACTATGGGAGGAACTGTACCGTGATGTCCGTAAGAAGTGTCCAACCAGTGTGAATCATCTTTGGGCAATCCTTCAGGAGGCTTGGAGTAATATATCAAGTCAGTGTTTGAATAAATTGAAAGCTCAGATACTCAGGTAATGCAGAGCTTTAGCTGCTAATGATGGATGTTCTATGTATTCTAAGTATTTTCTATGTATAAACTGTTTATGTAATCAAATAAGTTTTTGTAGTTTGTGTTATCCCTCATCAGTGCAAAACTATCACAGATTAAAAGAATTCATGCAAATATAGTCCAAAACATCCCTTTTCTAGGGCGTTTCCAGAATTTTGGAGGGCAGTGTATGTATAAATACATATTTATTTATGCACAGTTAATTTAAATTGTAATAACATAATTGCAAAATATTATTATAACTGTAATCAAATAAATGCAGCCTTGGTGATAATAAAATATGTCTGTTTTAAAAAATAAAAAAAAATACCCTACCCATCCAAAACCAGCAATTAGACTAATTTTACTGAGAAACACTGCTTATCCTAGTGAATATTATGAATAGTATGTTCAATATGGACACCAGCACATGTCCAATAAAAGATTTTGTTTACATTACGAGGACCAAATATCTCCACAAGGACAGTAAAACCTTTAATGACTATATTGCAGGTCTCAGACGGTCAGTGACCCCCAGAAATACCTGAAAAACGTACTAAATAATGTCTTCATAAAAATCTTAATAAATGTGTGAGGGTTTAGAGTTAGAAGTGAGCTAAATTATCATTCTAAAACAACAGAAGTGAATAGAAAGTCCCACCATGAAAGAAAAACAGAAGTGTGTGAGGTCAGTGAGGGGGGTCTTCCTGTTGGGAGTGACATTGTTCAGTCCAGGGATTGAAGTCCAGAGGGACTAGATTTAATGAGCTCCAATTTTTGCTCTAATGACCCTCACTCTACCTCACCCCCCTCCATCATTTCCCTCTTCATATTCTTCTCTTCTAATCGCTTTGGAGGATATTAACAACCTCTTCCTCGCACACTCCAGGCCATTAGGAGGGCCTGCCTCAGCTGCACACACACGCCAATCATCTCAATTACTCTTATGAGCACAGAGGCCAATATCTCGTGAAACAGACACATGCACACATGACAGAAGAATGGGAGAGAGAAAGATCTAGTGAGGGTGAGGGTGTAAGCTGTGAAACTAGGCCACACTACAACATGGTGTATTATCAGTGAAATCTTTATTTCTGTGATGACAAGAAAGTGCGAGATGTCTTAATTATGCTAGTTTTCTAGAGTGTTAAGTGACCCCGGCATTCCGCCATGAGCAAACATTACAAACCCAAACTTATCTGCAATTAAGTGCCATCAGAACAGTCATAGTTGGTTCTTGCCCTCAGTCAAGCAGCCAGGTAGCCTACATGTACCTTTCCTGCGACGGAAGCCGTTTTTAGACTCACCAGGCTGCAGTACACTGATGCCCAGCGGGTTGGAGGTGCGGTTGGCCACTGTGCTCCAGGTGCCATCGTAATTCCTCCGATAAAGCAAAGCAGCACACTGGTATGTCCCGGCCTCCTTGCGTCCGGCTCGGGTGATGCTGAGGCGGAAGTTGGTGTTCGTGGGCGTGCGATCCACCGTGGTACGGGTGCCCAGGCCCAGCAGCTGGTCGCCCCACTGCAGGGTGCCATCCCGTGTGAACGTCACCAAATCTCGGAACTCCCCATCACCCTCTGCTGGCTGGAAGCGCCACGTGACCGCAGCAGGAACGTTGGGATTGTGCCGTGGCTTCACGATGCACTGCAGGTCAAACGAGTCGCCGAAGGTCACGCTGGGCGTGCGGGAGGAGGCCGAAACAAAGAAGAAAGATTCTGAAGAAAGAACAAAAACGAGAATATGTATAGCAGTTAAAAATACTTGCTATGTCACAAAACATTATTACAAAATACAGTTAATGTGTCGACACAACTGATCAGAATTTACTATATCTATTTTTTGCTATTGTTTATTAGTTTTTGAGTCTTTTGTTTTTAACAAGCATAATTAAATTCTAAACTTAAAAATCTCTCTCTCTCTCTCTCTCTCTATATATATATATACATATATGTGCATTGCAACTTGCACTGCACTTGTATGCCACTGAAGCACAATTGCAACAATGTTCAAGTGCTTATTCTCTCCTGTGCAACCATTTTCTATTTTTGCTTGACAGTAAAAACAAAGTTCTGGTTAACAGCTAGCACTGCCCCCTCGGCTCAAGCCTGTCACACAAGTAAACATGATGAGGGAACTGCGGGTGACTTAATTGTGAATTCACAGCTGATACTGATGAGTATGTGAATCTGCTAATGGGCATATAGACAACAAGCCCATTCCCTGGCGAGCTGCTACTGGCACCCTTCAGCAGCAATTTACATCTGCATTGCTCATACTATACAAGATCATGGGAAATATAAACTCATTACAAGGGAGTGCCCCGGCTGTTTTGTTTTTCCATTTGAAATGGAAGTAAATTTCTTCAAGACATTTCTAAAACTCCAATCATTTTCCCAGTGGAAGGGGTAAAGCGTCATTTGGCTACTTCTGAGTGTTTGTGCTTGATGTGGATGACAGCAGCTGGAGGCCATACGGAGCCGGAGACAACGAGATCCATTTCCAGCCTACCTGCCAGTGCCGTAATGATGCCACGGTGCTGGGCTTTAACAGAGGGCAGGTTAACGCAACACCCACCGGGCACGAGCTTTGCCCAGATCTCAGTAGAAGTACCACAGGGCCTGGCAGAGTTGAGAAAGTGAATCTCATTTGGAGAGCCTCTGTGTCCTTCAATTATGCAAACTATCTATTAAAGGATCTGGGCAGTAAAGTTAGATGTCTACATTATCAAACTACTCTGTCTGCATGCTAATGAGCCTCAAAGACCTCCCTTGAGAAATCCCAGAGTTCAGGTGTGCACTAGGCTGAGAGAGGCTACTGTAGCAGGGGTTTGTTCTGTTTGGGAGGAAAGCGAGTAGTTAATCTACTCTATGTTATTTTGATAAAATTTGGACAAGGTGACCTGTGGCATGCCAACTCAATCCTGTGGGCAGCAACGTCGGAAAGCAGCCAAGAGCAGATTACACACACATCCTGTGTTTGTTGAGCACATGCAAACTAATCCTGCAAGCAAAAAACACAGGAAATCCACTCAGCTGGATGCTGTTTTTATCATTTAATGAGCTCACTTTTGCTCAGATATTGAAAAGAGACCCCCAAATGCCTCAAAAATTGATTATCTGTGGATCTATATCAATGTTTCCTGCAAAGCTCTTCAGCTGCTAAAACTATAGCTCTACAAAAAAACGTTGCGAGCTTGAAGTCGGAATTGAATGTGACCACATTTGAATGTGAATCATAAAATAATGCCAGGGAAACACGTCTTTCTCGCTTTTAGTGTGATTCAGTTTATGAGACTCACAAACCCAAGAGTTAACATTTGAATCAGTCTGAGGAATCCTTGACCAAATGAACCAATGGATAAAACAATAATACTATTACTCACTGACTAAACAGCAAGTCTTTACTTCCAGTCACTAGGGATGGGTGATAACACTCATTTTCTTTCTTATCTCATACCAAATGTCATTAATGCTGTTATCAGTCCCAACACTGATAAAATGGGCAATAATTATGGGTTTTTTCCAAACATGATTTCAAACATAACTTATTAGCGTATGATAAAGGCCATATTTAGCTTGGTTGTTATTTACTGGACTGAAATACTGGCATTCCAGATGGAGCTTCTTTTCTCTGTCATTACCTCAGGTTCTCAGCACATTCTCTGGTTAAATGTACCCATGTTCAGAAGAGCGAGAGGAGAGATAGTTCTCATTCAACAACAAACATTTGCAAACCTTTATATGCGATATTAACATCATTTCAACCACATTGAAACATTTAAAAGGGAAGTTCATGCCTAAATTAAATGAATTAACTCTCATTATGTTTCTAACCCCGTGTTACTTAGATTTTCTTTTGCAAAACACAATAGAAGATGTTTTAAGAAATGTCCGATACTTTTTATTTCTTTAATGGAAGTCAGATATAACCAAACAGTTTGGTTTCAAAATATCTTCTTTAATGTTTCACGGAAGAAAGTATGTCACAAATTTGGAGCAATATGAAGATGACATATCTTTTTGAAACATTAAGCTGTATTACTAAAATAGTACAAACGTATTGAAAGGTTAAACGGAAATAAGGCGGAAAATTGACAAGAGGGAAACACAGGACAGGCCTGAGCTTTTGTGACTTATAGATTGCCAAAGAATGATTGGACGTTTACAAGGAACGATAAAAGAGAAATAAAGAGAGGAAGGCAGAGAGAGAACATTTGCATATCTTTTATGTTTTGATGGATTCTGGTGCTTTACTCTCTTTCTATCTATCTTGTGTTTGACTGCAGACAGCAGGGAGCCATGATCAATGCCATCTTCTCCAGAGAGCAGGGCTGCAGGACACACGCTGAGTGTGATTCTTTATGGACACACCATCGCCAGGGCATTCACGTAGACACTTTCTCTCACATTACAACATTTCTCCCATTGTTACTTTGTGTGACCCACTGTATGGCTTTCAATATGTAATCAATGATCAGAGGGACTATCGTGGCGTCTGAGGAAGTGGGTGGAGGAGCAGCGTGAGCTGACGTCTGAGAGGAGCGAGTCCAGGCAGAGCCAGACAGACACAGCTGTAGTGTGTTTGATTATTCCAGACACGCTCAGAAAAACATGCGGTGTACACCCACCCTCACGCTCAGTGGGAATAGAGATTTCAAATCTCACAGACTAACACGAGGGGAGAGCTTCAGTCAGCCTCTGGATGCCTTTTCATTTCAAGAATCAACCCGATACAACTTCTTTGGTTCCTTCTCTTTGCTATTACAACTGTTTTTCCAATATACATATCTTTATCTAATTTTTTTATGTTTTTCGTCCCACAAGTATTACTATTTTTTTACACAATTTATGGGTTATGATAAGGTAATAAAACTGCATGAAATACAAGTGAAACGTTTTTTAAAGTCTTTATGATTAGGCTGCAATTATTTAATAAAAATACGGCAAAAAAACTATTTAAAATAACATTTTCTATTTCAGTATACTTTAAATGTAATTCATTACTGTGATGGCAACGAAAGGATCATTCTGTGTCACATGACCCTAGAGAAATCTTTCAATGATTTGTTTCTTTGCTGTTCTTCAAAAATGTAAAGAAAATACACATTTACTTAATAGAAGTTTAATTGAAATTGGTAACACTTATTATTAAGGTATCGTATAGGTATTCTTAATGTACAGTGTGATGTATTATATCCGTATCTAAATAACTGTAAACAAATTTACAATGCATTGTATGCATAATGCATTATACTTTCAAAAGGTGTAACAATGATAAGTAATGTATTTAAACTCTCTATTACAATTATTCTTAAAGTCACACAGTACAATGTATTATAAGGTGAACTAACAAGGTGCTTTAAAACAACTTTTATAATACATTACACATACAAAGTAAAGTGTTACCTAGAAATTATTTCTAATATTATGTCTTTACGGTCACATTTGATCAATTGAATGCATCCTTGCTGAATGAAAGCACTGATTTCTTTAAAAAAAAAAAAAAAAATCAAACTGAAGTTGCAGTTACAGTAGATTTTAAGCATGTGAAGGTTCTATAAAGACTGTAATGGTCTCAATACAGCGTAATACTGTCATATTCAATCTGCTCCACTACTATTAGTTTAGATTTAAAGTGTGCATTCAATTCAGCTTACAGGTCACAGCATGACCCATCAATCTTCAATCTAAATTTGCACTAAACGGGAACTTCGAATGAGATTTTTATAAGCCTGGCAAGTCAATCAAATGAGAAGTGTAGTATGTTCAGTTTAAACTTTTAAAAACTCGATATGGCTGTATGTGCTATAAACAATGATCAATACAAGTAGTCCAAAACCCTAAACACAACTATACAGGTACTCAAAGACGAGTTATTCCTCTCCCATCTAGCTCTTTCTATTTCTATTCATTTTTTTCTTATTTAAACCTCCAAAAGTCTGCGTTACAGAAAAAGTCATACACAAATATTTCCCCCAATCATTTCCTATAGCATGCTCACTAGCAGATGCATCATTAAACCTACAGTACAATGTGTATTTATCTGCCGTCCAATTAACATGCTGGGAGCTCTAACTGCTTTCTTAGCAATCAAAAAAAGTCAATTGTGGCAGAATGTGTGTCTGGCCTCACCTCTGGGTGTCATGTGTAACCCAGCCAAACGATTCCACCGCTACAGGGTGGCCTGCAGCCAGTCAGCACCCACACCACTGCCAGACACTAATGAGCATGTTAAGACTCTCTCAGCAGAATAACACCACAAACTGGGCCCTGCTTCACACTCTGCCCTGGTCCTTCATCCATACAGTCACCCAGAGTCAACGCTGGAAAACTCAACACTGCTATTTTTTGCTCTGCACCACCAACACACCTGTCACAGGGCAAGAGGACACAAACAGCCTCTATGCCCGCACGGACGCATAAGAGTGACTATAACATGATCACGTGCACATTCCACTCAAGGAAAGTGACTCCTGCAACACACCTGGAGAGGTCTGTACTTACAGTAGAAGCCAAAACAGAAGACATCAAGAGCGTCATACTGATACTCTTTGAGCTTCAAATCAAAAGCGCAGCTGATGAAACGCTTCAACGAAGCTCATCCTGACAGCATAGGAAGAAAAAATGATCAATGTCATCGCAGAGGAAGAGCATGGATATAAATAATTAAAAGGAATAAATCAAAAAAGCCCTATCTTTGTCATCTCATCAAAGCTTCAACAGGCAGGATGCATGAAACCTTGATTATGGATGAGATTCTCAACCTTGTAATCATCCTTTGTGATTACAAATTATTTAAGATTTCATGTTGACATCAAGTCAAACTATTCAAGCCATTTCATATTGTTGTCAACATGAAACATTAGAATAAGGCCCGCCCACTTGTAGGTCTTTTCTCCTTGTCTGAATAAAAATGTGAATGCCACTAGGGGATTCATTGACCACATTAATTAAAAAATATATACTTAATTTATACAAACCATTTTAAATTAAAATTTGTTAAAAAAAATGTACATTTAATTAACATAAAAAATTGACAACAGCTGGATAGAACAGAAATGACTACGCAAGGCTGTGCAAACAGGAGCATATGTTTGAGGACAACTCTACGAATAAAATCTATGAATGACTGACTTAGAGTTGTCTCTACAAACTAAGTTGGAAATCTAAAAAGTATTTTAAGTATCAAAAAAGTTACACACTTCACCAACAAAACCTCAGACATATTGTATGTTATCAAGAACTGATCCAATATCTTGTCCAAAAACCACTCATTGTCACGCAACACATGCTATGTCACACGACGTGTTTATTTAGAGCATCTGCCAGCTTGCTATCCACTCATGTTGTTCCTTACTGCAATGTGAGTGTGCGTGTGTGTGTTCTCATTACATACACAGTTAAAGAGCAGACTGGGAAGTCACGGCTATTGATTGTGATGGAATGCTGACAGCGGTTGTGTTCCACTGCTCTTCTTGTGCAGGATGCGATATGAGCATGAGCGTGAATGGGTTATATCATCTTCATATGGAGGAGATCCAGCTTTACAGTGCACATGCCACTTCGATGCTCTACTCCACTTGAGTGGGTACGAATTCCTGCCACTATGCAACCTCAAGTGTGAGTTTGTATATATGAATGTGCTGTGAAGCAGGAAATTTATGATGTCATAAAAATGATGGGATGTTGTCAGTAAAAATGCTCTACACGAGTACAAATAAACTATATATGCAAATACAGTGTCAGAAATTAACTTTTTATGAAGGGGAAATATTTGTCCCCTGGCGCTGAACTTCAAGCGCATTTTTTACATTTATGAGGGAATATATTATAAATGCATACATGTACACGCATATACATAGTGTTCAGAGTGTGTGGCTGGCAGAAATTTAAATAAAAAAGTATCAGTATTCAGTACTTTTGAAAACAACTGCTTTATATTTTAATGTATTCCAAAATGTAAATGTTTCCTGAATTCCCATCATTACTCCAGTCTTTATTGTCATATAATTCTTTAGAAACCATTTTTAATGGTGCTCCAGCAACAATTTCATTATTATTATTATCAATATCATCAACATCATCATCAGTGTGCTGTTAATGATTTTGAAATCTTCTTTAACACTGTTAATGTCATTGAATAAAAAGATCATAAAAAAGGTCTTGCTGACCCCAAACTTTATGTGAATATTTAATTGAAATAAATAAATAAAAATACTTAATATTAACATTAATTCAAAAGCAGTTATAAATACTCATATGATAATCAAATAGCATATGCGGTCTTACCAACTGATTTTACAGTGACGGTCTTGGTTGCAGATTCGTTTCCAATCTGCTGCCAATTCCAGTCAGGTGCAGTACCGCTCTGGGACCACTCGGTGGCGCTGCATCTGTATTGGCCTTCATCTGTGGGGAAGGCATTATACAGGAACAAGGTAAATGCGTCGGGTTGAACCCGCTCCACCCGGATCTCTCCAAAGCTACTGCGCTCCCTAAAGGTGGGCCCATGAGTGACAGTGCCTTCACGATCCACTGAAGCCACGTTCACAGCGGGACCCGCCCCCTCCTTATCCAGCCACAGCCACGACACTGACAGCGGACCCACAGTGCTGCTAACAAAGCAGGTCAACTGGACGGTCTCCCCCTCCATTATCTCTGAAGTGTTACTGGATAATGACACAGTGATGTTACTTCCTATGAGAGACAGACACAAACAACAAAGGAAATGAGACATCAAACTTTGGAAACATGACACTAGTGCTATCATATTGATTAGAGTACATTTACATTATGTATGAGTAAATTACTCAGAACAAGCTGTACAAAAAAACAACTCTACAAATTCTCATTGGTTGAAAACTGTCTTTGTAATACAATCCCTTAAAGGCAAGTACACTTGAATGTTATTTTCTCTGTATGCATTAGGTGCATAAAAAGCTTATCATTCTGTTTCAGCAACATAAATCAAATTAGCAATGCAATCGTATCATCAGTTTAGTTTTTTTAGCTGGGCGGCCAAGTTAATGCACAATTTCTGAGCAATATATTGAGGTGCTGCCTTTACCAACTTAAAGGTCAGACTTCCATACCTACAGTAACCATTTTTAGCATTTCAATCTCTCCCATTCATTGTTCTATAAATGGTCTGTTTTCTTTTACTATATTGTCTCTGGTTGTGAGTCAGTTGCAAAAGTCACTGGAGATGGATGCTGATAAGGCTTGAGGCAGGGACACATAGTTCCGGTCTGCACCAGGCTCCTTGAGTATTGTAGGAACCGCCTGTACTGGACAGTGTTTGGTGGATTAGCACTGTAGTTAGCAAAATAAAAGAGCAGGGGCTGCCCACATTTGTGGGTAATATTTTTCTCCACATGCCTTTAAAAACATTCTTCATTAAACGTTTCAGTTTTGAACCAAGCACCAATTTGACCACATTTGATTCATAGCTACAGTGGCAATAAACGGTAACAAAAAGTAAAATAAAACCAAAGTTTTGTATAAATACACTATTGTTCAAACTTTTGTATGACTTTTTAAAATGTTATTGAAAGTCTCTCCTGCATTTATTTAATCAAAAAATACAGTTAAATAGAAATAATGTGAAATATGTGAATATATCCATTTCTTTTGACTTTTGAAAACATTACGGTAAATAATAATTTTGTGGGAATGTGAGTTTTTTTTCCGGGATTGTTTATAAACAGCAAAGTTCAGCAGCATTTATTTTAAATAGAAAAATTTCATTAAATTCTAAATGTCTTCATTGTCACTTTTGATCAATTTAATGCAGGTCTACCATTCCTCTCCCGTGATTTATTTCTTCTGTCATTTTAGAGAGTATCACAACGCACAAAAAAAAATTGTGTTCCGAAGATGAACAAAAATCTTACAGGTTTGGAACGACATGACGGTGAGTAATTAATGACAATAAAATGTAAATCATTTAATTTTTGGGTGAACTAACCCTTTAAGTTGAAAGTTGCTTTCACTTGACAACATTTGAGCTCATGGTAGGTCTGTAGGTTTGTACAATATCACTAAAATCAATATTTGAAAGTTATCTTTTCTTTCTATATCTTTCTGCTGCACTCTACAGCAGACTAGGCCTCAGACTAGCAGGACTTCGGGAATAGTTTTCTCATCAAGAGGTCTAGAGCCTGAGAAATCTCATAAGCACGAGTGTAGATCAAAGCCTTCAAGTTCTCGACAGGGATTTCTCACCACCACGTCCCTATAAAAGCAGCATGTGATAAAACAGAAATGGGACTTTAAAGAGACAAAGTTTGCACCCTTCCCATGGGTCACAGAGGGCTCTCTTCAGAAAGGGGCTCTAGCAGAACGTCTTGAGAAGAAAACCACCATGACCAACCAGGCAACGAACACAAGAGGCTTTGATTTCATAAATAACAAAACCGAAGCATCTGGGGATGAAACCTCTTCAATTTCGTATGTTCCCCTATTCTCTGAGGAAATGAAATAAGAAGTTTACACTATGTTCAGCTGGGGTATGGCTTTAGCTCCACCCAGTCCAGTCTCTCAGTGTCTTTTTATGCAGATGCTTTAGTCTTATATAGTGCCTGAAAGATCTATAGATAGTCAGTGGGGCCTTGAGCTGAGGAGACAGAGTGAGCAAGTGGGTGAAGCAGGGGCTAAAGTCTGTGCTGTCTCCAATCCATACTGCAACTATCAATCTACTGCTATATTAACCCTGCAAATATTGCACAGGGTCTCCTGCGGGGGCTAAGACGAAATAACCAAAGCATGGTGTAATGAAGTGCCTCATTCACAAACCTTTCCAAAGAGTACTTTCCTATTTTTAGCCATTTCTTTCACGTTGTTCCATACATGCAATTGTTTTTCTCTATGTAACACAAAAAAAAATATTTTGCTGAATGTCTGCAGAACATTTTTGCCTATAGAGAGAAAGTCAGCACAATCCCATCAGACCTCACTGAGTTTCATTATAAAGAAAATGTTTTTAATGAATATTCTAAATAAAGAAATTCATTCAGGTTTGGAATGATGTTAAGGTGAATAATTTATAGTAGAATTGTGGGTGAACTCTCTCTTTAAGAGAGAGAACGAGTGGTGGCTAGTTGATATATGTTAAAGTGCCCATCAAATTTTAATTTACAAGTTCATAATTGAATTTTTGGGGTCTGCTAGAAACATGATTTAAAGTTACAAAAAAAAAAAAACTTTCATCATATGGTCCTTTTTTCACCCTCAGCCTGAAGCACCCGTTGTAGCTCCTGTGACTTTAAAGCCTGACCCCAGTCTGCTCTGATTGTTCACCTGGTCTGCAGTGATTGGTCAACCGTTTGGAGCATGTGTCAGAAATGCCCCATTACCATATTCAGGTTTCATGTGCAGCAGTAAACAGGATTAAATCTATGGAAACTATGACTTGGGGTTTAGAAGTTTTTGCCTACGCAGCAGAAAAGCTTGCATCTTTCCCTTATGTTTTTTAAGGGTGGGCCAAAGCAGCCAGTAGGTGGGCATTACTTAAATATGCAACATGCAACAACCATTTAAATAACTGCAAAAACATGATGTGTTCATGCAAATGATACTTTCCAGACATCCTTCAAGACCCTATAAAAGCTGATGCCCCTGAGGAGATAGAAAGAAAGATCTCCTCCAACTTACAGCGTGTGAAAAGACTGTTGATCGAAAAGGCTGGATTTGGGTGGTCAAAGTCTGAGCAGAACAGATGTATTTTTTACTAACCTTTGATTAACCTCCTCTCCCCATCTAGCTTTCATCAACTCATTGAGCTCAGTTGTGGTTTCTCAGCCTGGGCACAATCACATCCACTTTGGGGATCTACCAAGGCTACGCTGAAGGCAACAGCTTTCCCACTTTCATTTCATGCCTATTAGACTTGGCTTTTCAAGTAACTCTCACTCGAAATGCAATGCTGTTTCAAGGACTTTTCAGGTCTCCACAAAACCAAGTTATGAAAAAATGCTGTGCATTAAACGATTTTAAACAGGACACAGTACTGTATTGCCCACTCACATGCACACTACCAACGCAGCTACTCAATCACTTTTATTTCTATAGCGCTTCTAACAATACAGATAGTATCAAAGCGCTGAATATTATCAAGTAGGAGAACAGAGTGATGGTAATGTACAGTATAATGATGAGAATTAAACTATTTATTTATCAAATGCAGAGATGGTCTCTGTAGTCAAGACGACGATAGCCACTAGAAATCAGGTGTCCCAAACTAAGCAAGCCAGAGGCAGCAGCTACTCTGAAACTCTAGCTTAGTATTTAAAACACAAGTTAATGTGGTCATATTATGTGATTTCAAGTTTCCCTTTCTCTTTGGAGTGTTACAAGTTGTTAGCGATACGATTTCTAAATAGATACGATCTCTAAAGCTGCAAAGTGTAAAGTGTCAAACCCAAAGAGATATTCTCAACTATGCCTTCCTAACATGCCCCCACATGTCTATGTCACCGTGTTGGTTTATTTTTATAACACCACCCAAATGTTTACACAAAGAAACAGGCAGATCCATTCTTCTCGCTGTAGTGTTGTTGCCTGCGCCATGTTCTGGAGATGCTACTTTGTTTGGGCTTCTGAAAAATTACACAACTAGAAATCAGTGCTTAAGTATATATAACAACACTGTTACAAAACAGTTCAATCCAAAAATTAGAGTGTGTGAAGCACATTTTATGAAGGACTGATTACTGAACCTGGAGAGTGCATAAAGGCTGTTTCTATAAAGTGGGGCAATTCCAACTTTGCAAAGACAGCCTGGCGCTTCTGATTCGTAAGCATGTTTTATTGTTTACAGAATCTGCTACTTACTATTAAAACACAAATTTTGAGCAGTATAGAGCAGTGCTTGTTGTTTGCCGTTTCTCCGATCACAAATGCAGACATGGTGTTATGTCATTATGATCAATAATTATGTTCCCAACTGGATGCAACAAAGGCCTAGTTTGAAATGGCTTTTATTGTTTTTCTATTGTTGCACTGGGCCAAACACTTGAGGTACTCGATGCACAGGATAGCCGGCCAATCAAAGTACACATCGCTTTTTTTTTTTTTTAGAATAATTAGTTTAGCATAATTTTACCAATTTCAGAAAGGCAGGGCTTAGAGGAGCAACAATAATGTACAGTACATGTATGTGGAAAATAAGATCTCGGGTAAATCCCATGCCAAAACATTTCTTCTTGTCTTTTTTCAGGCTTTTTCAACGAGCTAATTTTTGATACTTGTCAATATTTCGTTGTTCATGTAAACACCCTCAATGTGACAAAAATTGATACTCGTTGATGGTTAAGTTCTATAAAGCAGCTTTCACATGACAACTACTTCTCCTCTTTAGTCATTACTTCTAACAGTGGGAGAGAGAGTGCACCTGGCACAAAAACTGAAAAGCATCTGAGAAACTAAGGGCTGATACTAAGTGCATACTACGTGCTTTAGAAAACCTGTGCCGCCACAATATTACAAAATCATTTTCTAAATTCTACTTTTTTAAACCATTGACTTACAGTATAAGCTAAACTAGCCCAGAATAATACACTTTTAGTTACAAGCATCTAAATTGAGGATGAAAGGTTAATCTTTTCATTTAATAAGAGCACTGTTGAGAGGTATCAGCTGACAACTATAGGGGCCAGTCAGCAACAGAGGGCTGATAAAGAACCATGATACTCACTTAGAGGGGTTATGGTGATCTGAACATTACGGGAACGCTTGCTGCGGTCGATGAAATCTCCAGTGAGGGTCTTCTCCCGTTCTGTCACTCTGCAGATGTATTTCCCAGAGTCTTCTGGTAGCAGACGCTGCAACTTGAGCAGGTGGACGGAAGGGCTCTCTTTGCGCACGGTCAGGAGGCCAGCGGTTTCTCGCTCCACGTAGTTGGGTCCCAGTAAGGGCACGGCGCTGGGCCCAATCACGGCTATGGGTGAGCTGCTGAAGACCCACGACACCGAGAAGAAGCGCTCTGGAACGTTCTGAGCGTCAATGGTGCAGCGGAGCTCCAGCGGCTCACCAGCCGTGTAGGCCCGGCGCTCAGTGGTCACCTGAATACTAAAGTCCCGATCTGAGGGTAAAAAAGAGAGAGAAAAGATGATTTAGCCTTGACAAAACGGTCCACATTGGACTAAATTCAAACCGACACTCACATCAAAAGCGACCGATTCTTCATTTATAGAACTCATTTCCATATGATACGCAGTTTGTGCGCCTCATCAGAAAAGCACTTTCTTCACTTCATTTGGCTTCTTCAGAGGTGATTGCCCCTGGGCTCTAATTACTACAACACACTTCCTGAGAAAGGCTCTAACTGGGTAAGTACATGGCACTGACACAGAGAAAGGGAAATGTACAGGAGGGATGATGATGATGTGTGTTTTTACATGCAGCCATTATTTGTGTCTCACGCTGTGCGCTGCTCTTCAAAATAACAGCGCAGTAAACAGGCCTGTGCTAAAAGAGGAATTCACAGATCACAGGGAGACAAAGGCCAGTGGCTGTTTTTCCTTTCCTCCTGTGGTACTCAAGCGGCGTGATGCTCCATTAGGACATTACTGCCCGCCTGAACGGAGCCGGTCTGAGTATTAGGACTAAATCTGCACAGTTCAGACAGATTAATTAGCAGTGGAGATGAAGGGCTGCACGTGGAAATGAACGGGGAAAGACGATGGAATATATTAGGTGAATACATATACCTCACTGCTCTACATCAGACTGCAGTGGAAAGGGAGGTCTTCAAAAATAGAAATCTGCCTGAAAAAAAATTGATTGCTGTCTGACTGATTTTTCATGCCCATATCTGTGCTTCATAATTAGCATCAATGGCTAATCAACATTACATATAAATAAACATCTTTTACCAGCCTTAGTACATTTTGGTTTAAAATGACAGTAAATGAATGGGCATAAATTAGTGTTTTTTAGTATTTTAATGTAAAGTGTATTCAAATGTAAATTATTCATCATTGTTATTCCATGGCCATCTCTCTCTGATTCAAAAATGTGTTTGTCATGACTCAAAAATACAACCATTTAAACATTTTGGGCAAGTATAATAATCAAAAGAACAGGAAAGGCATGTTTTCGACATTGACAATAATAAGAAATGTGTCTTGTACAAGCAAAGAAGTCTCATGCGATAATGAAGACGGGAGTAATGCTGCTAAAAATTCAGCCTTGCCATCTCAGGCCTTAATTACATATCAAATATATATATATTTCATATATTTAAGTGAAAATATATATACTGTATATTATAAAATATTAATGTTCTTTTAGTGTATTTTCAATCAATTCAATCAATCAATCAATCAATCAAAAAACCTTGTGAGAACCAGGCTTAGTTGGGGCCAGTTCTCCTTTGGCTGGACGCCCAGCACCTAATTTCCAGTTCAATATTAAGCATATGTCAGATTGTGCAAACTTATAGTGTGTGTGTGTGTGTGTGTGTGTGTGTGTGTGCATTTGGTTCCGGTCATCTGTCCACAGGGCTCATCTAGGTGTTCTTGTCAATAAATTAAATGCATTAATGCATTAAATGCAATAAATAAATAAATAATAATTAAAATGCATACATATATATATATATATTATATATATATATATATTTATTTATTTATTTATTTTTTAAATCATGATAAATATAATAAATGTGTTTTATTAATAATATAAATATATATAAATATATGAGATCTGAAAAATACTCAAATTAACGAAAATATATTCGTTATCTTGCAAATATTTCACGCACACGAGAAGCATGCACAGCAGTCATCAGCCATCATTTAGGGCATTCACTAATCAAGGACCCACCGTACTATGTAATCAAAGCCTAAAAATGTAAGGTAGATGGTAGTGCAAAAACAAAGGAGATCAAAAACAGAAAAGACAAATGTTTCCGCTTTAAAAATGAAACGTAAATTATTCAGCAACAACGATCCCACAGTTTGGTGTGATCTTCTAGTGTGAGAAAGTATGCTGCCTATGCGTCTTCATTTCTCCTTCATGTGTCCTGGAAGAAATGATTGACAGACAGGAGTACAAAAGTGCTTTGTACAAAAGATGCACAAAGTCACTATGTTCACTGAACCCTAGACCTCAAGGGCTGACATCTTATTAGAATCTAATTATGAAGATGTTCTCCCTCCTTTTACAGCTTTGTCATATAGTCAAGAACAGTACAATATAACGACTGTGGACAAATCTGGCATTCATAAGGAAAGGGATACTTTCAAAGTCACATGAATAAAGATTTTAGAATGGGAAGGAAATGTCAGGATTGAGGGTTCACAGCATGAATGACGGCATAAGGGTTTGAATTTAGTATGCACAATAGATTTGTATGACAGCTAACCAGAGAGAGAAAGAGACAATTGTGTTGAGTGGGAGCGGTAATAACTGTGGTAGCTGGAAGGGGGCTGCTTAAACAAGCTGCTGTGTGGGATTCGCAGCCAAAAGCTTCATCACAGAATGAGTCCATCGATCTGCTGTAGTACGTGCTTCAATGAGCCATTTGATGTCCTATTAATGCTTACTGCACAACTTCTGTTTTTCCCCACAGTTCACCAGAGCAATAAACTCATTAACAGACAGATGAGAGAAAACACACAAACGTTTACACGTGTTATGAGCATGACATATGGTGTGCACTGAGCTAATGTCAACATAAATATGCAAAACAGAATAATTGCACATGACCAAGTGTGTAATCGTGGGCCTCTCTTCAGCAGCTTTGAGCTCCCTTGCTGGAAAATCCAATTTAATGTGGTTTTTTTTTTTTTTTTGGAAAATGGCTACTGATTTCTAGTTGGACCAAGTTGGTAATTGGCTGGTTGACCAGCTTGAGGGTCATAAACTGGCATGGCCAGTTGGTTACTGGTTTATTGCTGGTGCAAGATGCTGTAAAAGATCATAAACAAGCTGTTCCAAAACTACTACGACTAGCTTAAGCCAGACTTTCAATTCAGTCAAGTACAAATGAAAATACATAAACTGGCTGCAATCCCTCCAAACAGCCACCCAATCTCTCCTGCATAGACATGTGCACTTTCAATTGAGCCTAACAGGCCACTGGCTACAGTAGTACACAGAGAACACTGTGATCGTGTTGTCTAGCTGGAAGGGGACTTGGACACAGCCAGCTAGAAAAGGGGATTACAGACAAATCTGCCTTCTCTCGTCTCAGTGTTGCTCTTGAAATGCTCTCTGGAATTTCTAATGTGAATCTCAGTCAGGTGAAGCCTGGCTTGCATACTGAAGGTTCAGGCCTTAATGACTTCACCTTGACTCCCTTTAAAATCCATTAAACATTTATGTTAGAACAACCTACTAATAAAGTTTCCCGTTTTTAATAATCCCTTCCCATATGAATTTGCCAGCATCTTTTACAGAAAAGGAGAAAAAATGTCCATGACCTAAAGACTGCACAAAACATGTCTAAAGCTGAATCTCTGGAAACTGAGGTTTTCTATTTAACTCCATCACTGCATATAATAACATTTAAATACATTTTTGACCTTGATAGTCTTATCAAGTTATTTTAGAATAATTATTATTACTTACTTTTATGATTTTTATTCACTTGGTCTTTATAGCATTTTATTTATATTATAATATTCATTAATGTGTTTTTTTTTTTCAATTTACAAAGCTATTTTAATAGTTGTAGCTTACAATAACAATACTGCTTGACGAACTGCTGTAACAAACTGAAAGTCATGTCTTTAGTAAGTGTAGTTTGTAAGAAAACTAGAACACTGACTGAAAGAGGCTTATAAAAAAAAAAAAAAAAACAGATGACTAACTGGCTTTCAAAGGCCATTTACTGTAAGTAGCCTCACATACTGAGGCATTCATAATGGCACTTACTGATCAACATTACAAATGAGTTTATTGTAAGCAACTAAATCACTGAAATGTTTCAACTCCACTCTAAGCTTCTCTTAACATCTAGTGGACTTTTTCCACTTATGTCCTCTTACAATTGAAGATACGTGAACCAAAACAGAGGCTATTTAGTGTAACGTGACCATTTTTGAAGCTGCAGGAGTTTTGCTACTGTTCCTGAAACATGTCATGATCAGTTAGTGGCCACCAAAACAGTTTGATAACCAAAATTCTTTTGAATATATAATTTTATGCTCAGCAGAAAAAATATGTTTCAGTTTTAATTTTGGGTGATTCAAAAGCATTAAACGTAAATGAACGTTTTTTTTTTTTTTATTCTGTCATTTTACTCTTCTACGTGTATTTACAGTCGAGGTTTCAGAGGCTAAGTGGTGTTGTATGGTCATATATCAAGAATCACTGGTCATTGAGCTGAAAGGAAACAGATGAGTCTTCAATCAGTCTCTATGAGGAGCTTGTCTAGTCTGCATTCATCTCACCCTGATCCTACACCACTAAAGGCCAAAAATCATCACATTAGGCTCTGTCCCCATCTGCAGCCTGACTCCCAGAGGAGGAGTCCTTGGGAGACAGTCATCCAATATCCACACCCTAAAATCACAACCCGTCCTCTACTCATCCAATCCACCTACCCCCTGGGACTCTTGACCAATAACAAGGCTGAATTAACATGCCACTTGCAGCTCCCGTCCTGCAGCGCATTTGATGAGGAGGTGCGCTGTCACCTCCCATTCCCATCAAACCGCTGGGCCGATGTGCTTTGAGATTGAGTTACAGCCCTGTGTGTTCAGTCAGTCAGAGAGAGACAGCACTCGCATCTGCTGTACATGCTGTCTTATGCTCAGGATGGAGTGACGGCTCTGTAATAAATTGGAAAGTAATGGACTAAAGCCCGGAGATGAGGGAGGCATTTTTCTGCCCCAGCCTCTGTCCCGTGAAATATGGCTGTTCTGGATAATGGGAAAGAGAAAAAGTTCAGATCTATGGAGCAGTGTTAAAAAATAGTTCACTCAACATGACTGCAGAGTAAAATGGAAGTCAAAATTTGGCTTTTTATGTTAGCTCTCAAATCAAATGTGGGTAACATCAGATTTGACAGAAGCCACTTTTCCATTATAGATCTGCACAAAACTTGTGATATCTGATGAATGTCAATAAAAAAGTACTGCGAAATGATGGCATTTCCATTAACCAATATTGTGCGGCTAAAACCTAACCTTTTGCCTCTCGCGATAAGTCATAGCATTGAATTTTGGTGCGATTTGATGGATATTGCATAGCGTATGCATCTATCTTTACGGAAGCAGCAGGGAGAGATACTTAAAAAACTTGCGCGGCGAGGCTGGAATAAACACAGTGTTGTCTCAGAGCCGAACGACACCGCAGACGTGTGCAGTTTAAACTGTCTAAGCATTAATGGCAGGGAAAGCCCCTTAAACTCTTGAACAAACACGTATTAAGTGTTTCTTGAAGGTTCTAATACATTGAAGAATGATCATATGACTTTTTAAATATGCCAGTGGACATGTAACTGCGAAAAAAAAAAAAAAAACTTTTCCATTGCTGTTTTGCAAAATACACCTTTTGCCTGAGAAATGACTTCATATCAGCGTGAATTTTTTTTTTTGCGGTATATGGGAGTTTTCGCGAAATGTACGCATTTCCATTAGGCATATTTTCAATTCACAAGTGTAATTTGCGCAATTTGAAGGGTAATGGAAATGCAGCTAGTGACATTAACCATCCTTTGCTCTCATTCCTAAAAGTAATGAATAATTATAACCAAAATAATAATTTTCATTTATAAGCTGAATAGCTAGAATAAGCCCTTTTTATCTTCTAAACATACAATACTAGCGGTCTTTTAGTTTGTTTGGATACTAGGGATGTAACGGTATCAAAATTTCACTGTATGGTAATACCTCGGCATTTATTGAATCATTTACATAAAAAACTGAACTAATTAAGAGGCTCAAAAAAGTGCCAGAAGTGTTTATTAAACAGTTTACATGAACACTGAACATATCAACGGCACACACATTAGCCATCTA
>JAUCMU010000151.1:7165439-7181980 GCA_032275025.1 Enteromius treurensis
AATCTCTGGGTTGATCAACTCAGAGTTCAAGTTTAAACTCCGAGTTGTTTGAACCTCCTTTCTGAAATAGGCCCCTGATGTGTTAACTCAGTCATCTCTGTCAGTTACACATTTTGATAATATTTCATTGTGATATTTTATATTTGCTGTGGTGTTGTTGGTCACATGTAAAAAAAGTGCAATCTGTCTGCTAACATGAGAATGTGTTTTGAATGTTAAACACATCTTGACTGCTGTTAAAGATAAAGTTGAAATTATATTACACAGTCAAAGGTAAAAAGCACAACATTTTTCAATTTTGCACCCTGTTTTGTTATACTTCTCAAGAATGACTAAAATACAAAACACTAGTTGTAAGTAAATAAATATGTAATTGAAATAAAGATTCAATGAAATATAGATATTAGAGGTAAACCTGAAGAATAAACAATACTAGTGCTGCTAATGCTACGTACCACTACTACTATTACTGTTACAATGGAGGCATCCGGCCCATCTCCTCCGCACCATCGGAGGGAACCCTCGCCTAACTAGCCTTTCGGACTCTATTTCCCATACTTCCTCATACCTGGGCTAGACCTTGTGCACCTCTTGATTTGCTATGGTGATCTTTCCTGAGCGTTTCCCCTGTTTT
Source organism: Enteromius treurensis (assembly GCA_032275025.1). NCBI lineage: Eukaryota > Metazoa > Chordata > Actinopteri > Cypriniformes > Cyprinidae > Enteromius > Enteromius treurensis. Next base: position 7,166,074 of record JAUCMU010000151.1, read on the forward strand.
TAAACTCAGACTGTTTATTCTACTTGTGATTGTTCTCTGCCTGCCCCAACCCTGCCTCAGCCCGACTGTGATTCCGAATTGTCTGTTTTGTTGCTGCTCTGTTTGCTGGTATTTTTGACCCTGCCTGTACGACCACTCTAATAAATGCTGCTCAGGGATCCGTCTTGTCACAGAAGACTTTGCCATTGGAGGATTTAGCAGCGATCCTGCAGGTCTCCTCTGAGCTTTCAGCCCAAGCCAATCGACTTGCCACCCACCAACAGCAACTAAAACGGCATACCAGCATAACCAAGGATCTGGTTTGCGCACTCAAAGGCTTCCATCTCCATCTGTTTTATTCATACACACTACATAGGCTGTGTTTGGTATATAATACTTTTGTATGGAATATGATCATATTGTATGTATATATATATATATATATATATATATATATATATATATGTGTGTGTGTGTGTGTGTGTGTGTGTGTCTGTGTGTTTAGAAGTATTGAAACATCTTGCAATTACACCAACAGGAACTTTATTAACATTGCATTAATGGAGTTGGTCCCCTCTTTGCAGATAGCTTTTACTTTTATGTTCCACTTACCTAAGACTTTTCTACAACTTTTTTAAGTGTTTCTGCATGATTTCCCCCATTCATCCAGCATAGCACTTGAGAGGTCAGACACTGATGTTGAGCACTGATCTCTGCTCTAGTTCATCCCAAAGGTGTTTGGTGGGTTGAAGTCAGGACTATGTAAAGGCCAGTCAAGTTCCTCCACACCAAACTCATCTAATCATGTCTTCATGGACCTTGCTTTGTGCATCGGGGCACAGTCATGCTTGAAAAGTTGGAAGCATTGTTTATCCATTAAAAGGGTTTCCACTGCTCCAAAGTCCAGGATGCTTTTCTCGGCCTTGGAAACCCATTCAGCGAAGCTCCTGGTTTAGTACTGATGATAATGCCAGTGAAGTCTGGAAATCTTTAGCTGTGGAATCGGAAGAGCTTTGCTGACTTTTATGCAGCATGCTCCTCAACATTCTTTACCTGTCTTTACCTTCTCTTACACTTTGTCACTGAACTGCTGCTGTAGATAAACGCTTCCATTTTCCCATAATACCAAAGTAGGTATTCTTTTTACAATATGCATATTTTACATTCACATGCTGAATACTGCAAAAAAGGTACAACTAGTAGAATTCTACTCTAAAAACTTTAATAGTATAGTAATAGTTGTATTTTGGTTCTGTTCTATTATACTTGTATATGAATACTTGCAGCATGTTTAGTTTTTTCATTTACAGACTGGTTAACGAGGTTGACCTAATACAGTAGTTCAAGAAATGCAATACATTTTAGGAGAATGTGAAAAACAAGTACATGTACAAATAAATGCTTTACTACTGGGTGCTGAGAAGATAAAGTATTTATTTATTAATTTCAAAAGCAATTATTAAGCTCTATTTCTTGTATAACGGTAAAGCTGGTATATATATATATATATATATATATATATATATATTAGTATTTCATTGCTGCCAGGTTAAAGCGGTTCAGAGCAATAAAAATCAATGCAATCTTTATCAAACAAGCTGTCAAAATCCTAATAGTGACATTTATTAGATTGTCAGAATTTGTGAATTCAAATGTTATTTATCAAAATTAGCATAGCCTATATGCTCTTAGATCTGTACATCTACAATAAACACATTTCTCTGTAAAAATAAAGCTTTATATGTATGAGTATATGCTTCCGTTTGTCCAATATTATAAATGCTTTATAAATATTTTACATTGTCTAATTTCCATTTAGATGCCTAATATGCATACTTTGCTTGTTTGATGTTAGCAGGTTTGTACGTAACTATTGTTTTTGCATACACAAAGGCTGAAATCTGCCTGATTAAAAAACGTTTTTATTTTATTTAATTTGTTTTAGAAAGTGGACTATATCTGAGCATTCTAATAATATTCTTTGGAGTATTTTGTGTAATAAAGAATAGAAAATAGATTTTTTCTTTTTAGAAAGCACAAAACTTGTGAACCAAACTAAAAACGAGAAAGAAAAGAAGCCTTAGATAACTATGATTGACTGTAATCAAAATTCAAGCATGCATAAAAATATAGACCTATGTTCATATGTATTGATTTTTCTCAGGTGTTTTAGTAGTTGTGCATTGTGATAGGGTTGAAAGAGATGCCCTTGAACCTAACAGAAAGGATAGTGGTCATTTTCTGCCAAGACATAGTCCATTTTCTAGATATTTTTCCTACAGTGTAAATTATTGTCAAAAAAGAGCAAGAATTAACTATACAAGATACACAGCTCTTGAGAGGAAGCAAACCTCATATTTGTCACTGCAGTGTTAATATATTCCTCTATGTATAATTTCTGTCTAACTCTGTGATAAAAAGAATCCAACAACAGGCATATTTCCACTTGACATAACTCTCTACAGATGCCCAATGTAAAGCTTATTTGGCATCTATACACATATATGCACATATTCTGCTGCTCATGCTGATCTTATGGACACACACACATACACGCACCTTAATTTGCTTACATCACATGGAACATAAAAGTGACAGTAAAAGAAGTACAATCAGGTTTAAAACATACATACACTCTTCTAATAGAAAACGGCACTTTGCTGGATTGCCTATTAAATGTGACTTTGCTACGCTCAAGTGAAGACTTTAACTATCCAGAAGAGCAGCAGAGAGGCCGTGATCAGTGCGGGACAGTGAGGACCCCTGTTGGCCGAGCTGGGCATGTTCACGTCACCTGTCAGTTTGAGGCATGAGCTGGATGTAGTGGCGTTGCAGCACTCCAAGAGACAGGCGGTAGTGGTGGTAGTGGTGCTTGAACACACTGACATCTTTCTGCAATCTGTGCTGCAACCTGCCTGCCAGCTCTCTGTGGTGCCAGATGTTGTCTTTTGTAGCTAGAAAATGAGACAATGAGTTGCTTTCATTTAACATTCATTTATGGTGCATTAGAGCATGAGATCAATATTAAACCAATATCCTTCAACACACAGAAAGAAAGAAAAAAACGTAACAAAAACTGTGTGTGTGTGTGTGTGTGTGTGTATAGTATATATGTATAGCTATATATACTGTACTATAGTGTATAGCTTATATATACTGTACATACAAGATGTTTTGTTAGAACAAGGTCATTTAGAATATGCTGACAATATTACCCCGGACGAGCCCCCACTTATTTAAACCTTACACAGTATATGTGCTTAAGAAAAAATGATTTAGTAAAACATTTGAGGAGAGAATCAAGAGCTTATAACTGAAGGTAATACCAAGAATGATAAACTATTATGATAATTAATGATACTATACTTTTATATACAATTATTTTGATGGTACTTTTTGGACAGCTGTTGATAAGTAACTCGGCAACTACATGTCAACTAGCCTTCATTAGAGTATTGGTAGTCTGTCTGCTTAATGCAGACACTTTGATGGTTCCTCAACAGACATACTAAGTATAGCATACTTTGCAATTATGTGAACATTCCACCTACCGTACCTAAGTCTACAAATACTTTTAGGTTTATACAATAAACATTGCATTTTTTTTTTATCAGTTGAAAGTACTCACTCAGCACCTAACCACTTACACAATGTTGTAAGGTACTGTGGAGATATTAAATTAACAATGTCAAGATATGATATAGTCCATTACAAATGAAGTAAATTTAATACAGTATTTATTGTGTGCTATAAATAATTATACTAAAGTTAAAGTTATAAACACAAATAGGTAAATATTATAATGTATTATAATTGTTTTTTTATGGTATGTTATAAAGCTTTTTTTTATAATGCGTTATGCATTCATTATAATGCCTTGGGAATATCCTTATAATATATCATAGTGTTACCAGAAATTATTCTAATGCCTTAATTAATCATAGTTAAAGTTAATTTTATCAAAACTTCTCTCTGTTAATATTATTGAATGAACATGGCTAATATGAAATAACAAGGTCTATTTTCATTAAACAACACTTTACACTAAGGTGAAATTTTTTATTATTATTGTTATTATTTTTAATTATTAAATAACCTGAACAATGGTTAATCTGTATGCATTGTGTTTTGGCTCAAACCTTAAATTTTGATTTAATTGTAATAAATATAAAGTATCACTAGCCTATTATTTACAATTTTATTTATTTTTAATTTGTTTTTTATTGGTGAATTACATGTTTTCTCATTGCGTTCACATAGATTTAAAGTTAGCGATCTATGGTGTGAACAGCCTTAAACTCTAACAGACAGATGAGTCTGGAAAACATTTAATAACCTAAATAAATAAAAAAAGAAATAAATATATTCATTATTTATTTTTACTTTACCATGCAGTAGTCCTGACCAACTATACATGATCCGACATAACTGGCCGTATTATAGGTTTTGTAACATGCTGCTCCGTTACACTTGACATTATGACACTTCTTGCCCTTTTGGGAGTAAGAACAAAAAAGTGAGAAGGTTGCAGAAAATGTTTTTTAATGCTCTAAAGTGACAAATAGTTGTGTGTGTTCTTACATTGCTTGCTGGGGTGGTTGGAATTGTAGTCTTTAAGGTTGTGGTTGTAGTGGGTTTTGTTGTCGCAACTAATAACATAATAATAACTAATAACTCACATAATAAGAGATGACAATAATAATAATAAGAGACAGAGTTAGAAGTTACCTGTGGTAATGACTGAATTGGACAAGGCAAGCAGGGTGTTGTTGAGGCAGTTGGTTGTGTTGCAACAGTTGAAAGAGCAATTAGTGACAGTCCCATTCCCGCAGGACACACCACATGAGGCACTGCAGCTGACAGAGTAACCTGCACTCCCTTTCATTATCTGAAGCACAACAGAGCGAGAAGTAACTCTTTAAATCACGCCTGCATCAGGGCATGATTTGCATGGATTACTTTCCACTGGAGGTTCCCATCTGAAATTGCAGCAGGGCAGACTGACCTCACAGACATATTCAGTGGATAGGCAGGGCTTCGCCGTCGTATTCATGAACTGGTCGTAACAATCTTTAGTGCAAACAAATGCTGGACAGGATAGCTTTTGAGGGGGAAAGCAGTTGTAGTTCAATAATAATAACACAACTATTACACTATATATTAAAATTTAAGGGAAAGTTTTAACAAGAAAATACTGTTTAATTTACTATATAATATTATAAATATTTCAGAATTTCACATATAATTCAGTTTGTTACTTGCTTTTTCATTGAAGTTAATTGCAAAGATTACTTGAATTTCTGAGTGAAAATTATCTCCAAGTAAACTGAACACATTCTCTTATGTACTTGCCCAGCACTTACCGCAGTGTAATTTTCTGATGAAGATGTATTCACTGAAAATATACAATATTAAATAAGACAAAATAAATAAAATTATTATAGATAAATTAAACGAATTTGTTGTCAAATTAAAACTGTGAACGTGAACATTTATTGGGATTTTAGTGTTGAGATTGGCTTAAATGTGTGATTTGAAGACATAACGTCAAAAACGGATTTATAGTATTCTAAATTCATTCTCGATGACTAGACTATTCATATGTTTCATGCCTGATTTTTATATTCTACTGCAAATATGTATTGGTGTTGTATTGTTGTTTATAAAGGATTCATTATTAATAAAAAAAAAACACCCACAAACACACTGTTTCTAAAGCCATGATAAGCGGTATGTGTCACCTGCAATAAAGCTTCCCTTCAAATGTACATTCCTCACTTGCACTCACCGTCCTGTCTACCGTTTACACCGTGGATCTAAACCAGACTAATCTCTTTGTGCTCTTTCTCCAGAAGTATTGCTGTGCTGTTTGTTGTTTGATCTCAGTTCCAGACCTTCACCGCTCTTTTGACAACCCGCATCATTGTATGCCCACTCCATTGACTTTCAGCTACTGGCAAGGACCTGTTTCACTCCAGCTACCCTACCTGGATCTCCCGGACATCTGTCCTCACTCCTACCCTCCTGTGTTCACCCCTTGCACTGTTAACAAACCTCACTCTGGCTAATTCCTCTGTCTCTCTCTAGTATGTGTCGTGACAACGGGGACCTAACAAATGTCCCCACAAGGTCAAATTTTACTGGTACTCCTATCTTTGTGGGAACAATTGGTCCCCATAAGGTGATAAATAACAGGTGCACACACACACACACATATGTCTATTTTATTTCTCTTCTGCCAGTCCTCATGTGCTGCTATACTACTGTATTCTATTCTAATCTATTCTATTCTAAATTGTTTTGTGTATCACAGTGTATTGCTATGATAACATAAATGACTACATGTAAATAGATACTACGTATTAAACACCACAACTACACAAGAAAGGTATAGATAGACAAACCGAAAGTAAGAATATCAGTCCTCATACTGATAATACCTGCTAAGGTGACAGAAGCACTGTTAGAAGTAATAGATGAGAGTGTCACAGAGGAGCCTGATGTGGCAGAAGAAATGGCAGAGGACACGCTTACTGGATTCCAAGATTGAGTTTGGCTTCCAGGATCTGTAGATGATGATGCATCTGTTGTCTGAGTGTTTGTTGAACTAGTCGTTGAGTCAGTCCATACTTTAGAAAGCAGACTCATTTGCAATAAAAGAAAAAACAGGAAGCCTGTTGGAAAGACAGATAAAGGACAGCAAATGTCTGTGACAACTAGGGCATTTACTGTTTTTGCATGTGGTTAAATGTAACTTGGCCAGTTGAGAAATGCATGGAAACACAATGCACACAAGAAGCAAGAATTTCACATTAAAACTTAGTCTATTTCTGTACATGCATATTTTTTTTAATGTGCAAAGTTCCCTCTGTTTCAAACTGTTAAAAATTGTAACCTGCACTTGTTACCATAAAGAGCTATTTCTATCCATTAATATTAGTTTTGCTTGTGTAAATTAATATATATATATAGATATATATATATATATTAGGGGTGTAACGGTTCACAAAAGTCACGGTTCGGGGACATATCCACTATTTAATTTTGTGGTGTATGTGTCACCAAAGGCTTAGGGGTCGTTCACATGCAGCGCGTTTTGCGCACGCAAGCTCTTCATTTTCAACAGAGCCGCGCAGTTTAAAATCCAAAGCAGAAATGATTTTGTAACTGACAGCGCTTTCATGGTTGCCTGATAACACCAGACGCGCGTTGAAATTGGTGGAGGAAGCGACGCGCCTCACGTTTCCACTTGTTTTTAGACGCTTCGTGAACGTACCCTTATGTTACATTTAATGCTAAAGTTTCGTTAACGCCAATACAAACATTATTTTAGTGTGTTAGAGCGGAAAGACGCAGCTCTGGTTAAACAGCTGGATGTTGGGTTGAAATGTGAAATGAAATGTGAAATGAAACGTTACCTGAATGCCGTAACACACACACATATATATTTAGTACTGAATGAAAACCAGATTAAAAACCAGACATAGACAAAAAAGTGCCTGTCAAAAGCATGAAAAGCAAACTCTCACATGATCTCCAAAGCGATTATACATTCAGCTACAGTACCACTAAGAGAACAGTACACTCAGCTCCATTTAACGCATACTTTTCTTCAAAATCAGCAAAGAAAATGCTAAATAAAACTAGGCTTTGAACTGCAGAATGTGCAACTTGGTTCATCTGGGCCACTTAATGACATAATCTTAAACAGAGGCTTTCAAACTCACTCTAAAAATGAGCCTTTACAGAGAGCTGCACAAAAGCCTTTATGAATCAATCAGCCTGTCTCTCTCCATCTCTGTGCAAAAGGCCCTGAATAAATGAAAATCTATTGAACGGAGCGAGCGGACTCGCACATACACTCCTTCGACATTTCTGCACTGTGAAAATGAATCCTCTTGGTTCACCTGCGCAGACCATCTGCGGACGAGAGCTCTATTATTTAACTTCTACACATTATCACTCCTGAGCTAGAGCGCACGAGCCACACAAAAGGTACGCGACGCTAATGAAACAACAGCAAGCGAGGTGGGGTGGGGACACGGCTTATAGAAAACTAATGAAATGGGAGAAAGACTGCGTGAGGGAGAGATGAGTGACGGAGGAGGAACAGCAGACGGCAGCCATGCAAATGAAACGAGGGGTAAGAAATGAAAGAACCAGTGGAAAGACGGCACTGTTTAACAGCAGGTTACTTCAGCGTCGCTTTGAAGAAGCACAGATGTTAGACACAAAGACAGAAATTGAGAATAAAGAAGCAAAATAGTGAAACAAGGCTTAAAGGGAGGGCTGAGAGACTTAGGTGGTGGCCCTCCGCTGGGTTTTTTAATAAGAAAGCCCACGGTGTCTCTCACACCCTGAAGAACAACAACCTCATGAACACAACCGAGGTGGGGAAACACAAAGATAAAAATAGAAGGACTTTTCCATTTGGGCATCTGATTATTCTTCCAGTCTTATTTTGTGCGCATCTCGAAGAGTAGATGATGGTGTAGGAGTGTGAAAGAGAGCAACCGCTAACACGGATTCCTTTGTGGAGGAGTGCGAGTGTGTGTTGGTATGTAGGCGAGGACCTGAGGGACAATCTTCACTATGGTAGAGCCACGTACACCCCCGCACTCGTCGCTGACTCCATAAAACCATCATGCATTATGATGTAAGTAATGGGAAAACTCAATAAGGGTTCTTCGTCTTAGCATAAACGGATGCTAAACAAACAATAAACTCAGAGTCTCTGGAGGAAACACGATCAATGCTGAAATATCAGATATCATATTCTACAGAAACGAGCTCGTTACCATAACAACTACTCAACAAGCTCCCATGGAAACCGCTAGCTGTTTCCATGCCAACATTAAATCCTCAACTTGTAAAGGCATAAAAGATATTGATGGCATCAAACTATTGGCTCTCCAAGTTAAGTCACCGAATCAGGCCTGAAGCGCAAAGCTAGCGCTGATCTAAAGCTATTAGCTCTCAATTCACAAGCACACCAGGGCTGATGGACAAATACAGGGATCTCGGCCGGTGATGGTTGTTTAACACTAGAGTAATTTGTTAGAGCTCAACATTTAAGACTTACAAATATTGAACTCAATTGTCATATCCTTCTGGGATAAAAAGTTCAATTGAACTGAGGTATCGGTGATATGACCAAACGTAAAAAAAAATTTTTTTTAAAACACAATAGACACTTTAGCCAGGTGTATATTTTATAAATGTGCTTTGGACTAGCTTGATGGAAGAAAGCCAAAAGATAAAATTATTCATAATAAATAAATTATGGATCAGGCATCAGTGCTGCCTCGCATTACACAATGCGAGTTAAAAATAAAAGCCTTGAAACACTTTTACATTATAAATACTACTGGAAGAGCCATGTTCAAAGCCGTAAAACAGCCAATACAGTATATGCACATTCTATATCCATGTGCAAAACTGTGCCATTGCTTGGCAACTTTAAGAAACTACCCCTCTGTAAACACAATGTTGCAATAACAATCAGCAAAATACATCTTTTATTTTGCTTTTTTAAGCCTGTAAGACTACAGCTTAAAAGTTACAAATGAAAATATTTAGTTACAAAAACAATATATATATATATATCACGAGTTCGAACTTGCGGTTAATTAATTGAAGGTGAGGTAAGTTTGGGTTTGGCGGGCTCCCGAGCCCTAGGGTTATCAACACTGATGGACTCGGGAAGCGTGGAGCCTACTGCCCGGTCTGAAGGATGTATCTTTTGCACAGATAGGATGATTAGATAACGAGATGATTGGCTGGGCAGGCAAATTAATTACCTGTGTGTGCTCCTCCCGAACACCGTATATATATATATATATATACATACATACACACAGACATATATATACACTGTAGACTATTGCTCAAAAGTTTAGGATCAGTAACTTTTTAAAATAAATTTATATTCTGAAAGGATTAATTAAATTGATAAAATGCAATAAAAAGATTTCTATTTCAAATAAATGCTGTTCTTGAACTTTCTATTCATCAAAATAGTGCTATCACGATTTCCACAAAAATTTTAATAATATTCTGAAGGCTCATGTGACATTAAATACCTAAGCAATGAAGACCTAAGCAATGAATGCAGTTCATTTTGATGAATTCATTTTCTTTAAAAAATGAAAATATGTGTTGCACCAGATAAATGCTTTGTGGCAAAAAAGTAAAAAAAAAAAAATATATATATATATTTGAGACATTTCTATGTTACGTCATATATTGTGATAGCACTGATGTCAGGCATCTCAGATTCTGTGACCTCTATATCTGGACGGGTTAAGGACCTACATGCAAGTGTGATGGCAGGGGCACAAACTCAGAAATGAGATGCAGCCTTCAGGGCGAGATGAAGATTCTAGATCCGGCTTGCACTTGGTTTGAGATCTCTGTTCAGAACCACTCTGTTCTCATCCCGCTGGTCTGTGTCATTTATTCACTTAAAAGCTCAGACAAACAAAATTCACTTCTACTGTGCAGCTGAACCTTGTTAAATTTTATGTGAATTCCCTGACCTGAGCAGATGGCATGACTCAGGTGCCCCAAAGACTCCTCCTTAATCCTGCTGCCCACTTAGCAACTTAAAATAACAGCTAAAGAAGTGCTGGGGAAATTCTACCAATCCTCACTTGTGTTACCCTCATCAAAGAACCACAACAAGGGTGATAAATTAATTAACAGCTTTTGACACTCTCTCACACTATAGCCTCATTTTTGCCGGCAAATCAAATTAAATCTCACCAAAATAGGAGCAGACCCACATGCAGATGTATGAACCACAGGGTTTGTCAGTTCACTTCAGTGTAAATTGGAGCTCACTGGTCACTTTTTGATGAGTGGAAAGTGTCAGTTAGTGGGCAATTAGTTCTCAGTTACTTTTTTACCAAGGAAAATGAGTCTGTTCATAAAGCCCAGGGAGCCCATAGTTCCCTGTGACACCTGGCTGAATGAGCTCGCAGCGCTGGTGATCGTGCTCTAGGTGAAGGGCTTACTAGCTTGCATTCTCTTATCGGCAGCTGCAATTCAATTTGCAGTGCAGATGAGCGAAGACAAATGCTAAAGAGTGAGTGCTTATCCCTCCTGGTGCTCCAGCAAACGAACTACTCTCTGCTAACCTTGTCTCCATTACAATATCAAACACACCGCTCTGCCAAGTGAAGCCTGAAAATTAACATAATCCAGCAGTTAATGCAAATGCAAACAAGTTAAGGATTCATTTAACAATTAGAGGAGTGGAAGAAGGTTAAGTGGGGAACACCTTGCTCCTCTCAATAATGCCGCAACGTCCTTAAAACATGAAATTAAGAAAAATGACACATCCTGTATAGCAAAGAGAAGCTGCTCGAATGCAGTCTATAACGGACATAAGGAAAGTCCTGTAGGGGGAATGCAGAGACACTGTAAAATCCGGCTCTGTTCCAAACCCTAGTGAGCTACAGTGCTGTATACAACCTACATACTGTACATACTGCATATAGTTTACCAATACCAGTTTCGTTTTTGAGTATTTTTTTCACTACCAGTTCAATTGTGCCAAAGTGAGTGGGTTTTTTAAAAAACAGTGATGCCTTTAATAAGCTCCAGATTTTTTCATGTTTTATCGTACAAAATAAAATACATCAGTTATAAAAATGATTTTAAGATTTAACAGGTTTCAAAAAAGGTTGTTGCAAACAGGTGGCTAAGTGGTTCTCTGGGACATCTGACATCAATATGTTAAACAAGAAAAGTCATCTTATTCACTATTCCACCTTTACAGTGTCATCGTTTATACTTTTGAAAACTATTATAGGCTAGATATGAACAGTAATTGTTTGTCATACAGACGTTTGTTAAAATAAGTTTACATATCACCTCAGTGAGAAGACTCCTACGGACCCAGGAACGCTACACTCACTTGGCCAGTCACATGATTGAATGAATGAATTTTATTTACAAATGTCTTCTTTTTAATGCATTTCTTATTATTCCAAACACATATTATGATATATAATCCTATTTATCACTTGATTATCTCTTGTTTAAAAATACAAAAATAGCGCTATAGTTGTATATGATTATATGCAATACAGTTATAATACATAATACACATTTTAAAATTAAATAAAGCCCCATTTTGAATGTTTAAATGCTTTTCTGCTCCCATTCTCTGTGGTGAAGCAGTTATGAAGGATTGTTCTTTTAAAAATATGAGAAATAAGCAGACATGCAAGTACAACAGTTCCCATTGAGTGTTCAGGAGTGCTCAAAAAGAGTTTAAACACTGACCTTTAAATCAATTTTTTCTCGTAAACTCAAAAGATGTGGATTCAGACAGCAATTAAATCACCACATGAACTTGGGTTTGTTAAAAAGAAAAAAAAAACGGTAAGTAATTCGGCCGAGGATTTTTACAGTGGTGGTGAGAGATAAACATTCTGGATTCGGACAGCAATTAAATCACAGTATACTCTCTGTAATTGGTGAAAATTACTTGCATCCCCCTGAGAAACAATTAGCCTAACGTCCGAACAGGGCTTATCCCAGACGTTCCAACTTGTCAATGATTACACTAAAAATTGAAAGAGTTATCAAAATCTTAGTGGTGGTGACACTAAGTTAGTTATTTGACCAATAAAGTCATTGAACCTTTTTTGAGCTTTTTCCTTCTAGATAGTATATTTCGGCTTCAAAAATAACACAAGTTGTGTTCACTTTAAAGATTATCTTGATGAAGTATAAAAAAACATCTGCTAATCTATAAAAATCCAAAAAGCCAATGCAAAAAATCATGCTGTTTTTGTCAAGGGAACCATGTTGATGCTAATTTATGTTGTATGATTCAGGGGGGAACCCAGAAGTGTTTCGGGCACATGGCACCTTGGTCACTGTAGAAGCCTATTTTTTTTTAAGAACCGAAAACCATGTTAGTCTGATTTTGATGTTTTTTTTTTTCTCCTCAGCAGGGTATGATGTCTCAGAAGCTATGTAGGCAGCACACTATGTTTTGCAGCTCATGTCAACAAAACACCTCTCCGCCCTTCAGATTTTCACCTGCCCTGACTCATTCAATCCCATTATCTACCAAATTTCCTTCTATTTTTTTCCTTCATCCTGCCCTCTTTCAAAGGGTGAGCAGTTCTCCCCCTGGCCAGCGTTTTAAGTGCAATCACACAGCTGCTGAGAGCAAAATAATTGGCAAAGCGTGACTGAAAAAGAGAGACACCGAGAGGTGAGTAGATAGACAGGGACAGAAACGGTTTAAAGAGGTCGTCAGAACAACAACTGTATACCCCGCGCTCAGTGGGAGAGCTGCAATCCACTGTCACATCAAACGCACAGTGGAAAGAGAGGAAGAAAACGGTACATCTATTCACTCTCAGTCTCTCTTTCTCTCTGACAGACGCAAAGACAGAGAATCTGTCCGTCAGCCAAATGCACCACCACCAGACTTTTATTTATATAGTCTATTTCAATTCAACCTTGTCTTCTCCTCCTTTCCGCTCTGCTCTTTCTGTTTCACTTGCTATTTTGAACACAAAGTCACATAGGCCTCTTTAAGTTTAGTGGACAGTTGAATTAAAATGTTACTGGACGGGGAGCAGAGGAACATCACGGGAGGAGAAAAAAAAAACACTATGTGTTGGTACACATTGATACGTGCTTCCAGTTATACAATCAGCACATGCACACAGCTACATGAAAAGAGGACTAGACTGGAGAACGGAGGAGATAAAGGTCAAGGAGTTGCGATGAATGTAATGCAAGGAGTCATTTTTGCTCCTTTACTTTCTACTGCACTGATGATGCGGTTCATTATTCTAGTTTAAGCTGTAAAAAGCACTGATTAAAGGACCTCTTGAGTGGAGAGAGAAAGAGACATAATTGGCTTTCACCAAGGCCATCTTTGTTCAAGGGTGAACAGATGTAGATACAGGTTGCTTTAGGGCCAATCATCTAAGGTGTGTGGGTCATGTGACTGATCACTAACTCCAGGTATGTGATGTCACGACGAACCATTCTTACATTATAAATCATTTTAGAATGTTTCATCAAGAATGGAAAGCCTAAAGTAAAAAAGATGATATGATGAATGAAACTTGCTTTATTTCAATATTATTTTTTTTATAAATTTTGTAATATAATTAATTATTATATGAATTAAAAACTATAAGAGAATAAGATAATCAATCATACAAAATTAGTTAAAATAATAATTCAAGTCAAAATAAAATTCAAATAAGCAGAATACAAACTCTTTGTTCAAAAAACATTTTTTGTTCTTATGTTTATACGTAACGTTTTGTTTGTTTAATATTTCCATATAATACGATCCATCCATCCATTTTCCAAACATGTCCTATGCAGGGTTAAAGGGATGCCAGGATACCCTAAATATAATAGAATAGAATAATTTGAATATAATTAACAAAAAATATTTCAAAAACAATCCTAATTTTGAATGGGGTAAGTGAAAATGAATGTTTTAATGCCACCAAAATTATCTTTCAGCAGAATCTAACTGACCATGCTAAACAGAAAAACCTTGACCTCTTGATCTCCAAAACAGAGAACAGCTTCAGGATGAATCAGATAATGATCAAACTAGCACACAATCAATAGAGAACACACACACAAAAGAGACGACTGAGATCGAGATCACATAGCACCACACAATCTTCAAATAAAAGCCATGGAGAATCGGTCTTGAGAGGGAACAGAGACTCACATGAATCAGGTTCAAGAGCTCTTGATTCATAACAGCCATTGAGAGGAAAAAAAAAACAAAAAAAAAACTCCAAACCACTGGAGTCATTAGTCACTATCCAGTGATCTATGCGCAATCACACAAGGCTTTCCGGAAGCCCGCTCTGACTATAGAGTGCTGGGAGCATTTGGAAGCGCTTCCATGCTGTCATTAAACCCACCCTGCCCAGGGGAAGACATCAGTATGCCAGACTCAAATGAGATCTGCTCTCAAAACCAGCCGCCGTTTTTTTTTTCTCCCTTTCTTTTTTTGAAGGTTGAAAACACCGTCTTAAAGAGCTAAACATTCAGCCGCATTCCCTAGAGAGGAAAGCAGTGATTCCTGTTTTCAACTCGGACATTAAGGCAGCGTTCTGTTGGGGTTCTGTAGAGAGCAGTGTGACAGCCGGCCCTCTGTGGAAACAGACAAAAGGATTGATACGCACCCGCTCAAGTGCCGTGGCAGAAACACAAGCCCACTCGAGCCCACACTTACTGCTTATTCAGGAGTTCAAACACTCAATCATGAACATTTCAAGAATACCTAATGAATCTCCAGAGCTGTGAGGAAGGAAGAATAACTCGCTCTACATTTTTAGACACCATCAAGCTCGAACCGCTGTCTCCCTCTCATAGAAATATAAACATACTTCACTCTGTTTAGACAGCAAGGAAGTAAATGTCATTTCCATTGGCTTGCTAAAGAAATAAAGCTCTAGGTTAAATGTAAGCGACAGCAGGGTGAGTTACTCTCTTCAGTCTTACTGTTTGCACTGACTAAATTAAGCCCTACTGTCTCTAAAGATAAATGATCAATGCACACACAGAAACAATATTCGACCTGTAGAAGTTCAGCAAGAAGCATATGTGGGAGTTTGTGTTAAAAGGGGTATTTATTGATTCATAACTATATCTAGAGAGTAGGGGTGTGAAAGATATGTCGTATTGTATTGAGGCTTTCGGTTCGGTACGCATTCGAACGATTCAGAAAAAAAAGAAAGAAAGAGAACAAACTGTGTAAAATATAATGTTTTCAGTGCTACGCTCAACAAGGCAGCACAAACGACGGGACAGGGAACCAGCGTCTGCTCCTCCCACCCCAGAACAGACGAGAACCAGAAACACACACATTACAAACTATCACCCGCGGCATTCAGGTAACATTCAACCCAACATCCAG
>JAUCMU010000151.1:7185031-7202094 GCA_032275025.1 Enteromius treurensis
TCCTCAGTCCGTATCCAGATCAGATGGTGTACCAGCACAAAGAGATGATCTTCATCGGAACACCTAGATGAGCTCCACGTTCCACCGCTCTGTGTTCCCGATGCTTTGTAAGCATACACTCACCAGTATTGGGGGATATGAAAAATTAATATCATTAAAAAAACACCGGTATTCGGTATGAAAAGGTATATGCCTAGTTATAGAGGCACTAGAGGGCATCCGCATCCTCCACACCTTCCTTGGACTCATTCACTCATAGACTCCATTTATCATCATGCACTGAACACCCACACCTGCTCACATTCAGTAATTATCCCCATAGCTGTTATCTATCACCACACCCACTCACCGGCACATTCACCCTTAGACGATCGCTAAGCATTATCTTGCCCTGGTTTGTTTCAAAGCATTAATTCCCAGTCCCAGTCACTACATGTACACAGGACACTGTTTTTCTGCTAGTGGGGAAAACTTCTAAAGAAGACACTAAACCAAACTTATTTTACTACTACACATTAAAGGTAGATGGACCCTACAGGCTGGGAAAATATATCAATTGTCATTCGGTTTGTGAAGGAGAGCGAGTCCTATGAAGTAGCGGAGTGCCTGTTAACCGTAGCTACTGCTGAAATGGATGATGCCCGGACACTGACAGATACCATTTTAGCAGTTGCACACTCGCTGGTGAAAAAAAAAGAAAGAAAGTGTAACGTAGACTGAAGATCAACTAAACAAAAACTGAGAGTCAATCTTTTCAATTTATTTTTCCATTAAAAGGTGGAAGGGAAGTAACTTAAGAGGTAGGTATAACAGAAAGCAAAATACACACTCCAGATCGCTAGTGCTGCAATCTCCTGATCGCCCTTCTGTTTGACTCTCTTTTAGTTGGTGTTTTAATGGGGCAGGTGAATGACTTTTAAGCCGGTGACAGATCGTTTCCTCACTTTGATCCATACAGGTGAGCAAGCAGGAACGGATCCATGAGCTCAATCCTATGTAGCAGGAATTATGCTGTTGTCTGGAGTTGGAGTCCTGGGATACCTCGCACAGGTAAGTAGTTCATGTAAGCAAAGGAAGAGTTCAAAGTCTTACGATCACTTTTGATAACAGGCTTATACAGTGCTCGGTGCTTTTTCCTGTGACAGAAAAGTGAGATTTGAGATAGTTCTGTAATTAGCTAAATCTCTGGGGTCAAGTTGCGTTTTTTTAACGAGAGGCTTAATTACAGCCAGTTTGAAGGCTTTGGGGACATATCCTAATGACAATGAGGAGTTAATAATAGACAAGAGAGGATCTATGACTTCTGGAAGCAGCTCTTTTAATAGTTTAGATGGAATAGGGTCTAACATACATGTTTTTGGTTTAGATGATTTAACAAGTTTATACAATTCTTCCTCTCCTATTCATATAAAATTTCCTCATTCTGACTAATTTTGCCAGTCGCAAATAATCTGTATGATCCATCTGCAAGGGCAATACTATATTATCTTCTAATCGCTAATATATTTTTAACAGAAAAGCTTATACAGTACTCATAGATACTAAATTTATTTTCTTGTACAGAGGCAGATTCATTGAGATGTTTCATACAGGTTCCTTGAACCAGTGCAGAGCTCTGCCACATGACATCAGCCATGCAATCTGCTGTGCTGTTTAAAAAAAAAAAAAAAGTGCAATGCAGTGACCAAAAAAGATGTTAGTCTGTTGCTTATGTACATTTAACCAATTAAAAAAATCACACTTAAAATGCACAACCCAGGACGTGTTATAGTTATTGAGGCAGGTGCTGTTTGATTGATTGTTTGCTAAACTTATGTTTTTACATGTTTTAAATCGCATTGTTTAACCCTGTATACTTATTTGTTACCTGTCTATGCTGTGATTATTACTGTTTTGGTTTGTTTTTGTATGTAAACTGAAGAAATTGCTGTTACAAACTGTTTTTATTTTTTTTATTTTAAGAAAAACGTCACTTTTTAGATTTAAATGATGTTGCATTGTAAAATTAAAGGGATAGTTTACCCTGTCTGTCATCATTTACTAACCCTCCATCCAAACCTGTAAGACTAAGTTTATCTTCCGAACACAAATAAAATATATTTTTAATGACATTGACGAGATTTCTGTACCTCCATTGACAGTCTACGGAACTAATCTACCACTTTGATGCTTCAAAAAGTTTATAAAGATAGCGAAAAGCCCTATGAATTTCTATTTATGCCAAACTTTCTGCAGACTCTTATATGATGACAGAAATATTTAATTTAAGATTTATTCACATACTAATAACAATTAATCAATGCACTCATCTCAAGCATACTCACTTGTTGTGTAGGAACCAGTAAACTCAGTCTTCTGTCTTATGTAGCATGGTTGATCTTCTGTAAAAGGCAATGAATTAAGGTATTTAATAGTATTTATACCTCATAATAACAGGTAAAAATTATTTGGTTTGATACATGCTCTTAATAAGATGCATGCTCTTTATTTCTCTGCTGATTTTTCTAGAGAACAGTGTTGCCTTATATCTTGAGTGCCACGGTCTGCTGGTTCAGAATCACTTGTGTAGAGAGTGTGTTGATTTGCTAAAGATTTCCATCTAAATGATATTGTGTGTGGCGGTTTGAGCTGTTAGGCCAGTCGTGGTTCTATTCAAGATCTCTGCACAGTCACCCTGTTTGCCTCTATTTAAAGCCAAATGTTCCAGCCCAAATCATGTGTGGAAAAGACATATAATTGTGGCATGCTTTGTTTACATCCTTATTTTCTACTTTTGTTTACATTGAAGGATTTTCTGCGAGAGGGTGATGAGTCATGACAGTCTGCCATGTTGTCTAAAGAGTGGTTTGATGTTGTTTAACATTGAGACAATTATGTTGCCTTCTGTGAGTTCTCTGTTTTTGGTGCATCCTTAAGTTCCTCAAAAAATCATTACCCACAGTGTTTGTTTCTATTTCTGTTTGGCTACACCAATTATTTCTAAAAGAAATTTGCATTTGCGAAAAAAATTCAACAAGCTTGGAAACCACTTGGTTTATTTGATCCTTACAAACATTAATAGTACCTTTCACACATCTGTAGCAGTACATAATTGTGTGAAATAATTGTTGCAAATACTGTACATCTTTTGCTTTCTTTGTAATATGTTTAGTTAGACTTAAAAGTACAAACAAATTTGTTCAGTTTGGCTGAAAATTTGAATATTTTAATCTTCGAAATCTGTTTGTAATCAGGGAGAAATCCCTTAGGCTTGGTTTATTTGTGAAAAAAAAAAAGGAAAAACCTACCACTCATTTTTTTAAAATCTTTTTTTAGATTTTTTTTCTGTCTTTTTTTTTTATGCACTTTTCGACTGTACAGTAGTTTTCTAGCTGTCTTAAGTTGTTGTTGATTAAATGAACAAAACATATGTTGACATGGCAACTTTCCCACTGTTTATGTTTTGATGCATGTTAAACTTGCCAGATAAAGCCATGGAACCATGTTGAAATCCTTTTAATGACCGAAGTAATTTTACAATAATGTAAAAACATTAATATATTTAAATATTATTAGCCTACCACTCTAACTAACTGTTCTCTATTTTTTTTTAAATGTACTTGATTTTTCAATGCACTTTTCAACTGTAGTTTTCTAGCTGTCTTAAGTTGTAGTTGATAATATGCAACTTTCCCACTGTTTATGTTTTGATGTACAGTATGTTAAACTTGCCAGATGAAGCCATGGAACCATGATGAAATCCTTTTTTATGACCGAAGTAATTTTACAGTGGAAAGTTCAACGTGTTGGTCTCCACTTTGTCTGGATTCATTAGAGAAGGAAAGAGAAGATAAACCCAAACTCCACTAGAACGCTGTTAAATGAACTGTACTGACACAATATAGACAAGGGTTGCAAACCATCTCATATTGTAGTTTAAAATGCTGTCTCCCTTGTTAAATCACTATGCAACTTTATTTTGTAAATGCAGAAATGTAGGTGTGTTGTTTTTGCTTAAAACATTTATAACCTCTACCTGTATTGTAACACAATTGAGACCCGTAAAGCTACATTTTATATCCTTGTACTGATGTGCTGCCCTTGACAAAAGTTTAGATGTATTTAGTTTGTCCTTTTTGAATTTTAAAGGGTTTTTACATACATTCAATATAGTTGTTTTCAATGCATTCAAATTTTACATCGTTTGATAACAACACTGGTCTGGATGAGGAATAACAATTTTGTAAATAATGGGTTAACTTTTGGGTAACACTTTAGAATAGGTAACAGTTGTTAACTATTAACAGCGACTTTTTCCTTAATAAATATTTTAAAATAAATACAGAATTTGCTGTTTATTAAAAGTTAATAAGTAGTAGTTAAGTTTAGGTATTGGGTGGGATTTTAGGGATGTAAAATAATGCAACCATAAAATAATGTGTTACCAATATTTGTTTAATTAAAATAAGAAAATAAATCATGTGAAAATGTCTTTGGCTTCACAACAAATTATAACAAGATTAATGCAATAAAAGACATAACACAACAAATTAGTTAAAGATATAATATATAAAGTTAAAAATATAAAAAAAATATATAAAGTTAAAATAGAATAAATTACCATACAATACAACTTTGATGTTTCACTTGAGCATATACATATATATATTCCATATATCTGCATACATATAAATTACAATATCTCAGCATTTCAAATTCTAACTGCTGTTGGTTCAAATGACATTTGATACACATTTATTTGCCCAAGGTTTTCTATAAAAAGCCGTGATGGCAACAACTGAAACTTACAGTGCAAAGGTGTAGTGAATCGTCTATAATAACTAAACTTTTTGTTTTACTTTAGCTTTATAAATATCATTTGATTATTTTGTTTTTTTATTCTTTCCCACAATCACACTGGCTATATTATTAACCCTGAACTATTTTTGCTTTGCTTTAACACTTACCATAAAGATGTCACAAACCATATAGTAAGAAATTATATCCTTCAAAAGAGTCTTCTAGAGTCTACTAAACTTTCTGAAATATATACCATATTTATTTATTTATCCGATTCACAGATTAAGAATAATCATTTATTATAATAATAATTGCAGCCCTGTCTTTAGTTATGTCACCGTCTACTTGTTATTCAGTTACAGGCAGGTGGAATTAGAGCAGGGGTGTCAAACTCAATTCCTGGAGGGCCACAACATACATACTATGCAGCCTTCAAATAAGCTTTAATGACTTGATTAGCTGGATCAGGTGTGTTTAAATAGAATTGCAACCAAACTGTTTAAGGCTGTGGCCCTCCAGGAGTTTGACACCCCTGAATTAGAGGGACATGAGAGAAAAGGATATTTCTTATTCTAAAGAGAAAAGGCTATGCAGTGTAACATGTCAAATATTATTCTTCTTATTATTTTTTAAAGACTGTATAGTTTAAATGCGTATATTGTATCTTCCAAAAAAAAGTACTACATTGCCTTCCACAGATTTATAGACCCTATAAATCTGTGGAAGGTAATTTAGTAATTTTTGTACAAGTAAACACAAACATACACAACTCACACAGTGTGTTTTCAAGCCATTTAGAGAAAAGACCTAATGGCAAGGTCCCTCAGTTCAACATGGCGGTAATTGGCTCTGGGTGGGAACATACACAGCATTAACGTTCATGTAAATATGGGTTGATGTTGTTTGGGCTGTAGTCTCTTTAGTACTGGCTATGAGATAAGTATGGCAGCTTTGTTATTCTTCGATCAAACACAGCCTGAAGACCTAGTGCTTAAAATCAAAGGAAAGCAGGAACAGAGTCCTTCATTTTTGCAAACATATTTGGCAATATTTGTTTGTGGGGTGGGAACAGCAATTGTTTATTTGGTCAAATAGGCCATGTTTGAATGTGTTTATATATTGATATAGGCTCAATCGTTTTGTGTCATGCAATAGCTGGGCCTTGACACTGGGCACAGATTTCAAAGCAGGTTCTTTTGTGGCCAAACAGCTTTCGCATATTTTAATAGTCTCTTAACTTGAGTCCTGCTTTAATCCTGACTGAAACACCAAACAGAGATTACTCTGATCAATCTAAAAAAAAATTCTCGTTCTGTAATACCTTCTACTAAGGCTCCACTGGGCCTCAGGTCTGTTTGGATGGCATCATGGCAGTAGAGAAACTATGATAACAGACCCGTTACTAACCCATAGTACTCGAATGTCATTGAATTTTTTAGTTAGAAGTCTCGGTTGCTGTAGAAACAGTCAATGTTTTGAGATGTGCGCTTAGGACTGCATGCACTTAGTCTGAGAAATAAGCTTTTTTTTTTTTAAATGCTGTTTGATCATATTAAACATTTGACATGTAATCATCAGTTTTGCGATTTTGATTTGATGTTTCCCCATTCAAAGAGATAAGAGCTGCACTTGGATGCCCAAGAGGCATTTCTAAGAAATTATATGCTGGGCGTCCGGCCAGAGGAGAACTGGACCCAACTTAAGCCTGGTTCTCACAAGGTTTTTTCCCCCCATTCTCTCATGGATGGGGTTTTGGTTCCTTGCCGCTGTAGCCTCTGGCTTGCTTAGTTGGGGACACCTGATTTCCAGTGATTACTGTCATCTTGATTACAGAGACCGTCTCTGCATTTGATAAATAAAGTTTTATCTTGTCATTATGCATTAACATCACTCTATTTTCCTACTTGATAATGTTCAGTGCTTTGCTACGATCTGTATTGTTAACAGCGCTATATAAATAAAAGTGACTTGACTTTACGAGACACGACGCAACACAACGTGTAAAAAGACAGTCATGAAAGTCATGACAATCAGTAATTATATCCCAACTGGATGCAACAATTCCCTCGTTTGTAATGGCTTTTATTGTTTTGGTGTCATAATGTTGGGTGTCACACAGCATTACGTTATGGTAAGGTGGGTAACATGCGTGCGCCAAACGCTTGTGATATTTGGCCAGTTGCAATGCACTGGATAGCTTGCCAAACAGAACACACCTCACAAGAATGATGAGTTTTGTACAAATCGACCCGTTTCAGAAGGTGGGGCTTAGAAGAGAAACAATAATGTACAGTATGTGGAAAATATTGTGTTTTGAACACATTGAATTGCACCAAATACACACAATAATGTTCTTTTTAGTAACATCATATGACCCCTTTAATAATGACAACTGGTCCATATGTTAAAGTGTTACAGCACATTTCAGCAGCTATTGCTCATCTTACTTCCACCAAAACGGTTTAAAAAAACACTGTAAATATCATGAGCAGCAATAATTAAATATAACATCAACTTTCCCAGCACCTTAGGGCCTTAATCTAACATTATCATCAAATATCTCTTTGCCTCTGATATTTGTTATGTATTTTTTGGAGCCAATAAGTTTAGAAATGCCCTAGCAACCACTCAAAACAACCTAACAAATTGTTAAATAGCAATAACTCACAACACTGTAGTATCTCGTTAGTGGGTTTTGCATGGGCCAATTTCTTGCCTAGAAAAAGTCAAAATCTGGTAATTACTATTATCTGGTCCTTTCTAATTACCATGAAGCATTATGAAGAAATCGCCATACACTGCCAAAGGAAGGAACACACACACCACTGCCCCTCACACACATCCCCACTTATGCTTCTGCACACAATCTCAAAAGACAGGAATAGAAAGGCTATAGCCATTGAGAGGATGTTGAATCAACGATGGTGGGTGGATATGGGAGGAAAGAGACAGGCCGAAGAGAGAAGAACGATGGAGGAGGAGAAGGGAAAGAATAGATGAAGCATGGTGTGTGCATGTGTGTGGAAGGGGCGGAGGTCATGGGAGGCATGGAAGAGGAAGTGCATAAAGGAAATGCGCTTCAGAATACAGTATACAGTCATCAGCTATTCATCTGAGTTCGACTACAATCTGCATCTTAAACAGTGTTTTTTATCAAAAATAACCCATGAAAAAAGATATTTCTCCTTTCACCACAAACCTTTCAAACCCCAAAACTGAACTGTTTAGAACGAATAACAAGGAAAAAATAAACACAAACATAATACATAAAGTGTCATAAAAATGCATAAATCACTTTAGACCAAATTAAACATAGGGCTACATTACCATTCAAAAGTTTGGGGTCAGTAAGATAAATTTGTACAGAGCGAGGAAACATTAAATTGATTAAAAGTGACAATAAAGACATTTAGAATTGTACAAATAATCTTATTTAATTTAAATACAGTTGCTGCTTTGTACAGGTAAAAATAGCTGGATGTGGATGAGACCTTGATGTTGTAATAGTGATTATTAATTATGATCATCACAATTTACTATGAATGATATTTACTGTATACCATTGCTTGAAGCAACCGCATACCATATTTTTAAAACACAACTTAAGCACAAAATAACAAGCGGATTTGGAACGATTAATTGCCACTTTGAACTATTATTTAATTGTGTCATACATAATTTAATTATGGAATTAATAACATTTAATTAATGATTAAAAATGCAACTAATTGTGCAGCCCTAATGAGACCAGAAGCTAGACCCATAAATCATGCCCATTTTTACAAAAAGGTGAATAATTTTGCCAACTAAAATAAAACTCTTTTTCCACAAAAAGCAAGCACCAGTACTATGTTGCAGTTGGAAAATCCAGAAGCTGTAAAATGTGATCAAGAGGTCTAAAAACAAACTGACAACAGCACTTGACTACCTAGTCTCAGCCTTAGGCGGCACACCCACAGTCCGCTCAATGACCGTCTGATGCACACGGCACACAAAAATACTGTTTCCTCATCTGATGGGCTGGCATTATACTTCCAAACAACTTCCAGGAGTTAAGGCACACAGGCTTTTTATAAATCCGCCTGGAAACAAGGATGCCTTTTACGAGGTACAACAACCAATAAACAACTTATACATACACTTTTCAAATAAAACAATCTAAGTTTAGCTGTTTTACATTTCAGGTATGTGGTGACATCCTGTCTAAACGGACATTTCTTGACCAGAATGTGCGTACCAGACATTTGCCATCTGTCCACATAAGACTATCGACTATCCAACAGCTGGAGTTCAGGTTCAGTCAGACTACTGCTCAGTAGGGCACCGCTGTTTACTTAATTCTAAAAGTTCACACAGCTTTTCCTAGGCAGACTGAAAGCTGATTCAGTCACAAATCAAACTCTAAAAGCAAACATTGAACTCTTCTTTTGCATGTCCATACTGCTTCATGTCTTCTTTTGGGACTCCACCCAGTCTTGACAAAAACAGAGAAGTGTGCAAACTCACAGTAGCAATCTCAGTTAATCTCTCAAGACTACGCAAAATAAAGAGGATAGGGAATGCACCACTTTTATCATGTCACTCAAGGACTCGCCGAGAGCTGTGTCTGAGCGCCAGTGTTTGTGTAAAAGTTTCTAAGGAACTTGTTCCCGTATTTAATCCATTTTCTACTGGAGGGACTGTGGGAATACTTTCACAAGGAGGTAAAAAAAAACTCTTGAGAAGTTCCACATTTCTGCACCTTTAGTCAGGGGTTTATCAAAAGTGATAGATAAGCAGGAAGTGTCTCTCGGTGGACAGATACCAGATGTTTTTAACTTCCTTTTTCAGTCACTCTTGTTTTTTTTGTTTTTTTGTTGAGCTCTGTGCTGTCGGTTTTCCATAGGATATCTAAAGAAATTTATTTTTTACCCATCCCTCGCGGCTTCACGGTGAGAACAGATCCAAAAATGTTACTGTGATATTCGTTTGCGTCAATTCATCATACTGCGATGTCAAGAAAAAACCCAGAAAGCTACTAAACAGAGCGCTACATAAAGAAAAGATGAGAAAAAGAGCTAGATAAATGAAAAAATGAGTGTCGAAGTGAAAGGAGAAAGACAGAATGCTCTCGTGTTGTTTAGACTGGTGAGTTGGCTCGGCTTTTAGCCCACAGAGTTGGTATGAGAGCAGTCGACACAGCGGGGGATCCATCCATAATATAACACTCCGCAGCTGGACTTATGAGTAGGTTGGGCTTGCACACAATCTGCACTGACAGAACCGTGCAGAAACTTGCAGATTACAGCACATTCTGAACGCATGTCATTAAGTTCTACATGTTTCTTGTCCCTTGCATATAAATTCAAAAAAGCAATTTCTGCAACACTAAGCAGAACCAAACAAAACTATTAAATATTACATCCACCTCATTTTTAACATGTATAGCCGCAGATAAAACAAAAGTCTCACTTTTAATACAACAAGCTTACTTCCCCATTGAAAAATAAAGTGGTTAGTGCACAGGTCTACCAAACAATTCCATAATAGTTGTTTTATGTTTTAAAATGCGATTTTAATTTGATTTAACGGCTGTTAATGCATCCGTTTCGAACTGTCGCACACCATTGGTGCAAATACTTTAAACTGAGAGGTATTGTAATCTCTTTTATATCGCACTGCAAAGAAAACTAGCCAACCAATAAGATTTGCACTTGCAGTCACATGCCCAAATTGGCTGCAGTTGCATAAACTTATGACTTGCAGGCGCTTACAAACACAAAGGTTTGCAAATTACCAGATACTTCCCTGTTATATAGAAGATGAAAACAGTATGTGAAAATAGAAGTATATCCAAATGAACAGTAGCCTTGTGACAATGACAACATGGTACAGAAGTGTGTCGCCGCTAACCTGATTTTGCCAAGTGCAACACATCCCTGGGACAACATTGTGATTAACCAGATTTGAAGAAACAGTTTTGGAGAAGTTTAGGCTTACAATCAGTGTTTGGTGCTTGTTCATCAGTGTCAGTCATTTATCATTTCCTCTGATTTTAGGCATTACTCATGGGTAAGGGTAGGTCTTGGTGTAGAGATACGGTCTAGACTATACTTTTACGTAAAAATGTTGTTCTAGGGTCAAAAGTAGTGCCTACAGTACTTCGAGAGCATGAGATTTTAGGTGCATTTGCCTCATTCTAAAATGTCCCGCTCACATTATTTTAAACAGGTCTTATGCAAAAACCTTAAAAATGTCTTTCATTTTTTTCCCCTTCACCAATATTTGTTCTGTTAAAGAATTATAGTCACGGTAATGCCAGCTTAAATATCTTTTGTGAAGATAATATGAACAGAAATAGAAATAGCTACTTGAACTGTATTGAACTTGAAAGCTTGTCATATATATATATACTGTATATGTGAGTATACGGTTGTTTCGAGTACAATTTTCATCCATATAATTGTACTATAATACATCTTTGTGCATAATCCTTGTGGGCTTCACTAATCAGACTGGACCAGTTTCTGAACGAATCAGTCACAGTTTTAAAGAGGCCTGAGGTAATTCCCTCCATCAGATAGAGCATATCTACACTGAAAATGGAAAATTTGACACAGGTTCCATAGCACATCAATTTGGCGAGGTCTTAATTGCACTGGCACTTGACGCTGCAGTGGGGATCGATAGTCGTGTAGTTAAGGGCAGACAGGCTTCTCCGGCTCCATCTATAATTCATAGCAGCCTTTATAATGAGAGACTATTAGCCATCCCTCTAAAGACAGCATCCCCGGTGCTGTCAGAGCTGCTGTCAATCCTCATTCACATCTACAGGCCTATTGGCCCCTCTACTTTAATATTTCTCTTTAAACATGAACTATTACAAGAAGCTCTCTTAAACAATGCATGCAGTTTTCAGAGAGCAAAATCAAATCGAGAATGTAAGATGCAACGCTGTAGCATCTTCACAATGTGTGTGTGGGTGTGCATGAGCATCTCCACAGTGAAAACCAACAGCTCCTTAAATCTCACTTTGCCGTTCACACTTCATTAGATCCAGTCCTGTAAAAAGGTCAGCGTGGTTCTGTAGCATCTGCGCCGCTCACACCGTAGCAATTCTCCCGCGTGCACATACATCTACATGCAAAGACCCAGAAACACTCTCTCTAAAATTACACCGTGTCCAATTGTCACTAATCTCAACAGCATGGGGTCCGCCTGGCTTTCTGAGGAAGAGAAAGAGATAGCAGAAACATCCTTGCTAATACCTCTTTGTGAAAGAGGAAGTTGTGAACATGTGAGACCTAGTGTGGACAAAAACTGCCCGCAGACTCGTAAATCTCTGCTCAAGATGTAACATATTTATATGTTTTGAAGAAGAAAAAACAGTGAGTAGTGCTTGTCTGAGAAACAGTCATCAGCATGATTGTAAAGTGTTATGAGTGGTATTCAGTGTAGTCTTTTAAGTTGCTAGGTTTTTTTTTTAGATGTTACCGTGTTTCGATCGAAGCCACTACCCTAACTTTAAAATCCAGGTATCTAGGGAACAGAGTATGATATATCTATATTAAAATTCTAGCTGACACCAATAAGGTCATTATAATTCATTTGGCTTATAAATTACTTTATGTCTAGTAATTATAATTCTGTAACACCTTGTATGATTAAATTGACTATAAACGAAACAAGATTTATTTACAATGCAAATAAATAACAATAATAAATGAATTAAAAGCTTTAAATGCTGCAATTAACGCGACATTAATGTACAATATAAAAAATAGATCTCATTTCAGAAATGCATTAAGATTTGCTAGAGACTAAATTTAACATTTAAGTAATCTGTTTGTAAAGATAAGTGTTTGATGGCGGCAATCTAAATGTAAAAACTGGCAGAGATAAGAACACACAATTAAATAACAGCAATCTGTGATATTCCCTTACTCTCCAACATGAAATATTTATTGGAAAAAATTGTTCTAATTGTTAAAAAGAGTAATAATAATGGACTATAACACACTATATAAACAGAAACTGATAGGGTACATTCCTTCAGCCTGTGTAGCAAACATAGGGTCTCAACTGGGGAAAAAAAAAAGAAAAAAGAAAAAAAAGACATTTGCCATATAGCTTCAACTTGACAAACAGAGACATGACACAGGTTAAAAGGCTTTCCACTGCCAAGAGACTCATAATGACAGAGAGCGCGACAAGACTGTGCCCTGCTGTCGGCAGAAGGCCCAATTGTGAGGCACTTAGAGTGCTGCGCTCTGTGGGGCCGAGACGTGGAGACGGTCCTTTAAGCCTCCACCTGTAACCCCGATCAGGGAGTAATCGGCCCTCTGCCTGTGACTCTCTCAGCTGTCTATTCACTGACGTTCACGATCAGGAAGAGGAACACCTGCACACTTGGCACAATCGGCCACATCTCCGCATCAGAACTTCGTTGGCTTGCTTAGTTCGTTGGGGGCACCTGATTTCTAGTGATTATCATCTTTTTGATTACAAAGACCGCCTCTGCATTTGATAAATAAACAGTTTAATCTCGTCATTATACATTACCATCACTCTGTTCTCTTATTTGATAATGTGCAGTGCTATGCTGCAATCTGTATTGTTAAAAGCCCTATATAAATAAAAGTGATTGATTGATGTGCTTGTTTGTAGAGATTTTAGCCCAAATTTTGTTATTACATATCGATATAAATATAAAGTACACCACCACCATCAACCCCAACAGCAATATGTATTATATTATTATGTATTATAATGTATTATTAAACTATCAGGTTTAACATATTGTATACATATTTAGTATATTATTATTTACTATGGGTGTAAAGATACGTCGTATCGTATTGAACCGTTCGGTTAGAGGTATGATTCAGAAAAAATAAATAAACTGTGTAAAATATAATGTTTTCAGTGCTACGCTTAACAAGGCAGCGCAAACGACAGGACAGGCAACCAGCGTCTGCTCCTCCCACCCCCAAACAGACGAGAACCAGAAACACACACATTACAAACTATCACCCGCGGCATTCAGGTAACGTTTCAACCCAACATCCAGCTGTTTAACCGGAGCTGCATCTTTCTGCTCTAACACACTCAAATAATGTTTGTATTGGCGTTAACCATACTTAAGCATTAAATGTAACATAAGGGTACGTTCACGAAGCGTCTAAAACGAGTGAAAACGCAAGGCGCATCACTTCCTCCAACAATTTCAAAGCGCTCCGCGCTCGCGCGCCTGTAGCGTCTGCTGTTACTAGGCAACCATGAAAGCGCTGTCAGTTCCAAAATCATTTCTGCTTTGGATTTTAAACTGCGCGGTTCTGTTGAAAATGAAGAGCTTGCGCAAGCAAAAAGCGCTGCATGTGAGCAACCCCTAAGCCTTTGGTGACACTTACACCACCAAATTAAATATGGATCTCTCCCCTGTCGTCTCCCCTCACGCGGATCGTCCCGCAGGAAGAAACGGCGCCCTGGATGTCATAGGATAACACACGCGCGGCCTACGAACACGGGACGCTCAGCTTTCATGATTTGAAATGACTCAAATCTACTTTTTATGAAGTTTTAATGAATCAATAAATACCATCCAAGGCTGTCTTTTCCCAAACACTTTTTTTTTGCTGCTAAACAGAAACCTCAGAGATTATGTGAAGTATAGCTCCATTGTTGTTCAAAGTAAAAGAAAAGGGGGGGAAACAAGGTCCTATTATGTTAGTTTTAATAAATAAAAATGTGAAGAAAAAAAAAAAATCTAAGAAATTCTCTTTTTTTAATTGTATTTTTGCCATATTGAAAACATACCAAACCGTGACACTACTGTATCGTATCGAACCGAACCGTGATTTTTGTGAACCGTTACACCCCTATTATTTACATCTTTAAAAAAAGGCTAATAAAAAGCAGTATTAGGTGCCATCTTAAGCAAACCTTGAAAAGTATAGTTTTATACTATATATTATAATGCTATGATGACTAGCTAATTTTAGTTTAAAGTGTTTTATTTTTAATTTATTTCTACGAAATACTATAGAATTTTAACACTGGCCTAAACATGGAAATAACTCTTGAATAAGCAGCCAGAAATTTTTTTTTTTTTTTTTTTTTTTTACATCAGTGCATCACTAGATATAATCATATCATATTGACTTCTGCCAAATGTGTTTAAAGTTTATTATTTTTTGGGGTTCATCAACCTGAAATTGCAAGATTGGCAGGAAGTCTGTCTCCCTAGTTCTCTTGGGCACCTTTACCCTTTCGCTGTGCATCTACCTCATTCTTCTCTCTTCTTATCACAATATCAGTCTTCGAGCTGAATTCCCTTCCGTTCTTCAGTTTTCAGTCCTTTTTCCATCTTTGTTCCTCAACATCCAATTATCCCATTTCTTCGCTATTCTTTCTCCGTCTCTCTGGCTGTGAGGCACACAGAAGAAAACTCTTTCCAGTAGTGAAAGTAACTGGATGCACTCTTACCCGCACTCCATCTGGCCATGTCAGCACTTCCCTTAAATCAGTCTAACTAATCAATAACCACAACAAACTCTGACTCTCCAGTTCTGTATAAATGTGCGCCAGCCGGATACAGGCTATACAACGGTGAAGAATCTGACCTTCCCTACTGAGAAAGAAACCTTGGTCAGGGTAGAGTTATGGCTATAGTGGAGCACGAAGGCTAAGAAAATGCCTCTCTTGAGTAGCTATAAAGCAGTGGTTTGGAAGCTAAACACATCAGGCCAGGATCTCTCCATCACGAAGCTGCGCTGACACCCTGACATCAGTGATGAAACGTGTTTTTTTTAACAAAAGCAACTCTCACATCACTAACTCAAACCCAATATTTTATAAATCGACACTAAGAGTTGGATAACCTCCATTCACACGAATTCATCAAGCAGTCACTCAGAGGCTCCAAAAGTGTGTGTCGCTCCAGAGAGGAGTCTGTTACAGCGATTTATAGCTATATTTCGGTTATGTCTCCCTTTCACCATGGTCATACATCTCCCTCCTGGCACAAAAAAAGAAAAGACAGAAAAGAACATGTGTCTAGTTTAGTCTAATTAAAAGATTGTTTTACGAATATTTGTGTGTGGAAACTATTTTATGCTCCCGCCATGTAGTCACCCTCACATCATTTCAAATCTGTGCGATTTACTATATTCTGTGAAACACAAAGGAAGATATTTTGACAAATGTATTAGTGGTTTGGGCACCAATGTTGTTTGGTTATAGCCTGGCTTCCACGACTTTAAAGCTCATAGGAGCTCATGACTTTGCTCGCGAAATAGAATGTAGCATCACAGGAAGTATGGGCGGGCCCAAGCTAGTTTGGAGACTGAACAATATTCAAAATATCTTCTTTTGTATTACGCAGAAGAAATTAAGCCATGTTTGGAAACAAAAAGAGTAAATGATGATAGAAAGTTCATTTTTTCATCGCTCTCACTGGAGTAGTAACCTAATTTACCCCTAAAGGGTGCATATTAATATTAAAAGAACATTTTGGTAACTGAAGTGTATATATTAGTACCCAAAAGTTATGTATTAGTACCTATTTTAATGGTAACTGCCCGCTGACGGCGTTTTTTATCTCCTTTTCTGAGTGTACCATATCATTATCTTTGCAACATTCTAATAACAAATTATTTCATTAAATCATTTGTATGGTTTCTGAAACATGTCTGCTTTGTTCGTGTTCACAAGTTATCGATCATGTTCTTGGAGCTCCCACATTGTATGTCTCCATAATCAAACACATCAGATTCAGGTCATGAGCTCATTAACAGAGACTCCAAGACCATTTCAGAGGAAACTTAAAACGCGCTGCTTCGGGGGAGCCGGTGTAGACCATTACAATTCACTTTTTTCTGCAATATACTGTTAAAAATGCTAGTATTATGTGGCCATATCAGGCTTTTCTTTTGTTAGCAGGTCCACATTGGTTGTTATTCACAGCACAAGTTTGCAAAGGTACACCATTTGTGAACTTACGATGAATGTTTCGCAAATGATTATGTTTCTCATCAAGATGACAGTATCCCAGTCTGATCACATTAATCAGCATAAACAAGTGAAATAGTTGCATTGTCCATGCAGTGTTTTTTTTCTCATTGCACAAAAAAAAAAACATTCATTCAGACAGATACATTAATAATAATATCTGTTAGTAATCAGTTTTCAAATAATTTACAATTAGAACTTAAAGGTGCCATAGAATGAAAAACTGAATGTACCTTGGCATGGTTGAATAATAACAGTTCAGTACATGGACATAACATACTGTGAGTCTCAAACAC
>JAUCMU010000151.1:7206840-7226242 GCA_032275025.1 Enteromius treurensis
CGTTCACACCTGAGGTGACTTGGGCGAATATATCTCGCTATTCGCGTGTAGTTGGATGCTTGAACATGTCGAGTTTATGCCGGTTTTACACTGCATGCGTCAGCAGGGCGCAAGCAGTGCGTATTTATTTCGGCGCCCATGTTAACGGATGAGAGCACACAGGGGCAGCGCAGAAGCGCGTAGCAGGTGCAGAGAAATGTTATAAATCAAAGCACATGGCACACAGTGTTCGAAGAAGAACGCTGGAAAATACGACAGAAAGATGCTTGTCAATAGCTTACTGCAGTACAAGCTGCCAGTATGGGACACAATCGGGGCGCACTGTTCATGCTCTGCACGACTGCATTTGTTTATTTAATATAAATCGCAACATTTGCTGTAATGTAATCGCATAGGC
The DNA here is from genome assembly GCA_032275025.1 of Enteromius treurensis. NCBI lineage: Eukaryota > Metazoa > Chordata > Actinopteri > Cypriniformes > Cyprinidae > Enteromius > Enteromius treurensis. The sequence continues at coordinate 7,207,238 of JAUCMU010000151.1, forward strand.
TGACATCGCGATTGCGATATGATTAATCGTGCAGCCCTAATTTGAACTATGATTTTGGAAAACACAGAATCATTGAACTATGCTAATATCAACGAAAGCTGTGACCATAGTTGGCTAACGATGCTTTTAGTGAACCGCAACACTGGCTCAACCAATGGCATGACTCTGGGGCAGGACTATCTGCTTGGCAAATTTGAGTCAATTTTAGTTTGAGAGGTAATGCGTCAACTTTAAATCTAATCAAAGACACAAAGTAGCAGTAAGGCCAAGATTAATTTTAATCTTTTCGATTTTATTTCATGGCTATGGCTAGAAAACAAGCTTTGATGTCATGTGATGATCGCTAAAATATTACACTCTGCTAAAATGTGTCAAGGTTACACTAAGCTAGTAATAATCTTCTTTTACACATCAGAAGAAAAACACATCACAAGGAGTTTAAAACATTTTCCAGCTTGAGGGACAAACCGTACTGGGACGATGAGCCATCAACAGTCACAGGAGGTTGACAAAAACCTTGATGGAAGCACTGATTATGATAGTTTCACCATAAATAACTATTATATATATAAATAACCAAATACCATTTAAATGTGAATAAAACATGGAGAGGTGTGTCAAGAGCGTCTTGCTGCATGTCTAGACCCTGTTCGCTCTTAGAGCTGGGATTAGCGCTGCATTACCAGCTCTTTATCATTGGGATAATCAGCCCATCATTAAGGGGGAAATCTAATGGGATGTTAGGGGTACAAGAGCCCTGTAATCCGATTACAGCAATGAGCTCATTAGCCATACCTCTATTCCCCAAAACATCAAGCAAAGTTCTTCAATTTGATTTCCAGAAGAAGGAAACAATAAGAGGGACCGCAACAAATCAATAGGCAAGCAGTAATCTGTAAATCTCATCAAACGAATCAAGAATTTTCAGTGCTGTAATTGAACGCACTGGAGAAAAACAGCACAAAAATAATTACTGATAATACATCTGTGACATCTAGTCACCGTCTCATTACCATAATGTGTTTTTTGTCGTGGCTTCCAAGGCCCTTTCAGAAATGAATCAGACAATTGATGTTCCTACTTGAAGAAAGGCCCTAACACGCCAAAGAAAGATGCCGATAAGGAACTGGCAAGAACAAGGAGGAAAGAGGATAGCACGCATGACACGACAACAGCAGGAAGGGAAGCAAGACGGAGAGGTGGAAGGATGAGAGGGCACAAAGGATTGATGTAGAACAATGGCACAATGGATCCAAGAGAAAGAAAAAAAAGAGAATTCAACCGAAAGAGAAGTAAGAAGGACAGAAGTGAGTACATCTCCCTTTTTCTCTTTCTATATATTTCTTGATAAACTTCAACCCCCTCCAGGAATCTGTCTCTCTTCTTAAGCTCTAACTCAGCTGTCCTGCTAGAGTCTGGCTGACCGGCCCGCCATACTGTACGACTGCTTGTATCAGCAGAAATGTATAAGGTATAGAGACACACAGGAGACTGATTACTACTACTCCCCACATAACACAGTAACCGTATACAGAGAACCAATCAGATCGCAGCACTGAAGCTAATAAATGAGCTCCAGTGCTGCCTTTACAGTGAGCAGACGTCTGCTTATGCATTAGCATAAGAAAAGAGATGGCTAGCTATTCTTTGATGCACTACTCATGTTATGTCATGCTTTCATTTGGTCTGTTTAAATATAAAAAAAAAGGAAAGTTCTGTCATCATTTACTCATTTCAAACCAAACCTATAAGGCTTCTGTTCACCTCAGAAATGAAGACATTTTATACTTTCTCAGCAAGTTTGTCCACTCCCTGAAATGCTATCCAGCTTATATCTAAAAATCATTTAGTTTATAAAGAATGGAGCTGTTTAATTAGAGAACTCAGTATTAATACATTTAATTGAAAGTTTTACTTGCATATAAACACTGATCAATGTAAATGCTGCTTAATGCATGAGAACCGAACTTTACTCTTTAAACGGCTCAGAAGTCTAATTTCTGATTAACTTTCCTTAACAGAAGGAGAGTCATTTATTTGCAGTAATTTAGACAAAGGTCAAGTGCAAAATCTCAAAATGTCTGTTTCCAAATCATGGCTGTTTTTTTCACAGGTTTCCTAAGTATTGCCCTTATCTGCCACTGGCCAGACACTGATTGAGGCAAAAGTTGTGTTTCTATGGAAATTGCTAATTTAATTCATGCTAAATATTGGAATATTGTAAAAACTATGTTTGAAAACAAACACTGTATTTACACAGGGGTTTGCAACACTTGACTTGTAAAACCAAATCAGACCACTGTTATAAACAATTAGGCTATTCCACGTTAATAAACGTAAACTTCACAAATATAAAACCAAATCGGACCATCATTATAAACAATTACATAGTGCTTTTGAAAAAAAAATTAAATTATAGAAGGTTATTCCAAGTTAATAAATGCAATAGTTTTGTGTTTTGTTCCAGTTTGTAGAATCCTTCTGCAGTCAATTAATGAGAAAAAAAAAAAAATCACGATTAATGAATAAAATGAATTCATTCATGATTAGCTTAGTCATGGCCTGGTGACATGGATTTAAAAAAAAAAAAAAGGTACGAAGACAAAGATTTTGCCCCATGTGCTCCGGGGGTTTTGGCACCCAATTCCTCCCCTATCAGCGTGCCCCCCTCTCAGTCCTTCTGTCACTCGCTCTCAGTCCTCTTCTGCTCCTCTTCCATCCCATCTCTCAGTCGCACCCTCAGCATCTCCCGCCCCTTGCTCACGTCTCTCCTGACTTTTCCATTTGTCTTTTCAAAAGCGCCGCCCACCACAGATGGGCAACCCCAGTGACCAATTAAACAACTCCTCAGGATGGCCACAGTTACAGGCTTTACCATCTGATCAGTCTGTTGAGGTGTGTTAAATGTGCCCGTGCATGAGTGTATGAAATGTTACATTGTGAGAAAGTGCGAGAAAAAACGAGCTCATGATTCATTACATGTGCCGTGGTGTGTGACTAACAGTTAGTTGTGCCAGTGTGTCACAGCATTACGTGTGGGTGAGGAATTGCTGTCGTAAACCACGTGTGGGGAGAACCAAGGCTTCGCTGAAGGATTAAGGCTACAAAGGCTGCACAGCGCTAATGCGGCGGCTGGTTGTAAACCACAATGGAATGGTGCGATATCCTTCATGACGAGCCAATAAAAAAATCCCTCTGATTAAACAACCACAAATACCATAGAGACTGAGCCAGTCTGGACATTAGAAGTACAAAAGAGTCATCAGGAGAGGTCAAATCCATTCATTTGCTAGACTGAGCAACCACCATGGACTCGCGGTGAGAAATCAGCCGTAAGAGGAGCCAAGCTAATATAACTGGCCACGAAGGGTGAACAGAAACAGAAGGAAGCCATCCAAACAGGGCATGCCTTCAGCTGGACGGTGGGGGCAAAATAAGCAAGAAGCAGCTTTGTTAAAGGAATAGTTCATCCAAAATGTGTCTACTAACACAAAATAGATTTAGCAAGATATCCAAACTGTCCCTTTCCCAACCTAGAGTCATTGGAAATTTGCGCTTGAGCAACGTTTTATGACATTTTCAAAGTGAAATGTGAGTGGCATTAAACTAAAGCACAATCAACCTAACCCCAAAACAGTGAAAACCTGGCAACATTGATTATGTAGATTATTGTACATATCGCTGCAGTTTGAAAATGAAATTTCTGGTAAATGGTGTTAAAAGGTTTATGCACAATTGGTTAGGTTTAGGGTAGAAGGTATTTTATTTTCAAATTAGCAAACCTGAGATAAAAACACATTTGCTGAAGTAACCATGGCATTTTAGCTTGCTTCTACAAGTCTTTGATCTATTTCATTGTGATTCATGTTCTATGCGACTTATCCTTGATTGATCCACTTCACAAGTGAAATGCCGTATCAACATGTTTACTACTTCAGAAATGTTCTTTTTGGAATTTTGCAGTTAGAGCAACATTTTTCTATTGAGCCTAGGTTGTATTTATTGACTGAATGGGGACCAATTCCGGTAAAATTTCAAATATGACAATATATTACATTCAACACTTCTGAAGTCATCATCTAATTTAGGTACAGTAGTTAATAACTCAAAATGTTGCTTGACAAGAAAGAAAGTGAAATCAAATTACATAAACGTGAGCAAACAGTGACAGAACTTTCATTTCTGGGTGACCTACTCCTTTAATGCCCAGGCAGACTGCAGGATCACGGGTGGTGCTGAGGGCAGCAGCGGAGGATCAGAATGGCAGGGTCTGCGAGTGTGAGGATGCCCAGGGGTCTGGCCGAGACACAAGAAATGAGGAGGGAGTGTAGAGGCACACATCCAGGTGGGCAGCAGATGCAACCAAAAAGCACCCGTTCCATCTCAACACAGAGAAGGGGGGGATGTAAGGATGGGGTGAATGAGTTTTCCCTACAGAGTAGCAGGCTGGGCGGAGGCGGTTGTGAACGGGCACAGGTGGCAGCATATGCGCTCTGTCCTGGTCTATTGAATATGGCTGACATAAGCTTGAGGAGATTAACATACACAACCTCCATTATGTCACTACAGCAGAAGGGACCAGGAAAGAGAGATGCATAATGTACATTAATTAAGGCCCTCTGACAGTGACTAGACTCAACAAAAACTGTCCTGTAACGCTCTTAAAGACATTAATGGTTTAACAGTGCTCTATGCAATCTTGCAAACACTATGGGCACAGGATGTGCACCAAAGCAAAAACAAACTTTGGCCAACCAATTTGCGCGCATTAAACACCACCTCTTCTTGCCGATTGGTTGGCTGAAGTTTGTTTTTGTTGTGATGCCCATAAAGTTTCTTTTGGTATTGCAGCCTCTGTGTTGTCTTTCGAGAGCGGGTTTTTTCCCAATGTATTCAGAGGGCAGACAGCAAGACGATCAAGGGGTGGTGCATATGGTTTGAGATAAAAATGAAATCGAGCTAAAATCCTGCAACATCGCATAGAGCACCTTTAATGCACAGAAATATACAGTAGATTATGCATTAAAAACAATGGATTCAGAATTTATTTAACAGAGCAATAAGTAAATATTAAATGTTTTTGGATAATGGGTCAAGGTTTGAGCTTGTGCTACAGTATCTAAACCATACCATCTGGTTTCGAAGATCATCTTTCTACTTCATTCAAGCTATTTATAAATTGCTAATTTTCACATGCTGTACATTACAATAGATGCCTGAAGAGCTCTAAAAAATAAGATATGGACTGATATTTGTCCCTGTCTGCTGTCTGGCCACTGAGGTTCTTGTTGAAAAGCTGAAATTGGAAAGCAGTGATGGCAGGAGTTTAGTCATGATCGTGACATTGCTTTAATGAGTTGGATTTTAAAGACAACAGATTGTCAACTTTGCCCTGTGCTGGCTCTGCAACACGACCTGTAATACATAAAAGTATTCAAAAAAATGAAATACTTAATCCTGAGTGGCTGAATAGGCTTTATGGGTAGACGTTAAGTTAATTAATTCATCTAATTCCCTCTCTCGTTTTAATTAGATTCTTTCCAGCTGAATGTAAATTGTGCCTTTTCCAAATTCTGGTCTCGGGTTGAGTGGGTTAAAATGTGCATCAGATAAAAATCTCTGGACAGGTTTTAAGGATATGAAAATAGCGGGTTAGGATTTGGACATGGTTGATTTGGATTTCAAATGCACACTTACCCAGCTCTTTACCTCAAGAAAATGAGACAGGCTGGAGATTTTCAGTAAGTGCGTGTAAACGCTTGGTGTGATGCTAGAAGAGAGGACGCATCTGCACCGAGTAAATGATGCACTTATCTTCAAGGCTTTGAAGAACTGGCTGGCTGTGCTGCAGATAAAGAAAGGTTTAAGAGTGTGTTGTCCCGGTTATACAGTTAAATGAGCTACAGGCTGCTAAGAGTGAGAATCAGTAATACCATATAATACCAACATCTAGGTCAAAATACAGCACAAACTGATATTTTACCATTTAGTGCACAGTCATTTAAAATTGCGATATATTGCATTTACTTGTCTCGCTCTCATCTGCTTTGGGCATTGGTGCAATTACACACAGTTCGAAATTTGGTCAAATATAAATAATTGAATGTCTGTTGACGTAACAGAAAAGAATAATTTCCCTGAATATACTGTAATAAATCTCCCAAAATTAAAAGGAATTAAAGGAAATCTGAATGATAAATTACAGTAATATAAGATATTAAACACTATATTTTTAAATACACATCAAACAATATTTAAAAATATACAAACTTATATACCAATATAGACTTGTTTATTAATGTTCTTATCAATATAAGAACATCTCATATACCTAAACTATATTTAATTGTCATTTAGAGGCTGATCTTCTAAAGCAACTCATGCTGGAGTAACAGAAAAGGGACACAGAAGCCACTGTGGCCCTTTAATTCAAATTTAAACTAATTATGTCAGACATTTTAAGTAAATCAAAATGTTCAATTCCAAATAATGAGAAAAGTGATTAACATTTTAATGAGCTGGGTGAAATGGTAATATCTTTTACTAACTCAAGAGAAAGTTGATTATTGATTCAGGGCTAGAGCGCCGTTATCCATGCACCAGTGCACCTCGACAGCCTCCTTTTTATGGCTTATGCAAGTGTGTATTTGCATGGGTGTGCATATGCACACACACACACTCAACGCAAAGGTGAGCGTGCAATTGTGTACAAGACAATAGGCGGGGGATCGCTTGCGACAATGGGATATGAATTTATAGAGGCATTAACATTTTCAATGTCGCAAATAACCTGCCGAACAAAACGTCTGTGACGGCAAGGTCACCCCAACGGAAGATGCTACGCTTATTCAAAGGACATGATCATAGCATGACAGGCTTTAATGGGCTGCTGAAGACTATGGGAGTCAGAAATGCCCGAAATGATTCATCTGATTTATAGGTATCTTATTCATCCGTTCTTCAGCTTCATTTATTGCTTCATAACTCTGAGCTGACCTGGAGGAGCAGCAGTCAGAAAGGTGAACCGTCTGGGAATAATTATAAGCCTTGGTGAGCATCATAAAAGCATGTGCGGTGATGAGCAGATAGGGAAAAGATGTACTGATGGGCTGTATGCAAATAAGTTCACAGTCAGAAGAGAAGGGCACCTTGAACGTCTTGCTAACGTGTGCACACAGGAAGAAAACAGAAATATCTTCATTTGCGTTCAACCAGGGGCGTTCAATCCTTCACACAAAGATCTGCGTTCCTGCAGAGTTAAATTCAAACCCTTGATTAGCTGGTTGAGTTGTCTTTGATTAGACTTGGAAGTATACTCTGTGGGAAACGCAGATCACGCACAAGATGCTGTCAATAGTCTGAAGGTGGTGTACGGCGAAGCAGCAGCCGCTGAATTCATTTACAAATTATATTTGTATTCTTTTTTTTTTATATTCCAGAGGATTTGTTGCATTCATTAGACACTGCTGAGGAGAGAATGCCTGGGGTTTAGTGGTTTAAGCAAATCAAATCTAAAGCAATGCAGCGGAGGAATGCTTTGGCTTAATTTCACAATGTAAAGAAGAACCTGGTTGACACCGTTGAAATATATAAACCCATTAAGCCACTCTCATTAGCCGAGAGCTTGTTATTGTTCATGTTCTCCAAGTCCCATTAATTCCATCACATGATGGCAAATGGCTACAACGCAGGGCTTTCTCCCCAGTGCACCCATTATTTGAAGAACCGCTCCACGGTGCCAGATTGATCACCCAAACCCAATCGTCATATACGAGTAGATAGAAGAAGGTCGACTAACTGTATTCTCACTCTTCCTCCATCAAGCCGTTAAACTTTCTTCTCTCCTTATGCATTTTTTCCTAATAGGTCTCTCAGCCACTTACCGTTCAGTCCACTTCAATCTACTGATAGCCTTCTGGCAGCTCCTGGCTGGTAACGGTGGAGATTGTTCAGAGCAAATTACAGCTCTAATATCTTTCAATTACTGCTAAAGTCAATCTGGCCGTGCCGGAAGAGGCATCTCAGTACACTTTATACCATTATGTCATTACTCCAGGAGCCCCTCGATGGCCTATGGGACTGTCAGACAAATGGAAAGAAAGAAATCTCTCCTACGGCACAAACACTGCAATTCGTATGTGTCCAATGAAAGCATGTGTTAAAGACTGCTCACACCTATGCTCAACCGTCAGCACTTTCAGGTTTTAAATGAAAACAATTGATTTCTGGGATTCGTCTTTTAGAGAAATCTAAAATGCCTCTACTACCTGACAGATATCACTTTAATAGGTGTCCTGAGAAATCACAAATTTCTCTGTGACAGCCTAAGCCTCTGTAAGAAGGTGGGGAAAAGTTGAGGGAGCTGTTTGTGCCTTTAAAAAATGAAAATAAATAAATAAATAAATAAAATGTTTGCCTGTCAATCTGTGCATGTTCTTTGTGCATGCTTTGAGAAAGACGACATGTAGTTGTGAATAAGGACCATCTACTTCAAAAGTGTGGTGAAAGTTAGAAAAACTTCTGAATCTCTTCCAGCCCATTTAAACCAAACATTAACACAAAAAAATTAATTTACCACATGGTTACTCTCCCTTATGTCACTCCAAACCCATATCCCAATATCTTTCTACCAAAAGTATTTTTAAAGAACTGTCACATAGATTTTATTTTCATACTGTGACAGTTTATAGTGGCCACTGGTTGTCAAGTTCCAAAGAAACAAATCATTACAAAAAGCCATTAAAGCAGTCATTACATCACACATGCTATTGTCAAGTTCTTTTGAAGTTGATACAATAGCTTTGTGAGAGGAATGATTAGCCATTATTAAAGAATAACAGTCACTACCACTGCAGAAGTCAAACTACATATACTTTCTTCCATCAAATATACTGTATTTAATATGTGGTTTGACATCATTACAATGGTTACGGTGGACAACCAAGCTACCGTATGACTTTAGAAAAGTCACTTAGAATATGGAATTAGTAAATAGTACCAGATTATGTATATATATATATATATATATATATATATATGGGTGAACTAATTCTTTGCACGAAACTACATCCAGATGCTTCTGACGAAATTCAAGCAAACAGACACAGTCAGCAAAACGAACCACAAAAATAATTTACTGTGGAATATGAAATCGGCAGGTTGCACAGGACAGACATGAAGTTATGTCAGACACTGACCAGCACTCTGACAATCAGATAACAGGCGAAAAATAACAACACTCTTCAACTGAGTCCCGGCTCATCGGTCTCATCTCCTCTCAGCAGCCTCCCTCTTAACTTCTCCTCTGTTGTCATCTGGACAGTCTCTTTCTTGCCCCCTCTTCCTTTGGTCTCCACAACTTCTACTCCATTTTTCTCATTTCTATACTTTTTCTTGTCTGGCTCCCAGAGAGCCTTTAATATGAAGACAGTGTCCTTTCTAAGACAGCAGGTGCAGCTCTAGTTCTCTGACTTCAGCCTGGCCATACAAACTAAACTTGCTGTACAGGCATAGAAACATCACTGCAAACCAGAAGTGGCACACACATAGTGAAAAATAAAGGAATAGAGACAGCGCAAGAAAAATGTTCTCACTGTGACATTCCTCACCCCTCTCCTCACACAAGAAAAGACCAAACGTCTACCTAACTATGGCAGGCAAGACGATTTAGCACTTCGCAACCACTCAAATCAATTTCCCTCATAGAGGTGAATGTACTGAAGTCACAGAATAATGGGAAAGGACATTTTAGCTGGCTGAAAAGAGTTTTAAAGATAAAATATAAAAGGAGAAACAGATTGCTTTCTTCTACGTTGATTCTCTAAAAGAGATGAGAGGAACAGCTATCTCCAGTTTTAGCTCTCCCGCTGATCTCAGCAGAACCACGTTTAAAACACGCTTCCATTACGCTACATTACCCCCGCTACAGGACTCCAAGTGAACTCTTCACCCCTTTCCTTTAGCACATCATTCCAATGCCGTGTCGTCCTCATAAGGAGGAGTACAGCTGACTCTGTAATATGATTTCATATTCAAACCACAGCATACTTGAACACTTCATTCTTATTGGCTAACCAACATTCCAAGGCTTTTTGACAACTGTATTTTGAATCAAATAAATTCAGCCTTGGTGAACATAAGATACTTTGACTGCTGAAAGTTTCTAATTACCTGAACCCTGTAGAACCATACAAAAAAAAAATTAAATACTGGGCTAGAAAACTAAATTTTGATTATCAGGAAAAAACAGCAATTATAGCATCTGGGAAATCTATATTGGTCAAACATCTGGTTAAAATCTGCATTTGGAATCTTTTTGACCTTTTATTTACACAAAGATCTAGCCTTTCATTGTATAAGAATTTTAAATGCCGGGAAATATCATTATAAAATAAATGTTTTTTTAAATACACGTTGGACACAAACGTTGGACACCATTAATCTCATCTTTTCTGAAAATACAGAACATCTCGAAAAGCAGGGAGCATTTTCCTTGCCCTCCTTGTTATATAAAGCATAATCTTTGTAGATCTTTAGCATTAAAAAGTTAAAACTGCTCACTGCTATTCAGATGTTGTGATGATATTGGCATCTGAAATGCAACACTTCAGCTTTACACCACAGCAGGTTAAGACATTTAAACTTCATTAACCCGAAGAGCTTCTCAAGCCAATGTGATGCCTTCACTCAAAGGTTTAGGCTGCTGTCCAGTGCTCTCTGAAAGTCAGGCCAGACAGCACTGCTCCTCACACTCTAATGAGGTATCGAGCCAAACACCAGCCTGCAACCTCTGACTCACGCTAGCACACTTCTTAAAGCAGGAGCTCGGCTCCTAAATTACTAACGCCCCTCTGGACTCCCCTTGCTGTCAAAATACACTGGCTGACAGCTTTGAAGAGGGCTAGCATCGTAGCTCTTTATGACTCAGGAGCTGTGTTTTACTCAAACGAGTGCTTGCAGCACATGCTGGCATTCAGAGGCACTGATAGCCTGGTTCAGGGTTTAATATCCCTTTCTGTGTAATATGGAGTAGTGAGCATGTGATTATTGGGGGTGGAGGACTCCCTGCTACACATGCTGTAAAGTGCAGGCTGTCGTTTTTCTGTGTTTCTTGCGAGGGCTGGTGCGTAGGTTGGAACGCTCAGCTCCAGATCTTCTCCCACTCTGCTGAATCAATGCTGGGAGAGGCTGGGAAAGTGATGTTTCAAAAAACCTCCTCCAAGATGTATTACACATGTCGACGAAAAATTTTGCAACCAGCATTTGGGAATGTCCAGGTAAAACAAATGAAGTTCGTCCAACCGATGGCGGATGGTGGGACCTGTTTGAAGATAATCATGCATTTTAAAAATTCAGTTTGGTAACACAATGGGCCATATTTAATTTTTAACCAGTTTGCCCATTAAGAGACAGGCACCAAAAAAAACTGCAGGACATTGTAGCAAGTAGGAGATATAGATATATACAACTGAGATATAAAATTATGAGCAATATAGAAGCATTTACAGCAATTATTAAATATGCTTGTGAGATATAAAGTAAACAAATATTTTCACGTTTTTCAGCATTTAATTATTAATTGAATTTAATTACATTTTAAATCTGAGATGGAAAAAGGCTTCGTAAGAAACGGCTTAAAAAAATAATAAAATAAAATAAGTCAAACAAAAATATTTGTATTTATATTATATTAATGTTTTTGAAAAAATCTGTGATGCTGACCAAGGCTGTAGATATTTCATCAATTAAAACTATAAATACAATTAAAACTATTTTATTTTCAAATATTACAATTTAGATAACAATCAAGCAATTATAACAGTTTAAATTAAAAAAAAAATAGTAATATATAAAAATAAGTAATTTATTCCTGTGATATGCCACAAATGAAACATCAAAAATAATATTTTTTTGGAAACATTAATCCTTTTTTATTGGAAAAGATATTTCAAAAGAACAGTATTTATTTAAAACAGAATGTGAAAAAAAACCCTAAATTTTCCCGAAAGTTTCACGTATTATAACAAATATATTATATATATATATATGTATATGTATATGTGTATATGTATATGTATATGTATATATATGTATATATATATATATATATATATATATATATATATATATATATATATATAAAAAAAAGAGTAGCATTAGCTGCAGCTTCCAAAAAGTATTAAGAATGTCTAATGTTTAAAACAGGCAAACAAACTCTAGGACACAGAGGCAGTAACTCGTTGAGAAAAGCTCCACACACCATTCTCAAGGTCACCAAAACACAGATTACAGTGAAAGCACCAGTGTTTAAAGCAATGGAAATGAGGGCTCAAAACATTCCCATATATGGACAAACAGATAACGACAGACAAGAAGAAAGATCACCTTGTTCTTGTGGTTTGTCACCCTAAATTTCCAGACGCTACAGATTGTTCTCTACAGTACCTTTCATCACTATAGGCAGAAACCTGCAGGGTAAAGTGAATGTGTTTTATAGATGTATCATGTTGCAGCCTGTCCAGGTGTGCTAAGACCATGATTCTTGTTTATAGTTGTAGTGAACTATACAGCTTCTCCCTTTTCACAAAGCTGACACACCTCAGATGATACATTATTGGTTCCAGCTCACATCCTGGTTTTAGCCTTACTCACTGCTTACTATATTCACTCTGGCTTTCTCCCTTTACTCCCCTTACTCACATTTCAGGTTATTTGAGGTGCTCTGGTGCCAGGGGCCTAAATTACGTCAGGTTAGAGAGAATAAGACTTTGTTTGTCCCTGAAACTGCTTACGTAGCAGTTTTAAACAGCAACAGCACGTGAAAGAGCATTACAACTGACCCTTCACATGACCTTAAAATGTTATGAGTAAATCTACCTTAGAAACTCTCCCACATAATCAGACAATATTGGATCTAAGAGTTTGGATAGCTTTATACAATTTTAAAGACATCCAAAAAAACGTTTATAGTAGTCGACCCTGTGGATTAAAATGTATGCTCCCTCATTCCCAAATGAACATGCACAATGTCAGTAAGAAAACCTACTTTTGCTTCAAGGGTTAAGAATTGAATGTTACTTCATTGAAGCATTAATTCAGGACTACAGGTTGTGGAAAATGAACAGTTATAATTGCTAACAATGCTTTCAAATGAGACTTAGTATTTAATTTATGTTACAGTTTTGCATGTCAGACTTCATTTAAACCCATGAACAAATAATAATACATTCAGTTGCACTACACTTGAGAACATCTTAATAGGAAACATATTAATAAAAAATAAAAAAAAATGTATCAAATGTGTAACCACAAGTTTGAAGACATTCAGTTGGCTCTCTCTCTCTATCTCCACTTCATTTTCTCTACACCTTCTAAGTGTTTGAAATGTTTTCCAATTAAACTGTAGACATTGGTATAAATCCAAACTTTGCTTAAACACGCTTCAGGACTGGGTCCATCTTGGAGGACAGCTGTATGCGGGCTTTAGAAGAGAGCAGATAATGAGGGATAAGTTGGCATGCACATCCAGTGGAAACTTCAGAGGAATGTATAACACCCTACATGCATATCAGCTGAGCTCTCTCAGATACAGTCCAGCTGTCTGCAGCTACAGCCCGAGTGTTTAAAACCTACTGGGGTTAAACAGCTGAAAATCTTCACAGACGTTGGTACAAATCTCTTTTGTGGGCATTCAAGAATTAACAAACGTTTTACATATACATTATATATAATAATGATTTATAATAATTTTATAATAATTTTTTATTTATGGGTTTTGCAACAAAGTCATAGAAATGCATCAACACTGACTCAAGCTCAATAATGACTCCATCATTTTTGAAGGGCTGCTTATAGCCGAATTGAACTTGTTTTATAATTGATGAACTGGCACAGTTATTAAACTGAACCAACACTGAACTGACTTCAGTTGAATAATAACACTGCAGTATTTTTAGAGCTGCTTTACAGCAGAATTCAGAATTGCCTCATTTATGATGAAGTTTGCATCACTGATTCTGTTTTTTCCCCCCTGGTTTACTGCTAGGAAGCTGCTTTGAAACGATCAGTTTTGTATGAAAGATAACATGATAACATAAAGGTGACATGACTTGACAAGAGAATAATCGCTTCACCCATATCTTAAAAATGCCAAAGCCATTTGTATTTGTAAAAATGTTTAACACTGCATCACGGTGTGTTTCGCTAATTTGTCATTTGTAAGATCTGTGATGATAATATATTATGCATGTGCACAGCTCCATGTAGTACAAGACAAATTTCCCTTTAGGGACGAAAGAAGCATATTTCAATTCAATTATAATTGGTTTAAGTGAAAACAACAAATTTCAAATAAGAACTTTACTAATCTACAGTATGTGTGTGAGAGAGAGAGAGAGAGAAAGAGAGACAAAGCTCAATGTCACTGAATGACAAAATGAATCCTAATCCTTGCCACATGAAAAAAAATAATGGTTAAAACAAGCACACACACCTTTCATTTATGACCAGCTGTCCTTAAATGTTTTACTACTCTCCATCAAATACAACCTCGACCTGTAGTTTTTTTTGTTTGTTTTTTTTTTATCTTAAAAGGGTCAACAAAACATCACAGAATTTCTATTAACTTCATTAAGACTTTATTCTGAGAACTCATGTACAGTAGACATGCTATTCAGAATAAATTAAGAAACGCCCTTTTTTGCACACAATTGAGGTGCTTAGTCACCATTCTTTACTCTGTTCTTGCCAATTCTGCACAGTGATTTAATTAAACAATGAATTTTCATTCATGTCCTCCCAATTATGTTAACATACCGTATGTGCACACAACCAGCCTTAAGTGTACTCTAAAAGTTCATAAGAGCGAGTTGCAGTTCTTTCACACTCTTAATTGGTTTATACTCATTTCTTTTAATCTTAAAAAAATACATCTCCTTGATTAAAAAAAAAAACATGCATTACATTTCACAATTGCTTAACATCTTGAAGGTTTAAAACTACTATGTTTGGACATGCGCAGACAGAGTATCAGACTGGAGTGTTTAGATACTGGATGTGCACTAGATTGAAAATAAACGAGAGAGGTCCACCAAAAAAGCAATTTTGTAACCAAATCTGGTCTGTGCCAGATAACCGTGGGAAAAATTTTAGTGAAGTTTAGTGAAGTGTTGGAGGAAAAGGATTTCAGCCTGAAAGCTAAAAAATACATAAATAAAATATAGCTGCAAGAAGCAATTACCGGGGTTCAAGCTTTTTTAAGGCCTTTGTGGTTGTATAAGGTAACCTGGATGTACGGCTGACAGCTAAGCACATAGGAAATGGACAATAGGCTCACAGACACACACACAAACACACAGAAATGAAATGGTAGTTAGCATGCTTACACACACAAACACACACACACAGAAATAAAATAGTTAAACTATTACATTAATACAAACACACAGACACACACATACACTGGCATACATTCACACACATTATGTTGCAGTTCTAGATTTTTTAAATAAATAATAGGTGACATTTATTGCATGTTTCACTGTAATGATTATCTGCCAAAATGGTAAACTAACTAAATATGATTTTATATATTATAATAGTGATTTTATAATGTCTTCATCAGCAAACACTGTTTTAGCATTAGTGCTCTTCCGCTGCAATCTAGTGGTTGTAAATGACAACTTCTTACACAACACTGTGTTTGAGTGTTATGACTACTATAGTGATTTTTGATAAAATCCATTTGATTGACATCATTAATCCCGGAGTTGTTCCGAATGAGGAGATCTATGACATTAAATGAAGATATAGTCTATAAGTGAATGTATGAGGGATTTAAGATCATTTACTCTAGAAAAAAAAAAAAGAGAGTATTTTTAATGGTTATAGCTCTAAATAAAGCCTGAGCTCTATGAAACTTTGGATGCTCGCTAAGACTTATCTGTCACAAGTTTCATAATGTTTTGTGTTTTTGTTCAGGTTTCAAAGGTTTTGAGTATATGTGGCCACTCCCCTTTTTAAATGACCCTGTTACTGCTAACCTAAAAACAAAAGTCACAAATTTTTTTGATAATTATTAATCTAGGGAGTCCAGAGAATTGTTCTGTGTTGGTTTGATCAACACAGAGAAGAAAATCTGGAACTTGAAAATCTGAGCTTGCAAAAGTAGGTTTTTAACATTTCCCAAAGGGACAGAATGAGGAGATCTATCATATGATATAAAGATTGGATGTTTCTGTGAATATATGAACATGTTCTAAATTTCGAGATTATTTTGTGTATTTTGTGGTTTGAGCGAAAAATCAGGGACTAGCTCGTAAAAATGTTTTTTTACAATATTTATTAATAATTAATAAAACAATTTGATTGACAGCAATGGTTGTTGAGGCAAAGTTGCTCATTATGAGGAGGTATGCATATCGTGGGGATGTGTGAAACACCACATAATTACAGAGCAAAAAAACTTGTGAGTGCCAACTAGTGGCCGATTTCTTTCCCAATTCTTACAGACCTTTAGGGCCATGAGTCGAACGTTCCCATCGAGTTTCGTTCCGATCAACCTCCGCTAACCTTGTCTAATAAGTGCATTAACTTCATTGGCCAATGTTTTTTGAGATATGCCAATGTCCTCATATAGACTTTTGCCAGTTTGGACCAAGTTGCGGCTTACCAGATTTTAAGCCAATCGGACCAACGGTTGCCTTGTTATAGCTGTAAATATAGTGGCAGAGGTGTGCAATTAGTTTTTTTTTTTACTAAAGTTTGAGCTTATACAAATGAGTGCCGAGTTTGGTGAAGATATCTCATTCCATTCCAGATTTATAGTCCGAATAACATTTGGCTAACGTTAGCAAAATTTTAACTTTTTTTGATAATTATTGATGTTCAGTGTCCACAGATTATTTCTGCAGTGGTTTGGTTTTGATCGGGTGAAAAACCGAGGACTAGTTCGTAAAAGTGGGTTACGGATATAGCTCAATTTTGCAGGAAAATGGAAACCTAGAAATCGCACCTGTACACTTTTCTTTGGGCTAATGCAAGGATTGCAACTATGTGAAATTTTTGAGTCTATGACAAACTGCACTGTAGAGGCCCCGTTAGGCCGATTGGACATACGCGCTCGAACCCCTAAAAATCCTAACAATTACAATAGGGTTTCAGTGCTACGTGTTCAAACCCCTAATTATACCCAAAACAAAAACATGGCGGTGCCAAACACCCAGTAGTGACTGTATCGCTCATGTTTGAACAGAGTTGCATCACTAGGGACAGGGTTGGGGAAAAAAGCACCAGAGAAGAGAAGAAACCATTTGAAATGTACAACTACAAAACTCTAAATCTACTTCAGAAGCAAACTGTTAAATAAATCATTGCAGCCGAGTGAAGCAGATTAAAAGAGGATGTTTCGCCCGTTTGCTTGAACCATTTTACTTTGGCAGGAATGAGAAGAGCTTCCTTTTTGCCCAACGACGTCAGAAACAGCAAGCCGCCAAGGGAACCCATAGAAATGGCCATTTATTCAGGAGAACTGAACTCTATGGTCTTATTTCATCATTAGAGATGGCTTTTAAAGAACAGAACACAAACGCAGAAGAGTTTGCAGCAAAGACTGCACCTTTCACAGAGATACAAGTGACAACACTAGAAGGGTGTATCTCAAAGAAACATGCTTTGGTCGCATTTAGTCCCAAAAACAAAGACAAAACGAAAACTGTATTTTGTTTAGAGACAACTGAAACTATTTTTGATAACATTCAAATATGTATTTTTGATCGTTACACACATTTTTATATATTTATGAACTGCCTGTGAAAACTGCATAATAATTTTGTTATTTTGATTTTGGGGTAAAAGACGATCTCCATATGTACAGGGATACTGATATTTATCCAGAACTGCCTGCGGCTATGTATATAAACGGAGTTAAACTGTGATTACAGAATGAATTAAGGCAAAAAAAATCATAACTGAGAAAGAGAGGTAGAGAGAGAGGGCTGGATGATTTTCGATGACAGCGTGCATGCAACTACCCGGTAGTGAGGAATTGAAAAGCATGCAAGGGTTGTCCTGTAATATGAGCAAGGCCGCGGGGAAATGGGTTAAGAGGTTAGAGACACACAGAGGCTCCGGTTTGTATATGTGCTTCCTCCCCTCACCTCATGTACACTGCCTAAAAATACAGCCCACAATGAGCACAGCCATTACTCCTGTCAGCAGCTGAGAGCAGCCCAGTCATGGCCTACATTCAGCTTGCACATTCCTAACCCACTTATGAAGCATACTGATCACTCATTGATCTATATGAAAACACACATACTAATTATGACATGGGGCAAGGATGTATATATAGCATAACATTTGCCCTGACCTGCTTCCACAACTTCCATCATTACATGCCTTAGCTGTTAGCTTAGCTTAAACGCGCGCACACAAATAGCTTCAGTACAGTCTGTGGAATCCTGCAGATACCTACTAACACTTGAGCATGGCTGACATTTTTGATCCGCCGAGTTATTCCTGTCAATGACTAGAAAATCCCTGAAGGTCAGACATATGCTGGGTCTTTTTAGTGGCTTTGTTCCAAATGCTAGTGAGCTGCTAACAGTATTTTTAGGCACTCCTAAGCTAAGGCAGTGGGTAGCAAAATTATGCTCTGTCAGATGTCTTGTTTCGGGCCAATTTTGGAATCCCAGGCACACTAAAGAAAAAAAAGTACACAATACACAAATATTGGGTGAAAAATAGTCCAATATTGCAAGGCAAGTATGTTGGAACAGCACAGACTAGCAAAAATAACAACTGTTTTATAAGCTTAAACATTTTCATTTGGTGAAAATACTGGCGCACTAGTATACGCAGATCATTTTTTTAATTGGACTATTTCAATTTTTCCCCCAAACTAGTTAGTCAGTTCTAAAGATTTCATTAGCCATCGCCATGTTGACTGCTTAAACAATGCTAAACCAGATACTTACCCCTTACCAAAACTTACACCTTGATCTTAAC
>JAUCMU010000151.1:7237014-7278649 GCA_032275025.1 Enteromius treurensis
GATCAAACACATCAGACATTTTCCTGTCAGTCAGAGCTGCACGATTAATCGTTAAAAGATTGATTCTTCTGTGTCTATTAAACCTTTGAATAAAATTATACTGGAACATTAAAATCAGTTTCAGTGACAAAGAGAAAGCAGTCAGGGGCGGAGCTGGGGGGCCTCCTGTCAATCACTCAGCTCGTCCCAAGTCTCATTTTCTTTTTTAATTAGTCACTTTTAGATTATCTTTTCTTTGTTCTGGGTAATATCTATGGATTTAACGCCACAAAAATAACTTCAACTTATTTAAATCAATAGAAACCCATTTAGAATATTTTAAATCTAAATATCCTAATTTGTTTATTCTATTGGGTGGAGACTTTATTCACTATAAATAATAACTTGGACAGATCACCACCCAGACTATCTGATTTGGCCTAATTGACATTTGGCGAGAAAAACCTCCTCAAGAGTTAAAACTAAATAAGTCGCCTGGAAATGATGGTTTAACCACAGAGTTTTCTAAGACATTTCAAAGTATCTTTTTACCTTTTCTCTTCGATGTTTATTTAGAAAGCCTTAAAAAGGGTATTCTCGGATGACAGTTTTCTGTTGTTTCTTGATTTCTATAAAGCTTTTGATTCTATTGAATTTCCTTTTATTCTTTAGTCCTTGAGCATTTTTGGTTATGGCCCTAATTTTATTAATGCAATTAAAACTTTGTACAATAATGCTAATGCTTCGATTAAATTACAACATGGTACTACTGATAGGTGTAACATAGACAGAGGCATCCGCCAGGCCTGCCCTATCTCATCCTATCTTTTTCTGCTTTCTATGCAACTTTTAGCCATCCACATTCAAAATAGTCAATTGGAAGGCAAATGTGGCAAATCGTTGAATATTAATAAGCCAATTAGCTGATGACACAACTCTGTTTTTTAGACAATCTTACGTCTTTTCCGTTTGTTTCTGGTTTATGTGTCAATAATGTCTTCAAAAATGTAAGCTCTTATCTATAAAAGATTCTTCCGATGTTAAGATTTGCGACATCCCAGTTAAATCTGAGGGCCTGTCCACACGGAGACGCGTTTCGCTGTTTGCGCATACATTTTTTATCGTATTGGCGTTTCGTCCACACGGTTAACTGAAACCGCTATTTTTTGAAACCGGGTCCCAAAGTGGATAAATCTGAAAACGACACCTCTGCGGTTTTGTGTGTACAGCTAATCCGTATATTTTGTGAAACGATGATGTCATCAAATCACGTGTCGGCTGCGTCATTCGCCAACTTTGTCTTCTTCTTCTAGGTTTGTATACAGCGCGCAAGGTTTTGTGCATGCTCAAAGTCTTCTTCTCCGTTTATAGTGTATATCTATGGCAGAATTATAGCGCCCCATACTGGTTTGGCATATATACACCATCGTTTTCAGTGGTTACGTGTTTACGCAAATTTTTTTTAGAGCGAGGGAAAAAAAATGATTGGATAGGGAACGCAGCGCCTTCGTGTGGACAGAGTCTTAGAGAGGGATGTGGCAAAGATGGGCAGTGGCTCCTTAATCTGTGAAAGAGTGTTGTACTTCAAAAACAACAGTCCTCAATGTCAAATTCCAGAGGTTTTGCAAATCACATCAACTATAGTGAAACCTCGTCTCCTGAACCACTGTACGGAAAAAATACATCCAAAACAATGAATCAGTGCAAATAAGTTTTAATAAAGTTCAAATAGTTTTCAGTTTACACATCTGTTATGCTGCCTTTACACTAGTGCATTATTATTTATTCTTACAATAGCCTTATAACTTTTTTCCCCTCTGAAAATGATGTGTATTAAATTTTTTAAGGCATAAAGCATTGGTCTGTTAATTAATGAAGATTTTATTTTATTGTTGGAAAGTAAAGGGGATTTTATATTACAGTTTAAAACACTGAAGAAATACTGTTTTAATACTGTTTTTTACTGTTCTGTGTGTATATTATATGACGGTAGATTTACCCAAATGAAACGGAGCAGTTCTGGAGATGTTATTCATGTAGCCTACTGTATTTATGTCCTCATTTAGTGAGACGCAAGACGTTAATATCACCGGAAGCATCACACACAGGTCAGTATGCTTTTAGTAAACAAAACCACACATCTACACCTTACATTAGACACTTTTTTGTGAAAGCAGGAGTGTACTCGTTGTGTGTGTGGAACACACACATTTAAGTATGTGTGTGGCGGAATTGCAATACAGAAAGCGCAACTTAACGTAGAGGCAGAAATGAGGTGCAGTCGTGTAAATTATATAAATAGCATAAGGCTATTTTACACACTTCTGCTCAAACACACTGGCTAGTGCTGCCGTCTTATTGGCTCACAGACAGGTATCAAAATTGGGTACCGAACGACGAGACGTTTTTCGATACTCAGTTGTATTGAGGCAATTCGGTCAGTACCTAAAAATTATCGACCTGGATACCCAGCCCTATTCACCTATAAAGAATATTTGGTGCATCATTAAAAAAAAATATGACCACAAACTCTTTAGCAGCTGTAAACCTATATCAGGCAAGAATGAGTCCAAATTCCAATACCAAAGCGCCAAAAACTCAATGCCCAGACGTAGATGTGACACCATGGTAAACATGTTCCCGTCCCAACTATTTTGAGACCTGTAGCAGGCACCAAATTTTATTTGAGCTCATTTTGTGCATAAAATGGCAAAATAATAAATAAAATAATTGTAAATAAAGGGGACTTGAATTGATGTATTCCAGAACAATGAACACCACACATTTAAAAGGATATTTCACTGACACGGTCCAGTAAAATGATTTACTCATCCTAATGTCATTCCAAATGTACTGTATTCAATGAAACAGGTACTTAATACAACAGCTTTTTTTTTTTTTTTTTTCACATTATTTCCTGAAAATCCCATTTCCCATTCCTTTTTATTTTTTATTTTTTTTTGGCTAAGATGCATTTAAATGATCAAATGTGACAGCAGAAGCTTATAATACAACATTTTTTTTTTAATAAATATAAATAAATGCTGTTGTTTTAAAAATTCCAATCATTAAAAAAGCAAGGGGGAAAAAATCAGCTTTGGCATCACAGAAGTAATTTACATTTGAAAAATATTTTTAAATGGAAAGCTTTCAGTCAGATCCTTTATTTTTTGTTCCTCAGAAGAAAAATAAATACATTTTAACAAAATGCTTCATTGCTTATTCAAATTTGAAAAATTTTGCGCAAGAAAAAAACCACCAAATACTCAACCAACATGCAAAAAAAACAAAAATCTACAAAATTATTGAGAAGAGACTTGCTTTCTTAAAAGTAGTTTCCCACAATGTTTCAGAAATTGTCAGATTTTAATCAAAGACACTCTTCAAATCATTGACGCATAAAAAACTACTTTAGAGTTCAAATTAAAAAAAAGAAAAACTCGTACAGATTTCAAAGAGGTTGAGTCCAGACTTCTCATTTTAAGATGATTTATCCCTTTAAGTGCATAACACCAATATACTCCTTCACAAAGCTGCTCTGTATTTGCTTGAGGAGCCGGTAAGCACGACGACTTCAGTCAGCAAGAAGATTGAGGCAAATTGAGGTCCGCACACGACTGCTCATAAAAATGTCATCACTTGAAGTGCTAAACATATGTTCAGGGGAGCTGATGCAACCTAAAACGAAGTCAAACACCATATTTTATCCTTTCAGACAGAGAAACATCACTCTCTCAGTTTCTATTTCCCTTGTTTTTTTCTCCTCGCAAGCCCTCTTTTTTTCTTCCCTCTCCGCTCCTCCTTTCTGCCCGTGACCACATGTGAGAATCCCCGCAGCTTGTGTCTGTCTCAGAGATCTTTGAACCCTTTCAGCGAGGTTTAACAGGCTCAGTGAGACTTCAAAGTGAAACGACGGCTCACGTAGGCTGAAAATGAGGTCCTAAATCCCTCATCAGAGGCGTTTTACCTATGTTCTGACCACAGCTGCCCGTCCTAACACTGCATTAACCCACATCTAATATCTAGATTCACCTGCACCGCTTCTGCTGCCAATATAAATCTACTCAACCCACTGTGCTGTCAAAACACTCTCTTCTATCTTGCTTGTGACTGCTGGACTCAGAGCTCCAGTGTCCCACTGAGAGTGGGAACCAGGACAAACCTTCACACGGGACGGCTGTGTGCGGATTATGCACACGACAAAGATAAAGGGAATAAAGAACTAATCCGTGAGAAGCATGCTACGTTTCCTCAACAGAGGTACAATCTCACTGCTTCATTATAATGTGACACCATGTTCTTAAACCAGCTATGGATAATCCCACTTCCTGTGCACCTCTGCGAGTCTGGGACTCACCGTAACTCATGCAAGTTAACAAGAAAGCCCTGTTTCTGTGTCAAACATTCCCTCTTAGGTGCACAAAAATGTCACTTCAAAAGCTCTCGTGATACAAGCTCCAGAACTTGGAGATCCACAGAGTTAACCTCATTTTCTCCATGCACGAGAGAAAAAAGCTTGTGCAAAGCGGTGCGTTGTGCTTGAATAAACACCTGTGACGCCAGACACGGCTGGCCGGGAAGGATAACAAGCACAGGGCAGAAAATCTACTGGACGTGCTCCACTTAAATCAAACAGAGTCGAGGACAGACACACACAGACACCCTCCAGGAAGGGACAGGGAAGTGCAATTACCATAAAAATCACTCTCGCTCTACAATATAGTCATAATAATACCTGAGAGCTTTATCTTTCAGCCCAGCAGGCACAGATACTGTAAATTGACTGGAAATACTGTAAACTAAGTCAGACAGTCGAGGCCTCTTCTTAAGACTCTTGTTAAGGCCTGAACGCATCTCTCAACACAAGTGGCTTTGACCTCCACATGACAAGCATAGCAAATAACATCATGCAACAGATATTTTACAAGGTTGCTAGTAAAAATGGGGCAGGATGGTTCACTGGTAAGGTTGACTAATTTATAGAGATTTTTTTTTCCTTTGCAGTGCTACAAAGGGGGTGAATTCACAGACACAAGTATGCCGTTATAGCATCTATAACCAGTATTTTAGCATGCTGAAGTCATCTCAAGTAGTGGCGTCTCTAAATTCAAGTCCTTTAAATCAATGCAGTTAAAGCCACCGAAGTGCTTCAAAATTCACAGTCTTCAGACTGTCTTAGACTTTTATATCTTCTGCTGTGAGCAATGTTCCGGCTGTCTCCTATTATAATAACTTTGGTTGTTTTTTCAGCAATAAAATGAGGGCTAATAGACCATTTCCTTATAAACACACCATTCAAATGGCAAGTTCAAATGTAGTATGATTTTTTTAGAAAAAAAAAAAAGTTTATTCTGTAAGGATGCATTAAATTGATCAAAAGTGACACTTGTAATGTTACAAACGATTTCTATTAAATGTACTATTCTTTTGGATTTTCTATTCATAAGAACCATAAAAAAAAAAAAAATATTAAAAAATTTCAACTTATACAACTTTTGATATCACCTCTCAACACATTCAAATAGAACAATTACTGTCAAAAGTACTGTTTTTACTTTATTTTGAACAAAAATCCAACCTTGGTGAGCATAAAGAGACTTACGAACAATGGTGCATTTGAGTATCTGCTCTTTAGACTGTAAAAATGTATAGTTCAACCCTAAAATGATAATTGGCATTATTTACTCACCTTCATGTCATTCCAAACCTGGATGACTTACTTTCTTCCACAACACAAAACAAGATATTTTTAAGAATTTTTTGTCCTCTGTACAACATGAACTAGACAAAAACACAAAACATTTAAAAAAAAATATATGTGTGTTTTGCAGATAAAATAAGTTCTATTTATTTGGAAAAACATGAGGATGCAAGAAAGCAAGAAATATGAAATACATACCGAATTATTTGCAGCGACAGCGATCGTTTAATGATACGTCAGACAGATTGTCTGGTAATCATTGCTTGCACATCAAAAGGCAAGCAGCAAAAAGGGTAAATGCTTGTAAAGTGTTTGACTACTGCTTTCAGATCGATGTGTATATGACATTGCACACAGCTCTCAAATGAAACATGTCATGAGTGAGCGAGCCTGCCGATTCCCTGTTTATGTGAATGAAGGGGAACAAACCAGCCGTGGGAGAGCTGGTAATGGAGCAGGTCAGTGAAGTGTTGAGCGAATGAGGCGAAAGGGGTCTCCGGTCAGCACTACAGTGCTGGACTCTCTCAGCTACTGACCTCCTGCTAAATAGAGGCTCACGCACTACCAAATGAATTTTTTTCACTCAATTTCCTAAAAGGCAATTTCCTCTAGGCCTCAGCTGAAGGTAACCCAGATGAATGGAAAAACCAATATTCATATGTCATCATCAACAAGAAGATTAACCAATGAACCGCCACTGCCCTCAAAACAAGAACAGGCAAAGATGTACAGAAGGGAAGAGGCTTGAGCCTTGAACAACATCCTGTACGTGAATGATGGCCAATTAGTTTGTTATATTAGTTTGAGCATTTTTAGTGTGATAGTTTGCAAGTTAGTGTCTTCAATTTCAACATCTTTATAGCATCCTACTATGACCACTGTGTTTTGTCTGCATTTTAAATTGTGCATGGTGTCTCGTGTTGGGTTAAATAGACTAGTTGATTTGTCAACCCACCTACTAGTCTATTCAGAAAATATGCTGTTTAGCTCACCCCTAATACACACGTATGAAAGCGCTAGGCACTTGTGAAGAAAGCATCCTGCATTAGGCACTGAAGTCTACATTAGTGTGTGCTTTTTAAAATGCTGATGCATTAGCCAGTGTGAGGCAAAAAAAGCACTTATAAGGCCAACACAGACAAGCCAGTCATTTGGACTGAGCATTCTGCCCCTTCCTCCTTAATGGATGTATCACACAAACAGAAGAGTAAAGGCTATTCTGTTGCCCGTCCCTGTAATTGGCAACAATTTAGCCCTCCACAGCCACTCCATCTATCGTTTCAAAAGGAAGCCTGCTTCTGTACACAATAGGTGAGAGAGCTGGCCTCAGTTTAACATGGATTCATTTCTTTCAAGAGACAAGCATGCTGTGAACCTATAGTTACCCATTCAGAGTATTTTCAGTGCTCAAGCAAAAGCATCGACCCTAAAGATAAGACAGTTCGTGGATTTTAAAGTAAGCTGTTTATTGTAGATCTACGAAGCTCGTTTCCCTTTGTTGGGCAGAGGCGATTCTCCTCTGGACTCTGGTCAGGGTCTGAGATGAATCGGAGAGCTTGCAATAGGCTGCCTTTGAGTTTTTATAAACTATGTCAACAGAACAATATCCTTGGGAAATGGAGACAGGTGGTGTTGGACAATACGGTCCACTGCACACTGCATGCGTACAAGGACAGCACACTTGAGGCTCAACATGACTCAAAATTACAAGGGTCCTAAATATAATTAAAGGTCTGGGCCTGATTCAAAACACGTGTGTGACTGCACATGCGATTCCTTTCACGCTGATGCAATCTGTTACATTTGATGGATCCTTAAAACACATAAGAAGCTAGAGTCAGGGGCAAAGGTTCAACGCACAGGCAATATATCAGTCGAATCCTGAATTATAGTACACGGTCCTAACTGTGAGCCAATGGTTACTAGGGGAGCATGATTAATCGTAGTTAAACCAAAATCTTTAGGTTGCTCTAATGTGCATTTCAGAGCACTAAACAAAATAAGAGAAGATTTAAGGAACGTTGCTTTTGTGTTAAAATAACAAATTCATTGTTTTTATGATATTGCATTTTTTCCCCTAATTAATTATTATTATTTATTTTTTTTTTCTTTGTATTATATTTTATGTACATGTTTATCATTTTTATTTATTATATAATATTGTATTTTCCTAATTTTACAGGGATATATTACAATGATATTTTTGTATTTAATAGTATTAATATTAATTTATAATATAATATTAATATTAATTAATCAATTTATATTTAAATTTGTATTATTATTATATAGCCATATTGATCTATAAATCACACAATAAATTTTAACCACAATTTAAAACACAAACACAACACATTTAGATTATTTCTGGATGACTATACAAACTCTTTTTACCCTAATGTATTATGTAGGGATGCAACAGTTTTCGGTGGTTTATCGTAACGAGATATTTCGTTAGCCTATTTGAGTCATTAAACTTTCATTTTATTAAAAATTGGCATTTCCTGTGTATTAAGCGCTTAGACAATCAGGCAATGGTCAAAACTTCTCAAGACTAGTTATGGGTCGTTCATCTAGAACGAATCTTTAATGTGACTCGGGAAGAACGAGTCGTCTTGTGGGAGTGATTTGTTCAGTCGCGAACGGCCCAGGCTGCATAGGCTTAGCTTATGGTGCTGTCACGTGATGAACGAACGACTCGAAAAACCCGAAGACTCGAGAAACGAACAAATCAATTCTGTTTCAGGATCAGGCTGCATAGGTTAACATAAAAGCGGAAATAGACTTGAGACATGTTTGTATTTCACTTTATACTGCACTTTTTATACTGTCCATTTTTGAAAGGGGGCAAAAATAAGTGTTCTTTTTAAAAAATAAATGTGGTGTTTTGTCTTAATGTGTACCTTTTTTACATTTAATATCGTCTCTGTACCTTGATAACTTGAAATAGAAAGGGTAAATGACCTCCTGCTATCGAAACCGAACCGTTACGGTGGCCAGAAAACCGTGATACAAACCGAACCGTGGGCTTACTGTACCGTTAAATCCCTAGTATTATGGTTTATCTGCCATTTTAAGGTATACCCACCCCTAAAAGCAAAATAAATAAAATGAAAAAAAAAAACTATGGTTGGCCATTATAGACCGACTCTTCCTTACAAATCAAGTGGTTCTTGGCCAGTGTAAGATGCAAAAGCAGTCCAGAATTTATATGCCGAAAGACAAAAGTCTGGTTGGAAAGACTATCTTCACTATGAAGCACAACATACATGCAAACACAGCCAATCAGTGCCTTCTCTTTCCTCTCCGGCAGGAGCATACAGGCCACACAACCATCTGCTGCTCTGCTCAGCACTGTTCTCTCCATCAATAATCTATGAACCCATCTAACACTTTGCTTTTTACTGTGCAGCACAAAGGTGAGACGGAGAGGCTGACATCTACACATCTCATACACACATTTTAAATATTCATTCTTCCCATTTATAATTTTACAGAGGACGACACATGCATATGTATGTGGAATACAAACAAACTGATTACACACACACCTGATTTTACTTACTAAAACACAATGACAACTATTTACATTTAAATAAATTCTAGCTGCCTGGCTTTTCTTTAAGCTCTTTACTATTTTTATTAAAAAAAAATTAAATACTAAAAGATTAAAAAGCTATTAAAAGCTATTGACAGTCATAGTTTTAGGTTCTTTTTTGCAGGATTAGTTTTTTATTCATTATAATATAAATCTGCCTTGCACATTTCAGAATGGGGTCTCCCTCGAAGGGAACAAATTTGGGGACTTTGGTAACAAATATTATGAACAATCTCGTTTAAGTTTTCCAAACTTAAAGCCCAGACCCATGGTCCAGCGTATTCAAAAGTAACAAAGAAGTTTGTATACAAGAGCAAAAAAAAAGTGAGAAAAATTAATAAATAAATAAAACTTATCCAGACTACTACACCATACCTTTGGGTTCAAAAGAAACAAAATCTTGTGATGTATCTCACACCAGAGTTGAGTCATGTTCCTCCCAATGTTGTTTACATACTCTATGCTATAGAGGCCATTCTAATTACCAAAACAAGAAACAAAACACATATATCTTTCCAAAAACTACTTCTTGCATCATAGTAAAGAGAGTGCAGAAGATAAATGGAGGAGGCTATTGCAGCAGAGCCATATTTCGCAATACAACAGGGATACTTCCCTCAGCTTTCACTTAATCCTGAGGCAGAGGAAGCAGTGAATGTCATTAGAACCACAGGCAGAGGAAGTGGCCAACAGATTCAAATTGTCAGCAGTGATTCATGCTACATACTTTAAATGTAGCTATAGTGTTTATTGATCTGTCTAGTTCATTTGCTAGTTATTTTCAGTAGATCAATATTAATCTTAGTTTCCACTCGCTAATTTTACTGTATCATCAGAAAGGAAGAAGAGACAACAAAACATCTTTAAGTGAGTTTTACATTGTTTTTAGGGTATACACTAAATCAGTACAAATCATAGTGACATTGCATTTTGCTTTGCAAGATCAGCAACATGAACAATATTTCACATATTTAGTCTAAGTTGCCCTCTATTAGCAGGTCAGATCATGTTTCATTCTTCCAGAAGGAGAGCATAAAGGGGTCTCTCTCGAGGAGCCACAAACAGGTTAATGACTCCAAATTTATGATGATGCTGCACTACTTAAAAAGTAACCTCACCTGGAGTCTTTTACAAGAGTGAAAAAAAGAGAAAGTTAAAAATAGGTGAAACAGAGGTGTTTAAGAATGTAGCGAGCGCAAATAAGACTGTGTTAGGCCCCATTTCCACCTGGGACTGCAATGCATTTTAGAAGATCCAATCTAAAGTGATCAGTGCTAAATACAGGTGGAAACGAGGCCAAAAGTGTTTTTTGATTGAATCCCTGAAACCATGTTTGTGCATTTAAAAAACTCAAGTGATCACATTGCATTTTGTAGTGGAAATACCACAGTCCCGAATGCTTCCCTGCCTGAAGTGTAGCTCTGCCTACTCGCTGCCCACACATGATCATTCTTAGACGTGTTGAGAGAAGGTGCATACAACTATGCCATTGAAATGTTGCAGAATTATGCCAAAAAATTGCATTTGAAATTGCAATTGCCCTCCTTATCCTTTTCACTCTTTCTTTTTCACGCAACATCGTAATAGAATTCACATTCCATACTCCTGCTCCTGCAATAATGATGTAGAGTACCGAAACAAGAGGGGGGTATCTTGACAAAATCCAAAAACAAGTGGTCACTGAAGATGCAATTTGAAATCCAAGAATTAAAATTCCGTTACTTCTGTCGAAAGTCTGAAAAAGAAATTATTGAATAAAGTCATTATTTTCACTTTCGTGATCGGACCACTGAAGACACATCTTAATACCAGGTGTGAAGACAGCCCTAAAGCAGGGCTGTGCAAACTCTGTCCTGGAGGGCCAGTGCCCTGCAGAGTTTAGCTCCTACCCTAATTAAACACACCTGAAGCAGATAATCAAGCTCTTAGGCAAGTTGGAGGACACCGGCCCTCCAGGGCAGAGTTTGGAAAGCCCTGCCCTAAAGTATACTCAATTTAGGATATGATTTATCCAAGTAGGACATGTTTTGACAAACGATGGTTAAACCCCAGCAGAAAAGTTGCCCAGGAGTAGGGCTGGTCAATTTAATTGCCAGTTCTTTGACTGACGAGCTATGCAATATCGCGTTCAAAATCGGAAATTAATCGCTTTCTATTCTGAAGACAATATAGCGTGGCTTGCCAGTGATCTACAGCTCTGTCTATACATCGCCACTCATTTTAAAAACAGCTGACTGAGATTTACCGCTAATCAAAGAACTGGCTATACATGAATAAATCAATGATTAAATTGTCCAACCCTACCCAAAAGCAAAAAAAATGTGTCCTACTTACAGTCAACCGCTAAAAACAGTACAATCTTTGTGTCTTCTCTGGACCCTATCTTATCCCACTATCTATTCAATCAACCCCCACCCTTAGACTGACCCGCCTTCCCACTGTCCCTCGAGTGCCCTTATGAATTATTCATGAGCAGGCTTCAGACAGTCCACTCCACAGTTCCATCCATCAGTTCGGTGGACATGCTAAAAAATTTAGTATTTGTGACCAGTCGACTCGATTGCGCTCCAACATCCCACCTGGGTTTACCACTCGCGCCGGTTAAGTGTTTAGTCTAGCCACCCACGGACCCCCAGACTGTCTCACATCTCGAGGACTTCTCCCTCCCTACCCCCTCTCCACTGTTCCCTTTGTTTGTATGGACACACTTTAAAAGAACTAAATCATTATAATTCAACTAACGACTGGTACTTGTCAAAGACAACCCAATGGAACCCCAAGCTAAACTATACTTGAATGTCTTGAGTCAATGACAGCTTTTAGCTCTTAAATCAAAATCTCCATCTCCATGTTTGTGCACACAGCACAACATTAGAAACAAAGATAATTAACAATTAATTAGTCTCTTCTGACTAGCTTCCGTAGCAACTGTCAGTCACGTTCTGTTTTCGGATGGCAGTGTGTCCTAAAAGAAAAGTAGAAGCCTTTATCCTCTAATCCCTCGTTCCTATTCCACCATTTTTGCCCGTCCACTCGCTCCTTTGTTCTAAAGAAAAACAAATCAGACAGCAGGCATCTGACCAGAGTTAATGAAGCCCTGCCAACACACTGCTCCTGATTGACTGCTTTATTCTCTCGTTTTAAGTGGGATCACTCAGATTCCTTGGGTTTGCTAAAGCAGTAATGGCAGTGTCTCTCAATAGAGTCAGGCTTTCGTCTACTTCCAAAGGCAGTTTTCAGCAATGACAGATGCTAATTATTAGGGTTGGCTCCATCACTGCTCTTCAGGACCTTCCCCAGAGAGACGTCAGGACAATTGATAGTGCCTGGTTTTAGGGGCAAACAGGAAATCTAGATGAGTTAAAGATGGAAATTTTGGGCTAGGTTTCTTTCTAAATCCCAAAACTTTTCACTGTAACAGGGTTCGACCTACATTCACCAAACTTGCCACAGTCGTGCAAACAGTCCTGACTCAAAACTGCTGCATCTTTTTTAACCTACTGTACATACATTTTACAATCTGTGGAGTCTTAAACAGGACAGGAGCTACACTCTTCCCGACTGGTTTCCACTGAGAACTTCTGGATGTAACTCCAACTAGCCTAAAGCTCCCAAAGTCAACCTGTTCTGGCTCGGACTGCTATATCTTTTGAGTACTTGGACTCACCAGAGGCTCTCAACCCAGAGCAAAATCCTACAGGTTTCCATTGAAAGGTTCTGACTGAAAGAGGAATTACAAGCAGTATGCCAAGCGCTCAAACAGGAACAAATCCCTGCAAGTTTCCACTGCCTTCAAATCCTTATAGAAATCTCCACTAAATGTCCACCAAACCCTAAGATTTTAAAAACGTTTTTTACATGCTCGCATATTAGGAAGTGTTACTTCAGAACATATAAATGTAGTAAATGATCTAAATGTCTAAATAAGTGTGTGGGTGTTTTTGTGTATGGGGGTCATGCAATTGTGTGTGTGCTCAGCTGTTGGGGGTAGGAGAAGATCTCTTGAAAAGAACTTCAAAGAGGTGACGGCAACACACTTAAAGCTACTTGAATGATGTCTAACATGCAGGAAAAAATCCTCAGTTTCTTGGTCAGATCTTGAGAGGGGGTCTGTTTTGCTGTAAGTGTGGAAGAGCCAGAGGCAGGTACCAGGCACGGATCAGAGCCAACTACGGAGATCTTGTATAATAGCCAAGGGGGCAGAGATGAGCTTACTAACCACAACTCCCTGCTGCATGTTTCCATTTTGTTTAGATCTAATCTGAGCCACTTCAGGCTAGCACACACCTACCTGCACGAACAAACACACAGAGTAGGAACCAAAAATAAACTACAAAGAACCTGAGAAGACACACACAAACACTGGTGATTCAAGTGCAACACAATTTAAGCTGATAAAGTCTCACAGCAGTAGACCTGATAAAGACGAACAATTGGAAAGTGACACACCCACACTAAATCCCTTCTTGACCTTTTGCTCATGATACCACAACCAGCTTCCGGCACACAAAGGGATAAGAATTATAAGCTATAGCTTATTTGTGGACGGTTTACTGCATTTGACAATATAATACACGCAGAGAGTCAATTCTCATACATTTTTAATCCAGTACTTGAAGTTCAACGTTAAAATGTTGATTGGGTTGAGTTCATTCAGGACATATTTGGGAGAATTTGGAGAACATCAAAATAAATCCTTGCTTTTAAGTTTAAATGTATGCACATATATTTGAACACTACAACTTCTAAACTCTATGCAGAATAGAGGGGTTAGCTGAGGTAGACTGTCAAAGATATGTATTTTCGTTAAAAAAAAAATAGATCAATAACCAATTATTCTGTAGAATGGAAGTTTTTTTTTACATGTAATCTCACCTAAATATAAGAACATAGCAGGTGCAAATTAAATTTAACATCTTAAATAGTAGTGTAGTCTAATTCAAATTACTTGTTATCCATAACTCAAAAATAATACTTTCTGAAAAGTAATTGCTTTTTAAATGTATATACAGATCTTCACAATGGTAATAATCCCTTGAAGCGTGGAAAATGAACAGCACGCAATGAATGCATAAACATGTAGCACTGGCCTCATTTCAAGGCATTTCTGAACATACACAGGATGTATCAGACATATGACAAATTGGGCCCTGGGACCCCAGCTAGACACTCGTAGCTAAACACGCACGGATCAGCATTCTGAAGCAACGGGTCACTCAGGAGTCAAGCAACTGGGAGCCCAGCCACCCCCCAATGCGCCATTCTCAGGGTTTTGAAGGACGACCATTTTCTACAACAGAATGAAATGACTGACTGAAAAGCCACGGCGAGATACCAAAGTGTTGTGTGGGAGGTGTAAATAGGTTCCTCAGAAAGAGTGCAATGATCATGTTCCTATGAACACACTGTATCTCTGCAATATGTGTCTGTATGTGTTCTACAAGAATCTGACACATCACTGGGACTCTTAACCCCATTGTGTTGAAGCTGAACACTGGGTGTAAACAGCACTGACGGCTGGTAGAGTGCTAACATGGCCGGGTTAGAATAGAATGACCACTACAATTTGTCAATTGGTCAGTACTACCTCATCTGACCAAAGCCATCACAATAAAAATTACTGTACTGTTAAATCATTTTGTTAGACGTAAGTACACAAAAATTAATCAGTGGGTTTGGTGGCCACATTGCCAAGAACACCCAGACCTAAAATGCCTGTTCTACTTGACATCATCTACTTGTAGGAAAAACACAGCATACTGGTTAAGAAAAGCTCTTGAGCTAGAACAAAAAAAATCTCACAATAATGTGTTCAAGTTTTTAACAGACCTAGCAAAAGTCGGATAGGAGGCTGCAGGGGGCTCTTGCATGACTAGGGCATGTTAGCAAAACAAAAGTTAGAAAAATGTCTAAAATTGCTTACAGCACCTTTAATTTCCTCTGTATTTCTAATAAAACCAAAATCCACTCTGTGAGGCTTTATTAAGCCCAGCCTGAGTGTCAGGAAATGAGTGCATAGTTTTTTGTGAACTCCATGCAGGGAAGCTAAGCTCGGCTAATGTGCCTGAGTCAGTGGGAGGCTAATCAAGGCTTCAGACAAACACCTTGAATAATCTCTCTCCTGCACTCACTTTTTCTATTCTGTCGTTCTCTCTTTATGACAGCTTCCTCTATGGTGTTCAAACAGTAGCGTTAAAATGGATGAAAAGTAGTTAAAATTAGCATACTATGAAGCTAGCGCATTTCTCAAAAGGGATAGCATTGCTTACGTGGACACTTTTTGCATAAACAAACACTGTGATCAGACAAACACGCCAAAACATTATCTAGTACAGACACACTAGCCTTATCTCCAGACCACAATACCACAAGTGTAACATCTTGATAAGAATGAACATTAAATTAGGCTGGGCGATGACCTATATCATATAGAGATGGTGATAAAACTGGTCTATCGATGATAAGCTATTAACTCTATATGGGTTCATCTAATCAGCATTAAACACACAACAGAATTAAGCAAAGTTGTCAGTCTGTGTGTGTGTGTGTTTGTGGGGGTGATTAATTGGGGCAGTTCCATCCTTATACAACTTTTAAATTAACTGTTATATTTCATTTGATTACATTTATGATACGTTTGTATTAAACCATAAAACTTTTAAAAATTCAGGAACAAAATTTCATTGATTTTATGGGACACTAAACTAAAAGTTAGCCTACTCTAGGAGTTTAATTGTGACCAGCAGATTATTTTCATTCTCAATGTCTTAAACCCGTGAAACCTTCCCTTCTTCATTAATGGTAAATAGATAAATATTGTTAGTGTGATATTTTTGCCCACATTGCCTATATAGCCCTACAACACATTGTCCTATAAAATAAGGATTACCCAAGAGTGAGGAAAGCTAATTATGAATACAACAGTGACACTACTATAAAAAAATAAGCTTTTTATGGTTGTGTTTACCGATTTGTGGGCCTATTAACTTTGTGTGAACGAAGAAGGTTTTTATGGCCTCTCCTGCTGTTTTGCGAGCAGTTTTAGAGAATAACACAAGAACGGGGGAAAGGGAGATGGTTCACTCACAATGAGAAGCTAAACATGTTCTACTCCATTTGTGAAGGTTTGCTTCACTCACTCAAATACAGCTCACCTGTTTATGCGTGTATGAAAATGCTCATGCATTTCCTAAAAAAACCCTTGAGTTCCTCTGCGTTCAAACCCACAGAGTTTTGAAGATCTTCTTTATTGAAATATGATCATTTGCTCGTAATTTAATAGAACCTCTACGCTAAAGGAGCAGTAGGAGTCTCTCTCAAAGATGATATAGGGAACTGGTTTGCTATTGTTACGCAAAAAATTTTACAAATTAGCCATATTTCTCATATTCATTTGAACAAATCATCCTGCAGAGAGCAAACGCGAAAGCACGCAACTTCACTGACACCATTCCTTTTTTATATCAAAAGTTATAAGAAAGACTCCATTTTCACCCAGACCCCTCCCTGCAGAACTAATATGCCTCTTTTCCAGGATGGTAAAGCCATCTGTTGTTTGTTAGGAGGTAAAGAGTTTGTGTGAATGAGTATGACGGTATTTGCTTATGTGATGAGGAAGAGAAAGGGGACAAAAGTGAATGGGGGAGGGAGGTATGAGTAGAATATTTAAATGTCCACATTAATGGTTGTCCATGTGACTGGCAGTAGGGGAAAAACGGCGAGTGAGCACTGATAGCAGCTTAAAAAGTGTTTCGCATGAGGAAAAGAGTGTCGATTAATGAAATAACAGACTGTTCTATCCTGACTCTACTTATCTACATGGATATGGGGATACAATCTGTGGGGGGTAGGGATAATCCAACGGGAATCCAAGCTCAATGTCATATTAACCTAGTTTATTGGCAAAACATGCTTTCTTACAACACAGCACCAGCTGTCCAGGGGTTTTTGAGTGTATAACCTACAGTAGACAACGGTTTAATCATCACACATCTGTTTTAAGAACGTCTGTGTGACTCATACACTATTGTTCGTTCACCCAATGACACACTACAGCCTCACAAAGGTGAGTCTGAATCCAGGTGTGTGTGTGTGTGTGTGTGTTATTTGGCTTGTGAGGACAAAGTGTGTTTCAGTGTCATAAACTTGTAATGACACAGATTTGTCTTTGCCCTCAAGCAGTACATCAAACTGTTGTTAGAGGGCTTAAAGCTGCACTCTATAGGTTTTTGTGTAAGCACACATTTAGTTGTTATTCATCACATTCAGTATTTTATTATTTGCCTATTTATTGCCATTATTATAGTAGTAGCATTCAAGGTAATTGCACTTTCAAATTCATATTTATAAGTTAGGAAGTCATAATAATTACAAGGTCACACGAGTTCAAATCACCTTGGTCAGTGAAAGACAACGATGTAGGCTACCTTTTCTACAGAAAAATACAGCATGGTTTTTTTAACGGTGCTTACACAAAATGATAGATACAGAATGTGCATGGAGTGTGTTTTTGCAGTTTTTATGTTTATATTCAATTTATACTGGTGCTATAAATTGAATTGTTATTTAGGACAATTAATCGCTATTCATCTCATAAATATAATCTTTACAAACTGTATCAACAGACATTTCATAACACAGCTAATCATACGATGTCAACATGATGCAACCATAGGAGGGCAACCCGCTCCATGTAAAAAAAAAAAAAAAAGGAGTGAGAAGCCTCAGCAGATCTTCATATCATGAGAGTAAACATCACTAATGCTATTTCCTGAAAGTACTGTTAATTTCTTTGCATTGAAACAATGCTACATGGCCAAAAAAAACTTAATAAATAAATATATTGGGTGCACCTTTAAGAGTGAAATTGTGTGTAGTGCCCTGAAATCAATCCATCTGCTCCAGCGTTTACTTGATTTAATGTCCCCTATAAAGGAACATTAATCTCCAGCTGGGCTTTCCAAACCAACGTTAACCCCAAACCAAACCCCACTCATCTGACCAGAGCTGTTGAGACCCAGCTGCCTCATGTTTGTCAAGGTGTGAAAGAAAAAAAACCCAAGGATAACAAGTCAAAGCACACTGCTGGGTCAATCAACTCAGCCACCAATTACATCCATGTTAAAGAAGTAAATAGATTTATAAACCATTGACACCTTTCCATTACAACAGGGTGTAAATACACCACATTATCAACATAAGTATATACAATAATCACGAACATTTGGCTACATGCATTTTGCAATACATACATGATATGTAGACAAAATGACAACTTTAGGATGTTACACAGAATCGTATACGAAACCTATTCAACATCTAACAAAACACACACTGAGATACCTTAAAATAACAATTTACTATCAGTGTTTCAAACGCTGACAACTTAGTCACTGAACCACATCAAAGGCTACTTAATATTCTAGTGTGCACTATACATACTTCCATAGAATTATAACTTGGGTTACATTCATCCACATTCATGGAAACATCTCGACGTAGATGAGAAAAAAACAACAACACCAGATTGTTAATGTGCAGCCTACGCGTCAATGTATCTTCTCAAATACCAGGACCATTAATCAAAAATGCCACACAACTGCAACAAGTTCATGTAATGAATTAAAAGGGCATCTTATTAATCAGCTCTGGGAATAATTAAACAGAGAGGTCAAGAAATGATGAAATATGTAGTAAAAACATAACTTACCCAAAACAGCAAAGGCTATAATAAGCCATTTGATATCCATAGTTCTCCTGTTTCAGCACTACCGATTAAGTCCAGATATTGCAGGGGGGGGGAAATGCAAATGTGGTTGTAAATTCCGAATCTCCACTCAGACCTTCAGAGATCAGTCCGGATGGAGTTATGAACGCGTACACCTGTTCAGACCGCGGAACGTGCGTATACCGACTCCACAACGATTCAATCTCTCCCCGAGTCAAATGTGTCTTGCGCGGCTAAAAGACGGATATCCAGCCCCCGACCGACAACCGTGTTTGTAGGGACGCCTTTGGATGGTTTCTTTCGATAAACTACATCCGCCGTTCACGAATGAATCCGAAATAGCGAGTTGAACGCTGGGATGGATCTGAGCTCTCTCGTGCCGCTCTCCGGTTCCCAGCGCGAGCAGCCCACGCGTGGAGGAGGAGGAGTGAGAGCAGCTTGTCCAGTTCGCGTCAAATAACCGGCTTACTGTGGTCGTGGGTAAACTAACTTGTATTAGCTTTGACAGAAGGATATGAGCAGATGTGATGCTCCTGTTCGTTCCCCTTGAAGAGCAATACGGAGAGGCTGCCGCTCCCGCGATCACCTTCAGCTCTTCTCTTATTGTCTCAAAGAGGCGGCCCAGCCCATCTCTTACTTTCAATCATGGGTGCTTGAGAATAGCAGATGGGGGGGAATCCTACCAGAGACCACTATTGGTGTGTCCCGGTCAAATAAATCTGCTTCAGTCAGTTTTGGATGGCTGAATCACTTTTGTTATCTGTAGTATGTTGCCTAGATTCGGTTGTCACGAGCGACGGCGCCGTTTATCCGCTATTAGAAGCGCAAACGCCGTTTACTTAGATCGAAGTCGAGACCATGCTTATCTTTGGGTACTGGGATTTATGTGAGCGGTTTCGTTTCAACGATAGCCTGCTTAAGTTCATCTGTTTGACAACATCCTAGAATAACCTTTTAAGGGGCGCGCGCTTCACACATGTGCTATGCAACTTAGCGTTGTATGAAATAACACGCTTCATTCATCGCGCTGGTTTAAAAATCAGAGCAGTGAACACCTGTGACGCGTGTTGTTTATGTTATGATGTTGTTTACATACGCCGCCGCAGGTGAAAGTTCTAATTATGGAAATTATTGTGTTTTAATATCCTGCTGTCCTTTGTTTGCACTTTTTAAACTATCGCTACTCCCACTCAAAGCCCCACCTACCGATACATAGCCCCGCCCTCTTGGCGTAATGCCATACTAAACCACCAGGTAACAGCCGCCCCCTAGTTTTGAAACGAGTCCCTAAAGAATAGAACGTGTTATGGGGACGTTAATATTTCTTCACATTCTGTTTAATGTTTCAAATTTATATTGCAAATAAATGCTGTTTTTTTTTTACTAGTTAAATTGAAAACTACATTAATGATGTACATTGGAAAATTATAACCCTCTTCATCTGATAAGCCATAATATAATGAATGAATGACTGAGTTAATAAATATGAGGCAGTTTTAAATTAAATGACCTGTTGATTCAGATTATATCAGTTGTGTCATCAGTTGTGTATAATTTCACTCCTGCTCATGTATAAAGGGTTAAACTGATGTTTTACCACTCACCCCAGTGTTGTGTAAAATTATTTTCTTGATATAGTCAGAGAACGGTCAGAGACAGATCTCATGTATGATAAAGGCTGGGGTCTGATCATCAGTCGGCCAGGGTAGGACGTGGAGGGATAGTTTGCTCCGTCCCATGTAGACAATCCATTCCATTGTTATTGCTGCATGTACAGTACTGGCCTGTTTTTAATTTGGAATTGTTATACCTTCACAGTGCATGGAACAAGAAGCAAATTCGAGTCAATCTAAAGAAAGACAACCTAATGAGGGAACAAGCCTTGTGCAGTATCATCATATTGTTCACTGTAATGAACCACTCGGTTATTCTGTGTTGTTTTTGTTAGTGAAAACTGCGGGTATAATATCTTTGCTCTGACATATAGACAGTTTTTCCCAATTAATAAAAATAACTTTAGTCACACTTTATTATTTTTCCACTTTTCGGTACAGAACATTGGTCTAGAAGCACAAATTATCAGGAAGTTTGAACATCCTAATTCCATCACCGTTAGGAAGACGAGTGAAGCACTTCCCAGCGGTTTCACTAGTCCTGCTCCAGGCGCCACCATCATGCCCCAAAGCAAGGCACCTAACGTCTGCATCCGCAAAGATGAGGCTTTACAAAATCAATTCAAACCCAATCACACTTAAAGGTCAGAGATAAGATTCCTGTCAGTCATTTGTTATACACAGATATGGCTAAGTGATTTATAATAGAGTAAGTGATAAAAATGATAAACTTGCCAATGTTTCATTGCAATTATCAGACAGATTCATTATGAACAGCTTGTCCAGAACCTTTTTTAACATAGAAATGTTTGTGTGTAATTTTGTTTATGTTGTGTAGTGCAGTACAGCTTTAAAAATTAAATCTAATATTTTAAAATTAGGAATAAAATCAGATTTTAATACAATTTCAGTATAGCTTATAGCTCTTTTATCATTTGTATACAAGCAATACTAAGAATTGTGACTTTAAACTGCAAAGTGAAGTGATTATTTTAAAAATAGAAGTTCTTTTTTTTTATATTGATGGTTCCATAAATAAAATGTAACATCTATAGAACATTTCCCATTTACAGATATGTTCTTTAAATCGTAAAAATGTTCTTCAGATTAAAAAAAAAAAATTTTTAGAATAAGAAAAATGTAATTTAAGTTTCTTTGTAGAACCAAACGTGGTTCACAAAAAGGCATCCCTACAATAAAACTTATTTAGTACCAGCCATAATACCCATTCATATATCCTATTCATATAAAACAGGTCCATTTCCTATTAATTTTGGTGGTATTTGGTAGTATGTGATATAGACCCACATGAGGCAGTCTGCACCAACTAAAACCGCTTTTACTTGGGCACTGGAGTTTTAATTATATTTATTCACAGAGTGTGCCCTTAAGTGGTATCTGATATTTTTGGGCGGTTTTCTGAATGTTTAACAGCTGTGTACATATTTGTTCAGTTCTGTTTGTAGTTGTATCAATAACACAGAGCCTCGCCATTGGAGAAGGCCTATTAAACCAGATACCTACAGAAACCTTATTATGACAGATTGCACCTTGAGGCACCTTCAGATACCTTATATTACCTTCCTTATGAAAGCAGATCATCGACTTAAATTCAATTCCAAACCTCATATATATATAATGCACAAGTGAGGCATCTGCTTAATAGTTTTGAGTCCCATAATGAGGAAAGGAAAAATGGTTTCATGGTCAGTTTTTAAAGCTTTTTGACGACTTCAAGGAGCAACTTAACACTGAGTTGTTGCCTCAGGGAGATAGATTTGCTTAGGCTTTTCATCTGACGTTTGCATATTTTGCAGCGTATTCAAAAAGTAAATAAATCATTCATTTCTACCATTTGCTGTGTCTCTGGGGCTCTTTTGCGAGCTCATAAGGGATACTGAGCTAAAATATGAGAGCAGTTTTGCTCTTCCCCTTCATCTCTTCCAGTGTGTACAATCACACACACACACACACACACAAGCACAGAAAAACATGCAAACGCATAACAAGTGTTAAACAAAACACACATACACATGTGAATACAAAATTGCTTACTATCTGTAGTCACTAAAACCGGGTAAAATAAGTTCATGATGTATAAAACATTACTACAAACAAAGCCACTTCTCAACTAGGGCACAATTGTACGTCCTGATCCTTGCTGCAAGTCATTTTTGTTTTTATGTTTAATGTAGTTTAGGCTTAATTTTTTTCATGCCTATATGTTATTATGCCTATAACTGTATTCATACTATTAGATTAATTATAGATGGTTGAATTGTAGTATTTCATTGTGTTTGTAGTCTGTGAACCCACCAGTTGAAAACCACAGGTCTAAGAACATGATAGTGTAAAATGAAAAGGAAGCCAACTAAAACAAAGTAAAAAAAATATTCCATGTAATTTGAGCAAATTCAACATTTCTTTGAAGCTGATGTTTAGCACCGGCTCCTCTTGCAAATAGAAAAGCTTGTATTTTGAGCCATCCGTAATAAAGTGCCTGATGCATGCCCAAAATAACACTGGGGAGTAGCATTGAGAGCTGAACTGAAACAGTAAACCATCATCATCATCATCACTGTAATTAAAGTGCAAGGGGACGTTATGTGCTGCATTGGTTGGATGCTCTCTTTTTAGCAGATTGTATCAAAAACAAATTTGGGATAATAATTAAGCCTGAAGCAATCTTGTTTTCACAGTTGGGGTTGATAAATACCCCAAGTCATCCAAAGTGGTGTTGCTAATGATTTTGCTGTCTTAAATGAAAGACAATCCAATCTTTTCATATTTCTGTAACCAACCACTGAGTTGTTTTCATTCTCTCATACAGTATACTGTATGCCATACATCACAACAATTATGAGCAGCAAAAACATGTGGTCTTGCTGGAAGTACCAATTCCAGACCAATTGAGAAACGTTAAGAAGCAATACACGAGTCTATCGGAGAGAGGAAGCGATGGAATACAAAAGAATTATTGAATATTTCATTATATTGTGTTAACTTTACTCATGTCTTATAGCGGAGACTATTTGAATAAAACATGACATCCAGTGCAAAAAGGGCTTTGGTTAGGGAATAATTCTTCAGAGATGAAAAGCTTGTATTAATGAGCTGTAAGAATGAAAAAAAAATAGCTTTTTGTTATTTTTTTCTCTCCTCTGCCTCCTTTTCTAATATGAGCAGCGCCGACAACAGAAAGGCAAGGTCAATAGGACCTGACAGTGTAATATCTCTTATAACCAAAATTAGAGTTTAATGAAACAAGATATGAGAACATTCTGACATGACAATCTGATTGTCATTGGAGAGGCAATTCTTCCTCATCTCCCACAGACTGTCCAGGCTTTATGATGGGTGAAGATACAACCTGGAGAGTGAGAAATCACTCTTTGTTACAACTCCTGAAGGAGCTGATGTGTAAATGGATGTAACAAAGCGGCGTATGACAGCTTGTGAGGACCCAGGGAGATACTCACAGG
Source organism: Enteromius treurensis (assembly GCA_032275025.1). Lineage (NCBI taxonomy): Eukaryota > Metazoa > Chordata > Actinopteri > Cypriniformes > Cyprinidae > Enteromius > Enteromius treurensis. The sequence continues at coordinate 7,261,115 of JAUCMU010000151.1, forward strand.
ATAAACCAGACACACCGCCTCAGATGTCCAACATTTTGATGATGTTCCCAGGACCTATAGTGAATTATTATAGGAACCGAAGGGTGATAAATGAGAAAAACTAGATGTCATTTTTCACAGAGACTTGGTTTTCGTGGCAAACACAATTATGACAAATAATAGATATTTCTGTCAGACTAAGAATGATGTACATTTCCATTCTCATGTGTGCAGCAGAATGGTTTTGCCGGAAAAATTGTACTCATGTATCCTGACTTAAGGGTAAGACAAGACAAAGTTAATATACCATTTCATTAGTACACAGGGATGTCAAATTGCTACTTTTTTCTTTGAATTAATTATTCACCAGAGAGACTTTTAATGTAAAGTATTAATATAAAATGACTCTTTTCCACGCTCTTTCTGCTTTTGCTGATTTTCTCTCTCACAAAGATGTTCACACAAGCTACTGATAGTAGCTCTAAAACACAGCTATTTTATGAGGTGGCTATTTGGTATTATTTTGTATGATGTAAATTTTAAAATGGTTCACCCATAAAATGAAACATAAGTGGAGTACTAATGAGATTATACAAATAAATTAGCTTATTTCTGAATGATGACTTACAATATTTATTAAAACAAACAAACAAAAAGTTCTGTGCTTTTTTAGTGCTTTGTGAATAGTGAATGTAAATAAGTCCAGGCTAAGTGCAATCCAGGGAGATTCATTCCCCAATAAGTCCTTTCTAATGCACTCTTTTATTTTCACGATAGTAGAGTCATCAGAGACTGTCTTTATTCAATCCATTTATTACATCTTTCCCACTGTGTTGATAATCTGTGACTCTCTCTATAATAAAGGTGATCATTGAGATGAGCTGCTTTACAGCTTTATAATCATTATATTAGGTTGGCAGAAGTGTGCGTGCTTTAAAAGTCTCACATATGCTTTCAACCTATTCAGGAGCATCGTATATGTGCTAGGGACTCTGGTTGTATAAAACAGGTCAGTGACTTAACAGGAAAAGTTTTGTGCAAAAAATATTTTAGGCATATGTTTGCACCTCAGGAACCTTACTTGTTGCATTCTCTATAAAGCTCACCCCTACTATATCCTAACCATATCAAACCTACTAACCAGTAAAGCTGTTCCTGAGTCTGGCTGAGCTGATAGGCAACCCAGAAAGTGAGCTTTTGAACCACTGTCTATACTCTTCACTACTGCAGTTTGGTGTAATTTGTAATCTAGTCTGGCTTGACCAGAAAATGGGGGGGCGGAGTTAGTGTAAATAGCCTTTGCCAACAAGATGTCCATTTTCACTTAGTGTAAATAGATACTCTGTAAATGTAAAAAATGGACGTTTAATTCTTTAAAATGTTCCACCCGACAGCACTTTTATACTTTTCACCAACAGTATCTGGTATACAGCATTGTGTGATGTAATAGACAGGAAAGGATACAGATCAGTGATGCTTTACTTTAAACTTTGGATTTGGATGTGGCTTATTTCCTCCCTACCTCTGTGCTTCCTGTGAAGGCAGGTTTCAGAAACAGCCTCCGACTTCTAAAGAGGATGCTCATCACCACACAAGTGGGCTGTAGAAAGAGAGTGGAGCAGATAACTCACTCTACATTTCTAAACTATCCATCAGCACACAAAAACACATTTCGGCTCAAAGCTTAAATGAATTTGTGACTCGTTGTAGTTGACACGTTCAGCTTTTTTGTCCACATCCCAGCTGTAGCTACATGCAATTTCGACATTGTCATTATCATCATCATCATTAACAGTTCAGCTGTTCCCACCACTTTTTTTTTTCCTGCTGGGTTCACGTTGTCCTCCAGAAGTCGCTGCTATGAATTGTTTGCTCTCATCAAGCGGGGTTTGATGATGAGGGGTCCAGCTGCACACCGAGCCCACCTGTTCTGAGCAATCGCCAATCACTCGTCACCCGACGATCCCAGGCAGCTGCCGGAGCGGCCACGGACTGGCACAGACACAGCATCAGATCTGACGAGCACGCTGGAGTTTAATCACTCCCCCGGCATGCCCAGTGCTGTACGTTTCACAGCAGTGGCATAGGCTCTATTGAGCAACAGTGAGTTATGTAATTGGTTTTTTTTTTTTTGAGCTTGAGAGGGTGTGAAAACAGTGGGCTGGTTCGGGACACGCAGTGGAGGTGAAGTGGTGGAGGAGGAAACAGAGAAGGATGAAAAGCAGAGTGCTGAGCGGGGAGAAAGGAAGGGTTGAATGCTGATGATTAATGTGTTAAAGTGAGCAAAATTCACTCCAACGAATAACTCGCCTTTTTAGTTTTTTATTCACCCCCATGTTGCTTCAAACAAAGTTGTGCAGTTATTTTTCAATGGGAACTTAATAGAGATATTTAGACTTCAGTGAGGGTTCACATGACCAAGGGCTGTCATCGGGATACAAAAAAAGTTTTTATACCTAGGCCTAATGAACATTATGAGACATTTACACAACACAGTTGTCAACTAAAACTCAGAAATTTAAATGGGATTTGGCCATAAAAACACTGTCTTCAGTATGCATGTAGGTTTATTAGGTCAACATAACAATACTTGAAAAATCAGGACATGCCAACACTATTATGACTTTTTTGGGAGCTTGAAAATGCAAATGTTTAAAAATGGATTTTAAAGTGCAAGTTTTAAAAAACAAAAACCTAATTGTCTTCATGTATATTACAAAAAATTGTGAAAGCCTTGATGTCATAGGTATGTGCATAGGCATGCAGTGTTATTTTAAAAAGTGACATTGCAAACTATTGGCCTGGCATGAATTATAAAGCGCTCAGGTGAACAGTACTGTTGATCCAGAATCATGTCTTGCTTGGCAAAATTACGGCAACCCATGTGTTCCATCATACAATCAAATACAGGACTGACAAGCCTGTTCTGCCTCTGTGTGACGGCGACCATACTCACGTTCACGAGAGAGTGGCATTACAGCGGATGATATAGGTTTGGTGGAATCTCCAGTGAGAATATGCTAGCTTTGTTTACAGCAAAACCCAGTCTTCTCTTGGTTTATAAATCTTCTGCCATTTTTCTTTGCAAAGCCTTGATGAGTGGCCGGCGTTTTGTTTTGCTCTCTCCACTCCGCTTACACATTCGTTTTGGATGCAATATCATTTAACATTTACTCACCCTAATTCCAAAAGCTGTATATTTATTTGAATGTTTAGCTACACAAGGATTGTACAAAGTCACACTGAACTGTAATGACATGAGGATGAGTAAATGATGACAGAATTTTTGATTGAACAGAAATTTCAAATCATCAGCAAACTCACTGAACAAAACCCAGTGGAAATTAACAGCAATGGCTTTAAAAAATGCTAAAAACCTTTTAACCGGTTAGAAGGTATATCCCTTACTATATTAAGTGAAAAACTTGATATAAATAGTGGGATGTTTAATGTATTGTTACAGTCAAAAAAATATTAATGACATTTTTTGGAAGTGAAAAAGAGCAAGTGTTTAAAGTTGTATTAAATGTATACTTACTGTATGTTCAGTGCCAAAGCATGTGGTTTTAAGATGTGCTACATCGGTTCTTAAGAGTTTTATCATGTGTTTGTACATTTTAATTAAAGTGCTAAGATGCTCTCCAATTCACTGTCTTCAATATGCATCTGGGTTTACTGGGTAAAATAAAGTCCTACAAAAGCAAGCACAGACAGCATGCTGTAATCAAAGACTCACTTGTTTAACATCAGACTGGGGTTTTAGAAAGAGACATAATTTCAAAGTAAAGATCTCATCAAAGCACACCAGAGAAAAAAAAAGTAGACTGATTTTCTAGAATCAGAAATGACTTGCATCTATTGCCTTCAAATAAATGTGTTGCATTTGCACATAAGCTACAAGATATAAGAGACTACACAGAGGACAAAAAACAGACATAATAACTCAGAGAGACACAGACTGTGTTCTGGCCAGGTGGACTAGTAATGACTTTCATTGACTTTCTCAGGTGTTTGGCAATTTAACAGGCCGGATTTATTTGGTAGAGATTTTGGTTCACACTGAGCTAGTGTCCTCACTAGCAGTGTTTGTGTGCATGTGTGTGTGCTCGTCACAAGGGATGACACAGTGTGCCTCTCTTTCTCTCTCTTTTAAAAGTTCTGGCTCTCTCCCACTCACAGTCACATTCCCATCTTCTTTCTGTTCCCCTCACTCTCGACAATTGTATAATGCACTTAGCAACACACAGAGGAGGAAAAAAAGGAAGGAGAACGAGAGACAGACAGGAAGAGGTTGCTCAGGGAGAAATAAGTAGCTCTTTCTCATCCATAATGCAGTGTCCTGGCCAACAATCATGTCACTTTGGGCAGAACTGTCCAAAATTCACTCCGTACGGCCAAATGCAAAACTCCAAAATCCTTTCAGACAAACAACGTGGTGATACACAAAGCAAAACTGTTGTTGAAGATGAAACGGGTGCATGCATAAATCATAATCTTGTCTAATGCAGGTAGAATACATATGCTGTTTTGTGTCGTCTAATACATTTTACATCACAAACATTCCTGAGAGCCACATGCCAGCTGGGTCTGTTTTTTATTTTTTTCAATAGTTAAAATAGATGTCATTCAAAATCAATCCCATATTACCTGTCCAGGCCTCAGGAGATACATCAAAGTCAAAGATAAATGAGCCAATTTGAGTCAAAGGTGTGTTTGTGTGTGTATATGCGGGGGAGGTGAACAGCTTTATACAAAAATGAATAATCTTAATGTCACATTTAGGCTACTGTGTTGAATGAACATGCACAAAGATGTCTGACATATAGGATACTTATACGTGCCATTTTCAGTCCAGTCCGGGATCCTATATGGCCTAAACTATCTAGGTTTTGGCTTTGTTTGCCTGTGCAGACCAATCAGTGTATGACATCTGTTCCATATGTTTAAAAGACGCTCTGGAGGTACTTTGAATCAAAGCAATATAGAAATCCTGGCCAGCACACATCCTGGGAAAATGGCATGTATAGTTACCCTACTGTCACCATTTTGATGTGTTTTCCACTTCGTGAGGTGGATGAGGAAATCTTATATGGACAGACCCTTAACCCCTTGATTTTGATTGAGTCTGCTTCATATGCACACATTAGCCTGCACTAACAATGCAAGTTATGTTATGTTTAATGTTATGTTAAGTTCTTATTCTTGTTTTAACATTTAATAGCCCAATCATAAACCCTATACATATAGAATGCTGCACCAAACAAATTTGTTAGGGGAAAAATGTGAACAATAAACCAATTTTAGCAGATTCAAGCAGTGATCAAGCCCATTGCAAGGGTTCTGCCCCTAGTGGTCACTAATGCAACGTAAATCGATTAAGGACATCTGAATAGACCTAAATGAGATGGAGAGAGGTTAGCAAGTGAAAGGCCTAAAAATAATGGACTGGAGCACAGCCAGGGAAACATACCGAACAAACAGACAAAGTTCACTTTGTGACACTTAATAATAATCAAGAAGAAAAAAGGTTTGTTTAAAAGTTAGGTTCAAAATGTGCATGTACAAAGACAAAAACTGCATATATCTAAATACATTTTAGTATAAAACAAGAACTAAATAAACAAATAAATGTGATTTTATCCATCAATACTCATTAGTTATTAATATTATAATATCAAAATATTATAATTACTGTATGGCAATATTAAATTAGACTGAATAGACTGAATTCAACAAAGTTAATAAATTATAGTGTTTTTTATAGTTTTCTCTATTCAGATGATGGAAGATGTGTAATCGGAGTATAAAAATAAAAGAAATAAGCATTCATAATTATATGGTGCATGCTTGGAAGAAAGAAAGAAAGTATCATTAGCTCAGTTTAAATCAGAAAACCATAGAAAAAACAATTGCCTTTCTGGACATTCTTTGTTATTAACTCATATACTGTACAAAGAAAATCATTCCCTTAGAATTTTGCTGGCATCTGTGTCATTTGGCTGCTGTCACCAAGTGACAGAAAAACTTGTGCCAATATACTGTGGAATTTGACGTCAATGACAAATGATAAGGGAGATATTTTCTCCTTGAAGAAGTGTTGTGTAAGAAAAGTTTTCTCTACTGATTTTTATCTGTATTAATCTATTACATATATAATATATAGTATATTATCTATTTCACATAACTCTTAGAATTAATTTTTTATATTAATATTTATATTAAAGATGGCATACCTTTGATATATATGTATGTGCATGAATGTGTGTATTTAACAAATATATTCATATGCATTTTGGGGATGCACATTATGCAAATGAAGCTAAATGAATGTGTTCAGTGGTAATTAGTTAGACAAGTGACAGTTATGACAGAGGCTTATGCCTAAAGCATATTTATGATGCTCAGAGATGAGAGGGAGGGCCAGTGTCAGTCACTTCCGAGCATTAATACACACAGCATACATCCCTTCAGAGCTGCTCACAAGCTGATGGCTTATTGTGTATTGTGTGTGTGTGTGTGTGTGTGTGTGGCAGGTCAGCCCTCCCCGATCCTTTCTATCTTCTCAATGCTTAAGCTGTCTCAGGTGGAGAGCACCCAGAGGAGTCAGTCACCATGACAGCAGCTCAGCCTGAAAGAGGCATCAGGGAGGAGAGCTGTCACTCTTTCCTTCACCAACGCTAACCACACACTCCAGCCTTAAAAGTTCACAACAATGTTACAATAGATTACATACTGTACATATACACTGAAAGCAATATTTCAATTTGTTTTGTAAGATTAGGATTACAACCGAATTAACCTTTAAATAATCAACGTATTATGAATTCAGAATAAGTGTATATAAGTAAATAATTCCTTTAATTCATTTAATTAAACACTGTAATGAATTAAACCCCTAAATTAGAGAAAACAAAATTGACAAATATTTAAAAAAGGGCAGAGCACCTTTTTTTTTTCAATCAATTTTAAAATAATTAATTAGTATTATCATATTATTTCATGACATATCTGTTAAAAAAAATTGAAAAATGTGAAATGTTGCCTTGAAACGAACAGAAATAAAAATGTATCTTTGGACTTACCCCTGGTCCCTAATTATGTAAAATGCACTGCATACATCAATCATGATTACTATGCACAAAGTATTTTATGCAGGTTAAAAATGTAGCACACCTGTAACAGGTCTTTGCTCCATCCTGTTCCTAAAAAAGTTGAAAGACTTTATATAAGGCATATATTATTACTTTTAATATATTAGTTTAACCTGCCTGTCGATTCCAAAACTATGCTATATCACAGAGCATTAGAATAAACAGATGATTCACTCCACAAGAAATGTGAGTGTTCAGAGATGTGGGAAGAGGGAGGCAGTGTATTGTGCTCCGCAGGTCCTGCAGAGAGCTTGATGGGTGAGGTGTGTAGATCATTGTGTGGGGTGAAAGACATGTCGGTGTACTCAAAGGCCAGGGAGGGAGGACTGAGTTGTGACTCAGTCGTGACTCAGACTTTGGCACACACTGTTTTAGATCCACAGCAGAGCTTTCACAGTGGGCGCCAGTTAAAGCTCAGCAAGCTCAATGCTAACAGTTACCAAGGAGACCACCACAGGGGCACATACTAACATCTTTCAGATTTTACTAAGTGTGAAAAGAAGTGCTTTTATCCCCCGTAGTCTGTGTCTGGTGGCTGATACTGTATACACATCCTTAGAGCAGCAGTGCTAGCTCAGGTCATGTGGTTGCTAGCTTTAATAGCTGCAACAAAAGGTTGACAATAACCTGGTAACCACACAGACACTCTCTCTGATGTCAGAGATTCGCTCACTATGACCCACATTCCCTAACTTGTCATTTGTATCATAATCATCATACTTGTTTAAAATATTAGAATTTATTGTATCTATACATATTAATTATCTATACTATCTATATTTTTGTCATTGTATTGTTTCATTAATTGCAAGCTGAGCACTTATTTTAGTTAACATTTGTTTGTTTGTTTTGTTTTAGTTTAATAACCCTGGGGCCTGTTCCATAAAACAAGTTTACCAAATAAGCCAGGCTTATGGCAGATAGTCTGACTTATTTTAAACCAAATTAACAGCCAATAAGTCAGACTGACGTAAATAAACCCGGCTTATTTGGTAAACTTGTTTTATGGAACAGGACCCAGGTCCCTCATTATTGTAAAATGCAAAAGTGCCCTTGCTAAATTTGAAAAAAAAACATACAATATATATATTTTTTCAGTTATTTTAATGTTTTAACTTGTCCCAAACTCTTGAATTGTAATGCATCCTGGTTTTTATAAAAAAAAAAAAAAAGAATAAGCAGCAAAAACTCAACTTTTTAATAAAAATAAATACATTTTAAAGTACTAAATCAGCAACAAAAAAAAAAGCTTTGTAAATGACTGGTTGACACTGAAGACTTAAGCAATGATTCTGCCATCTAAATAATAGAACATATTCTATAGAATACAGTATATGTTTAAATAGAAAACTGATATTTTAAATTGCAATAACATTTAACAAATATATCTGCATTTTTGATTATGTAAATGTAGCCTAAATTGGCATAAGATGCTTATTTCAGAAAATATAGAAATGTTAAATAAAAAAATGTTAATCACAAAAACACTCTTTTTTTAAAAAAATATATTTTTACTCGGTGCAAAAACAGGGATGTGTAATAGTGTAAAGTGCTGTATTTTAACATTAAATTAAGTAACATTTCAAAACACTATGTGTGCATGTGTTAATGTGTAGAAGAGGAAAGTGGAAAACACTGTGTCAGATACCTTCACACAGTTGATATAAAAGCTTCTGCAAATCCGTAACAAAAAACACAAGCTTAGCGTCTCCCTCAAGAAGCAGTTTTTTTTTTTCAAACTGAAATCTTTCACCTGAGCAGTGACAGATCATGCGTAAACTCTCTCACTGTAGGTCACAGAGAGAATCAATAAACAGCTTCACAGATGACAGTTCAATTGCTGGCAATAAGACAATACTGCAGTGCATTGTTGTATTCCCATGACTGAAAAGTCAGTCTTGTGCAAATAACGTCAAACAGCAGTGATGCCACAAAGAAGTGATGGATGAGATGCAAATAATCTATTACACAATTTAAAAAACAAACAAACAACAGTTTAGGAGTTGTTCTGACAGTACTAGAGGATCTATACATTTCCAGAACACTGGAAAAAGTCATAAAACATTATTGTTTTTTGCAAACACATGTAAGCAGCTGCACAAACTGTACATGCTCGATTTCTGTGTCATTTAAAATTTTAGGATTTTATTGATAGAAATGGATGCATCTCCACAGATGCTACTCAAGGAGTCAAGTTTTTTTTCTTTTTTTACTACTGTAAGATGCAGTAAAAAAAAAAAGGATATATTTCTACTTGTACTAAATGCACCAAAAATGTAGAGTAAGAGTGAGATGAATTTGGTAGAGAGAATTTAAATTAATCTAAGTGCTTTTTAGAAGTTGCAAAATTAATTTCTTGTCTTGATTGTACAAGCCCTCTTTTGATGATATTTGATATCTCTAGAAAAAAACATTCTCTTTTCGGCAACTGAAAAGTACAGGTAGATGAATGGTATTTATATGATAAGATGATGTCTTATTGGGATGCTTCAATCTGGGGTAAATCATTCCTAACCTAATCCTTCTTCTCCTTTCATAGCCTACGTAGGATGGACAGTCAAATGGATAGTAAACTCATAAATTCTATCATCATTTACATGTTGTTTTCAAACATGACACTATATTCTCCAATTGATACTGTTAAGTTTACTTCCAGTCTGTGTTTGTTTATAAGCAGCTAATGATGAGTAATGGAGTGGGTCTCAGGTTATTGTGCTGTTTGCAAAATCACAGTTATCAAGATATCAAAAATGACTGTATTTCTGAAGAAAATGTCTTTAGTAAATGTACTTTTCATTTTTATCTTGCATATAAGGCATCGTTTATAATTATTATTGCTAATTTTATTGATTCTATTGGGATGTCTACCAGAAGTTAAGTTAGGGCCACAAAAGTATGCATGGGCAGTAACATTTGTTTATGTTGTCGTGGAAACCGTCTATAGATAAAAGTGACTGATTGATTGATTGGTTGATGTATGATTTTCTTTATTCTGTGGAACAACAATGTTTACCACATTACTATTTTGCTAAAATTATCAAAATGGAATGTTTGTGATTGTACGAACTGATTCAGATGATATTGGGAGGTTGTTAAAAATGCTGAGGAAAAACAAAGATCTGTTCTGTAAAACAAAATTGAAGCTAACCTCCTCTGAGAAAATGAGTCCCATCCAAACAGGGCTAAAGTCAGAGGGCTGTGACTGTGGAGAACAGGCATCTGTGGTGATTACTGCAAGGAAATGTTTCAAATCTCCAACAAGAGACTGGCCAGGATACATTTAGAGTGACTAAGCCCACCCATTGGTCTGTGACTAAGTCCATTATACAAAATGAAATGCACAGAAATGGAACATGCTGTAATGAGGTGGATGACAAATCACTGAAACATTCTTGAGTTTTTTCATTTGCTTCCATTTTCTTAGTTTCCATTTGCATACACAGATTTGTCACAACTATGAGTGGATTAGTAGTCTTCTAGTTCAGCCAGCAGAGAAAACAAAACCTAATGTCAGAGGTTGCCAATCACTAATGCATTTCAGAATGAGTGAAAATTATTTTTCCATAATTTAAATTAAAAAAGTCAGCAGTATTATCCAGTGAAGTGGCTCAGATTCACCAGATCCTTGCTTTGGAACATCTGAAACACCAGAAGCCAGCTCAGGGAGACTGTAATCAGGAATAATGAACCATACCGTGTTGTCATGCTCGATATTTCTCAACATTCATTATGGCTTAATAAACCTAACAGCGTTTGACTGGTCAAACAAGCTGCTTTCAAAGCTTCTAGGGAAACAAGAAGTCAGGGCTGAATTAAGCTCTCATCTAAAAAACAGGTTCATCTGCAAAATGAATCCACAGAGATGTAGGCTTGAGGTGTGCTGATGACTGCATATTTAGACAGTGAACTGTAAATTGCAACTACCAAGCAAAACAATACCCCAAAATACTCCAGTAAAAAGCCGCAGGAACTCTGAAGCAGCTGATAGTGACGTCAGCATATATATACAGGGCTTGGACAAAGAAACTGAAATACAGGACAATATTCAATCAATCAATCACCTTTATTTATAATAGTGCTTTTAACAATATAGATAGTGTCATAGCACTGAACAGTATCAAATTGGAGAATAGAGTGTCAGTAATGTATTCTGACAAGATTAAACACTCAGTTTTCAGCTAAAGGCATTTCATTATTGAATGGAGATATGTCGCTGTCTAGGTCAGATCATTTTAAATAGGACCTTTGTAATCAAATCGCCGATAGTCACTAGAAATTAAGTTTCCCCAACAAAGAAAGCCAGAGGCAACAGCGGGAAGGAACCAAACCCCTATCTGTGAAAAAAATGGAGAAAAAAAAAACAGGCTCATTTAGGCAGCCAGTTCTCCTCTGGCCAGATGAAACCAGCAATTAATTTCCAGTTCAATTTCACGTGTAAAGGACTTGTGTGTGTGTATGTCTGATTCACTTGTTTTCTAGGGCTCATCTAGGTTTTCTGGTCTCCTTTGACGATCAGGGCTGTAGACATCATCTCTTGATGCTGATCCACCATCTGATCTGAATACGAACTGAGAAACAGAATAAGAGAGAGACTAATATTAGCGTACATGCCTTTTTTTTTTACAATGTGCAAAATACATTTTGTGTTTTGGGGAGTGTTCACGGTTCCAGCTGAACTAATTTATGCAGCCTAGCAATCCTTTTAACAGATTTGAATAACAGAATCGTATTAGTGTGTTATGTAATGTAAGCCAGGTTAAAGAGATGTGTCTTTAATCCAGATTTAAACTGACAGAGTGAGTCTGCCTCCCGAACAGTGTTAGGTAGATTGTTCCAGAGTTAAGGTGCAAAATAGGAAAAGTATCTGCCACCCGCTATAGATTTTGATATTCTAGGTCAGATTTCATCAAATCTTACCCTGGAGGTCCAATGCACTGCAGAGTTTGGATCTAACCCTAATCAAACTCGCCTGAGCATGTTAATCAGTGTATAAGGATCATTAGAAACTCACAGGTAGGTTAGTTTTTAATCAGGGTTGGAGCTAAACTCTGCAGTGCATTGGACCTCCAGGGTAAGATTTGATGAAGCCTGTTCTAGGTATTATCACATGTCTAGAGTTTTGAGAATGCAGCAAAAGTAATACAAAAGTATAGCCTGCGTTTTTTGATTAGAATCATCAGTGAGCAGAATTAATTTAGCGAATGCGTGCACTGAACAAAATATTTTTGCGTTTCAAACTCATCTGAATGCTTATGATTGGTCATTGTATTCAGAAGCTCAACAAAATCGTGTGTGATTTGTTCAAATGTGCAGCTGCAAAAATGCGTCTGTCTCTTTGCCAGACAAAGTGCAAACGCAGATTTGAATTTAAGCAGCTGAAGATGTGCAACACTGCACATTTTAATAACACCAGTGTGATTGTAAGTCTCAAAAATATTTGAGTTCTGGTGTATACTGAGATTTGTTGATGATGGCCATATAGGAGAGTTTATCTTCAATTTAGAGTATAGTATGTGGATTTAGTGTGTGATTGAAGCAGCCATGCTGCTTTATGATTGAGCGTCAGGTTGGCTGAAGTGAATGTGCAGGTCTGGCCCCCTGAGGCGGGTTCCTTAGAAACCTGCCATATAAAACAATTTCAGAGTGCATTCTGAAATGGGCTTTGAAAACAGTCTCCAACGCTGATCCTGTGAACTCTGTATCTCGCTCTGAGGATGTACAGTATGAAGCACTTGGCTGTCTTTGTTCTTGCATGTCACACGCTGTCACTGTCCACAGGCCTTTGATGGTGTGCGACAGCAAGCTGTGCTAGTCTGAATGTCAGCCAGATGTGGGTGAGAGGATGAACATGAGGAGCAGATGTCCCCTCTCATCACTCATCAGCCACGGCTTGATGATAGCCACCTCAGGTCACATCAGCCGTGACCACACAACTGCGCTTGAGACTGAGCTTGATATTGCCAGCCAATCCATACACTGCACTAAATAAATAAATAAATCTATATTTGTATTTATTTTTACCTTTTCAGCAAAAATATTGAATTAAAAGAATTTACTTTGGCATATAAAATTGCCTTATAGCTTTCGTTAGGCTTGATTTATCTTAAAATGTTCCATTGCATATATTCTTCTAATTTGACATAATACATAATGCAATAATATATTTTTATATATTTTTACAAGTAATCTCATTATGTTGTTTTGATGTTTGAAAATGAGACAAAATTAAAATTTTGCTGTTGTTAAGAAAGTTATTTTTGCTGTCAAAGTCATAGAGTCAAAGAACTGAGCTTTCTATTTGAATTAATATTGCATACTATCAGAAGCCTTTACAAAAGGGTGCATATTAGTAAGTTTACACTTTTTCATCGCATTTATTTAGTAGTCTGTAATTTGATAACTAACTAACATTCAAGCAGCTGACCAAGGTTCAGAAGTTAGTGAAGAAAGTGGTGCTTCTTTTCACCGTTGCGTTCATGAACTAGCCTCTTCAGCTCAGGGCGGTTACATAGTACGTTTCAGTTATGATAATTGAATGATTTGTTGTAATCACAGATTGCAGCAAGTCTAATATCCACCCACACAAAACTCTCACTGATCCACAAACTAAGAGCTTGATGCTGTCTTGAAGCGGCAAGATCTTGTTTGTTTGGTCACTAATTGTGGAGCAGCATTGTGGCAAATGGGAGACGCGTGCTCAAAAACACCAAGAGACAGAAACTAATTGGTGCAGCGAGCGCTTGGATGGCAATGAAGCGACCCAGTGACGGGTTTAATTGATTTAATGAAGTCATCAGCTCAGTTGATAAGTTGCTAGCACCTGTCACTGTCGAACATGTCGGAGCGTTAACAACGAATCGAGGCATGGGATGAATTAAAGAAGCTGTTTTTCGGAGATAGGAAAACAAGCTGAGACAATCGTATGCTTCTAGAAATGCTTGTGTTGCAATGTCATTAAAAAAGAGAGACTTAAAGAAACATTCTGAGGTGAAAATGTCAAGCTGACAGAGATAAACAGGACCAAAACCAAATTTTACCACACTGGTACAAATGTGTTGTCATTAACTGTGTGATAAGAGCAGACGGCTTGTCTTGAGCTGGGTTTTGCTCTCACATATAAACGTCCGCTAGGAGCATTAAGGGAAAATGTCATATTGACTGTGGCATTTCTTTCCTCCGATTCCATTATTAATACTGAGCAGTGCAGGTGAATGTGTGAGCTGTCTTCAGATAAGAACATTGGGTGTTAAGAGTTTTTAGATTGAGTGGTTGATATATTTATCTTGTCTATGACTGATACAATGTGTTGTTAAAAAAAAAAAAAAGATTAGCTTTCTTGGCAATACTGGATGCAGTATTGTTTAAACTAATCTAATGCTTTCCAATAATACCCAAAGATTGCTCTTGCTCTGTGCTAAATGACATTTTCACTTTTGTGTTCTTGGTACACACCAAACATTTCCACTATAATGTGACATATCTATTGTAATATGACAAGTTTTGTGGAAAGTTAACTCTATTATGTTATGTAGCCTAGTATTGTGTAGTACAAATGTCAACAAGAGGATCAAAAGGGACTTTTATCTGTCCTCCACATAGTAACTCTATGTGCAAAATTGTTAGTGAAGCCATTGCTTAAACAATATTTGTGCCAGCCATCAGAAGCGTCTGCCGTCAAAGTGGATCCCTCTCTGGGTGCCGCATAAAATTATATGCTTGAAAATCCCAGAGCATTTGTACCGTATGTCTCCTCATTACTAATTCATCCGCTCTCTGTGTAGCTGTCACTGTTATTTGTCTGACAGGGATGCAAAATGATTTATTGAAGACATATTTGAGTAATTCCACACTGAAGTATGACAATAATGATACCAAAACAACATAACTTGGGAGAAGCTAAATGTCCCCTTTGATTGTTGGATATACGGGCCTGCAAACTGATAAAAATGAAAGGTGTGTCCATTATGGTGCCGGTTGGCAAGTGTCTTGACTTATAGTTGCTAAGCAATGGGCTTCTCGCTGCTGTCCTGTTTTGTTTTGTAGTCCATCATGAAACATCTACAATCTGCTAATTAGCTGCTGTTCGGGCAGTATGGTTGTGCTGTTACACAAGCCCGCAAAGCTCATATTACCAGCTACACCTGCCTAGGAGAGACAGATTTGAACAGCTTATTGCTCAACTTCGTAGCTGTACGGAGAAGATTTCACTTTCTATACAGTGACAGTCAAAAGTTTTAGCTTGCAGTAATTATACATCTATCCTGGACAGGGTAGACTTATATTCATATGTTTAAACGAACACCCTAGAACTGTTTTGTATATGCAAGTTGTATTGGGATACTTGTATTGGGATGTTTTTAATAGTGTTCCAGGGTTTTAAAATGTTTTGCACTATTTATTTAGGTCTTGAATTACAGCAGTTGTTGAAATTCAAATTCACTGGATGATTCAAGATTTGGAATTAAATTAAATTATGTTAAAGTGCCCCTATTATGCCATCTTAAAGGTGGCTAATATTGTTTTATGAGTCTTTTAAAACAGGTTTACATGTATGCAAGGTCAAAAAACACTTTAGTTTTCGCCAAAAATAGATTTAATGTTAGCCCATTTCTAAATGATTCGTAAACGACTCGTGTGAAGCAGTTCGAAGAATCAGTCTGTCTTAACCCCGCCTTCCTGTGAGCCCTCACTGCTGTGATTGGTCAGATGGCGCAGTCCTTTATGATCGGTCTACCGCTACAGCCTGTGTCGGAAATGAAACGCCCATTGCCATAACTGAATGACAGCGCACGATACAGGGTCTTCTTGAAATGATGTAATCCATATGTAAATTGTACTGTTTGTGGGCGGGGCAAGTTGTTCGCGACGTAGAACGTGGGCGGGCATTATGCAAATATGTTACTTAGTGACGTGGATCCGTAACAGAAAAAGATTTGAATTGGTGACGACTCGTTTAGGCAAAT
This sequence comes from Enteromius treurensis, assembly GCA_032275025.1. NCBI lineage: Eukaryota > Metazoa > Chordata > Actinopteri > Cypriniformes > Cyprinidae > Enteromius > Enteromius treurensis. Next base: position 7,277,208 of record JAUCMU010000151.1, read on the forward strand.
GTGAGCCGACTCTTTTTTTTGATAGACAATAACTTTATTTATCGTGCACTGTCGCCGTTACAACTTTGCAGATGACACACTGCATGAAAGATCATATTTGAAAAGGCATAATAGGGGCACTTTAAAGCTTTACAACCCATAAGTGTGCAAGCCTAAAGTGTATTTACATAAATAATAAAAACACAATGTAAGTAGACAAGGTAAGACAAGCTAAGTACATCACGCAGCTTCAGGGATGGTTCTTGATCTTCTGCCGTCTCACGCCGTCTTTTAAGTGAGAGTTGGCTGTGACCGATTGGTCCGGGTTGATGAATTCCAGGTGCTCCTGATGTGTAGCCAGGGTGACGCTGGTTCTTTCCGCCACAATAAATAGGCCCTGAGAGCATAGCAAGATTATTAATTGTAATATAAATTTTTCACAGAATAGTCAGTAGGACAAAACTGACACTTTGACCACACACACACAGTAGAGAGGCTGACAATGATTCATGATGATCTTATAACAGAATGTCCTTGCTGCATGTGAAAAAGGTTGGTAACTGTTTTGTCAGCAAAGAAATCCTTGTATGCTCTGTGCTCAAATTAAACCACCTGGTTTGTGCTTAAAAACACAAATAAAAATCAAGCCTAATTACATTCACATCCATTCATCAATATTTCCATTATGAAACTGTCAAGAAGGACAAGCACTGAAGTGTGGATTTTTCATAAAAATCTATAGTTTATTTTTACACGCAAACACTGTTGAAAAGCAAGCACATCAACCAGTACCACCGGCAGTAGAAAGCACAGCAATCCTATCCTGTCAGAGTAAATAACACTAAGCAATGGTCACACTATTTTTAAATTGCAACCAGCTCTTGCAGGTTGGAATGAGAATTATTAATTTGTGTCTGACACTTTAAAACTGTATGTTGCATTTGGCCACAAAACAGCATTCATTTTACTCCTACTAATTTATTGCGCAGCAACTAGATAAAAGAGTGACCAAAGATGCAAGGAACTCACATTCATTAGCACAAACGTATTACTGTGTTCACAATCGATGAGAAGCTCAGACATGTTCTGTGAATTCAACCAGCGAATCCACATTATTCAGTGTTAAGTGCCAGTTGGAAATAAATAGGCCAAATTTGCAAGTGCAAGCTATTAGTTTAACACACTGTTCCTCCGCCTAATATATCAGCAGACTGTGAATAAAAAATTCACTAGTTCATGTGAATGATTATTTAAAACTTTTCCTGCTGAGGTTTTGGATAGTTACAGTGTGACACAAGATGAGAGATCACAATAGTGCACTTTAATTATTATTAAGATTATTACAGTATACATTTGAAACATTTCTTAAAAATTTCAAGTCAATGTGTGTGACGACCCCTGTGTTGTGTGTCCTCTCTGAGAGGAATTCTGTAATGGCTCCGCCCTCCAGCTGATTGTTCCCA
>JAUCMU010000151.1:7278749-7293279 GCA_032275025.1 Enteromius treurensis
ACCTGTCCCTTTTAAAAGAGCAGTTTGGTGACTGCTCAAGGGGGCACTGCACTTTTGGATTTGATTTTGCTTTGATCTTTGTTTCTTTCTTTATTTTTATGCACCCAACATTGCCACGGTTTATACACTGACATGCACGCACTTGCTTCTACATTACTGATTACTGACAACTTCATGTTACATTATTGATTTTCTGTATAGTTTTGCTTGATTAATAAATTTTGCATATTTATTGCACTCTTTCGTGTGTCCCCGCTTTTTGTTACGTCCTTTCCGAGCCACGGGGCGTAACAATGTGTCTATGTGTAATTTACTACTACTGAAAATCCAACAAAACATTTTTTAATGCTTACATAGCAAGCAATAAAAGCTACAAACAATGTTTCCAGATCTTGCCCTGCAAACAGTGTAAACCAACTGCTATGAAAAAAGGTTTACAAGACTAGTGATTCATGCACGTGCATTCATTTGCACATACAGGAAGTGGCAGAAGACAAGCACATTTAGATGAAAAAGAGGAGGATTAAAATAGAAAGAGGAAGAGTTTATGTGAGCACAGATAAGAGTGTAAAGGCCCGCTATAGCTCCTTGAAGTAGTTTGTCACAGTAACGCCCCTGGATGTTCCTGGAGCTCCGTAGCTGATTAGTATCTTATCCTTCCCATCATCCCCTGAGAGGTACATCCCTGAAAGCTTCCATTCTTCTGGGAAGACTTTCCGATAGACGTTGCGGGAAAGAAATATATGATTCTTTGTCTGAACTTAATTCAATTGTGGTTCCATGGTGAAAGCAATTTTGTTTTTACAAGCAGAAAGAAACAGGGATGTTATGTGATATGTTGGCAAGAAGCACACGGATAACAAGACTTTTCGCTGTATTTGAGTGAACCAACAAACAGACCAATCTTCACTTACAGTATATCACGCCAAGGTCAACAATGGTAACCCTCAAAACTGCAACATGACAGAACTCCCCTAAAATTCTACATACCAAATTGTTAAAAAAAAAAAATAAATTCATTCTCATTCATAACCATGCAAAGCACGTTAGGAACTGGAAATGGCCTTTCCAGTTCAGTAATGCTACATTAGCACATATTTTCAGTTTTTGCATTAAAGGGCCCAAATTATGTCCCTTTTTACAAGATGTAATATAAATCTCAGATGTCCCCAAAATGTGTCTAAGACGTTTCAGCTCAAAATGCCTATTTTAAGTAGAACAAGAAACAAACTGTTCTTGTGTATCTCTTTTTAAATGCAAATGAGCTACTGCTCCCCACCCCTTTTCCAGAATAGGGCTGTGCCTTTACAAATTATTACATATATACATATTTTTGGTTTTAATCATCATGTCTATCTTGCTGGAATCATGTGTTTTCAACCATATGTTTATATTAGATCTGTTTATTAAGTATCATCAGCCAAATATACAGTATAGTACCTGTTCTCTATATTGTCGAGAACAATAAAATGAAAGCAGAAAATAACTTACTGCTCTGGACTGAATAACATCTATAGCTTCAAAAGAAGACATTTCTTACCTGAACACTGCTTTTAAATGCTGTAGCTTGAGGATAAACCTGCAAATCGTTTGTGACTCTCTTAAAGTTGTGGGTGGGGCCTGAAAAACGGAAATTAGCATAATTGAATGGATGGATGGGCGTCAGATGTTAAGAAAGCAGAGGAAATAGAACGAAAAGTACACTCCTTACACAAATAAGTTCCTGTGAGTTTAACTAAGAGAGTTTTGATTCTGAGAATGGAAATATCTCCCCTTTAGAGTTTCATGCCAGGTAGAACAAGGGCATGTCGACGAACTAACACTATGTATACTTGATTGAAACTTCTGTTGTCGCTGCAGACAGGGTTTTTGTTTTTCTGTGATTTTTTTTCCCCCCACTTTACCAGCAAGCTGTGTCTCAGGGGATCCTAGAATGTCTTTGCAAAAGATTTAAGATTTAGAATTGGTGAGCAAAACAGGACGCATGAGTGTTTGGTGGCAAAATGAAGGAAATGCTTTCAAAATGTAGCTGGAAATAAAAAGTGAGATCTCACTGGCAGAGAGGAGAATGCAAGAGGAAACAGAGAAGAAAGATAAGTGATAATGACCTGTGTTAATTTGTAGATTCAGGTGTGAAGAGGAGTGTGTGAAAGAGAGAAAGAGAGCTTTATTTAGACTTTCTGTAAATATACTATGGAGACAGAACATTATGCAATGGGCCAGATTTTGCAAATGCTTTTGCATATACTACTGCTTTGTGCTCTTGAAATTGAAAAAGATGTCCATTCAGTCACAAGGATGTTGGCTGTATGTTTACACAAAGAATATGTTAATGCATTGAATATTGTTATAAACTGTGACCGATTTTGAAAATTCTGTGCAAATTCTGTTGCGGATATTCCTAGAGGAAATAAAGCTAATATGACAGAGAGGAGTGAAGTGATTTGGAGTGAGAAGAGAATAGAGAGAAATATATGGGTGAAATCATAGGCAGAGAGAAAAAAATGAAGGAATGAGGCAGTATGTGAGTGAAAAACTGAAAAAGGATCAAGGCCTTGAGAAAAGATGAGAGAGAATGAGCTTTGATTTCATGCTTGTGTGCGTGTGCTGTCTTTGGAGATAGAGAAGAAGAGAGTGCTGTGCCAAGAGAGATAGGTGACTCTGAATTCTGCCTCTCTGTACCTCTGTATATCTGCATTTCTGCATCTTTTTACGTTAGAAGATGTGAAACTTCTGCTGAAAAGCTGAAAAGAGAATGTTTGTTGTCAACTGGTTCATAACCTTTTTAAAGAACTTAACTGGTTATAATATGCCGACTATACCTGGAGAGAGATGTTTATTAATATTCCCATCATTTCAGTGGCAGTTGCCACCCTGTTGCACGACCCGTGAAAAAAAAGATAATTGTAAGAAATACATGCCAATGTTTGAACAATCGTCAGTGGATAAAGAGGCTTATTTGCTATCAGACCCTTAATGGACTAAAATATCCGGCCTTGTTTAATCTGAGATCAAGTTTCTCACAGAAATGATCACAAAAAAAAGATATAGTCACACTGCGATATTGTCGAAATTGTGAGATATGCAGTCATAAAGAAAGAAACTATTGCAATTGTGATACATTATGGTTACAATTATTGATGTTCTGTCATGCCAACTCTTGGAGAGTTTAGCATGGTAATGTACATGACAATGTTGTTTGGTCTTGCCAAGTACTGAGACAAAACATCCACAGAAATGCTACACTATATGAATAACCCTCATAGCATACATAAATCACACCGTAGCAGATCTAAACAGGTGGAGCTGGGAAAGATGCTGCAAGCACTAGCAGAGTATTTGAATACTGAACTGCACGCTCATTGGCTGCTGATGTGAAAACAAACCAATCAGCTGCGCAATATGAATAATGATCTGACTATGTCTAATATATGATCAAGTCGAGGCATTTTTCGCCCACAAGAAAAGCAAGAACACAGCCTCAGAGGACAGTGTGACTGATGTGTGACTGAAGCTCTGTTGCAGTGTGAGTAAAGGATGAAGAATTCTGCCCGATGCCAAGCCGCAGGAGTCCTGATGGGCACTGGTTTTGATGGTTTCAGTTTGATCTCTCCAACTGAGCCCATGAAAGCAGATAGAGTGAAATTATATTTTGCATTGCACTGGTTAAATTAAAGAAAGAAGGAAAGAAAGAAAAAGACATTCAATTTGGCTGGCTGAAGTTTGCTCAGATTTCCAGTCACAGCAATTACCAAACCAAGCCATTATTAGTCTGTGTGCAAACACTTTTCCATTATTGATGAAAATCGGGGACACAGATAAATTCTTTAAGCGTTCTCTAAACTACCAGCAACATGGGGTGCAAATCTCTTACACAGAAAGGCTATACTGAAAGATTCATCTTGGTTCTTTGTAGAAATGTTTTTATGTATACTAAGTGGAGAAGGATGAATCCATCCACATCTTGAAATTGACACACACCTCCTCTTGCTTCAAGGTATCATGCTTTATTCAAGCTTATGACCCATGGTGAGATGTTTTCAATCCTGTTCACAGTATTCCATTAACTCGAAACAGCTCATTACACTTCCTGGTGCTGTGACTGGAGATAATATTAGAATGATAAAGCCTAATTGGACATAAGATGCGTATCTGATAGGGCTTGGCAGTCTAGTTTAAGGTTTTAAAGACATAACATAAACATTTGCAGTGGCTCCTCTTGACTGCAGGGTCCCCTTTCGTCCAAGACAATAGTTAAGGGCCCTCCTATCATTTGAAAATGATCCAAACATCTCAATCTACCAACCTTCTGGTGGATCTAAAACTTAACTGTATTTCTCTAGGTGGGTCCTTGAAAAAGTTAAGGAACCCTTGCCCTTGTCCTGCCAATTCTAATTTAAATGATCATGAACCCTTCCAGTATAAAGACAAGCCTTAGAGTAACAGCTGCCACTAGCCTTATAATTTGGCCCAATGCACGGGAGCCCTATAACCTCTTATAATAGCCCAGAGTCTTTCCTGACTATTAGCCAGAATCCCATGGCTCTGTTTCCCCCTCCAATCTCTACAGCCTTTAACCTCAAAAATTATTTACAAGCATGCACTCTTCCATTCAAATGCCTCAAAGAAAGACATAGGGTTTACATTAGCCCAGCACTTAGAGACACCAAAAAGAAGTTATTAAAAATTCCAGAGTGCTGACCTCCTGTCGACAGTACAGGAAAAATAAGAGATCTTGCAACCTCTACATGCCATAGCTGTATATTAAAATACTGTTTCTGGAAGCAAGAGTGTTGACATGTGACGTAGTGAATGACACATCACAAAATCAGAGACACTGACCTTAACACATTGGATTGCAGGCAGTCACACAACGTGAGATGGGTAACGTTGTAAAAAAGTGTTTAATATATATATATATGTATATATGTATATATATATATATATAGCTACAAGGCCATTAAAAGGTGACAGTTGTGATTTATTATCTTTGCTAAAAGTCATGCTGTTCAGTTGCTGCAGGATCCAACAACATGTCAAAACTGTCTGACATGGTGTGGTTAATATCTAAGAGTAAGCCTCATTCTCATACTGTGTCCTTCTATGTACATGTGAAGTTTGATGAGACTGACTGTCAGTCATCAGTTAACATTGCTAAATATATGTTAACCCACACTCACTCATACAATATGAAATTACAGAAAAATATACATACCTCACAACTATATACAAGAAAAACCAGCTAACACTGACAGGCATTATTTTATTAAACGTATTAATCTTTCTAAATCATAAATGTTTTATGATAGGTTAATGATCATCATAACAATACACAGGGCCATTTTATTAAGGTTCACTCCTGAGAACATTCACATTCAGTCTCATTGCTTTATTTGTTGGTAGTTGGGCCCCATCTTCACCTTTCCTGGCCTTTAATATCTCTGGCCATAATAGCACAGGACTATAGAGGCAGACTGGAGTAAAAGCATGGTACTGAATTCTCTTTGAGGATGAAGCATTGATTCTTTGTTCTCAGAGCACAGTGAATATCTGAAACACAATCTGGATGAATGTATGGCTCTCATATGGGCTGTGAACTTCTATGTAAACTCAAAATGAAATATATATATGTATAGGTCTATGTCTATGATACTGTATGTATACTATTTAATCTGACACTGCAAAGCTGCAGAGATTCGAAAAGAGACTTTTTAAGATTAAGTCATATCTCACTGGCGTCACCAAACAGAATTGTTAAAATTATGACTTTTTCAAAGGCTCCTATTTAGCCCCGCCCCACACTTATGCCATTGGTTGAGTTAGTGCAGTGACTAAATGCTATATATTTTTGAACATTTAAAATGGTACTAGAATGATGTTACAGTCAGTAACCTTGACGTAAAGTGTAAAACAATGACACATACATTTTGGCACCATATCATCTAAAGGGATCACTACTATTCTGTTTGGTGCCAATAGTGGTGCAGAAATTACACTATTATCATGAAAATCTAAATTTTCCAGAATTTATGTGCTAAAAACAGGTTCTTTGGGCATACACCAACCAAGGAAACATGAAAAAGACTTTCACAGTAACTTTTTTTTAGTAAGCCTTTCTGCAAGCCTCTGAAAAAACTAGCGTGTTTGATCTCACTCCCCTAGTGACATTGCAAAGGCATCTCATTGTAATATTACCACCCATCTGTAAGTTTCAACCCAAAGCGCTGCCATTTTGATTTTGCAAGAGACAACGGTGCACCAGTTCAAATGCCATGGTGAAAGTTTAAGCAGAACAAGCTTACAGAGCCTCAGAGGAGACAAAAGAGCAGTGGATTTATTGATTTATTTACTGTAACTTATATTGCTGCTGCCACACAGATCTAATATATACATGTGATTTTTTTTTAATTTATATATAGTTTACCTTCACAGACATAATTAACTGTAACTGTGTGTTTTTATTGTAAACTTGTCTGAATGAGAACTAAGTTTAGTACTCACATCCCTTTGACAGCCACTTTCAACACACCAGTTTAAATGAATATGGTTTAAAATTCATGATTTAAGCACCATAAACATTACAACCAGGATCAAAACAGATATTTTTAGCAGGTATGAGCTTGCAGATCTATTATGGAGAAGGGGGCGGGGAGTAGCAACTCATTTGCATTTAAAAAGAATGGCACGAAATTCAGCGTTTTTCTGCTTCCACTCAAAATAGGCATTTTTAAAATAATATAATAATGATCTGTGGGGCATTTTGAGCTGAAACTTCACAGAAGCATTCTGGGGACACCAGTGACTTATATTAGATATTGTAAAAAGGGACCTTATATGTTTGCAACAGTTTATTTTCTCAACAGGGGAATTCATTTTTAAAGATACCAAGCTGTTAAAAACATACCAACTGTGGTTGTACGAGGTTGTCAATCAGTGGTATATGCTTTCAATGAAGCAATCAAGCATGCATTATTTCAACTTTTTAAAATAATGATTAAAGGTGAAATTCCTGGTGGACAACTACAATTCCGAAGATTTCTTAAATTTTCTACCCCAATGCAATAGCACTGATTGAGTCTTTGTTGCTGTGGATCAGGGAAGCGAATCTTTTCTGCAGGTTAAGCTGGCATAGTTTTTTTTAATTATTAGTATTATCAACAAAATGACATACCTCCTCATTAAATACTACATAAACATAATTTAACCTTCATTGCTTCTGTTCTGTGAATTCAAATAAAATAGTTCTGTATCATGACCAGCACTTCTCTGTGTTCCCTGCCTCTAATAGCAGACTGTTTATTAAGATAGCAGAAAGAGCAAACAGAATCAGGTCTTTATCCTTTCAGCCTGTGTTGCACCCAGACCCAGATGAGCTTTCATTTATTTATGCCAGAGTCAGTTTCAATTTTATTCATCTCGGTCCCTTCTGTCTTCAACAAAGGTGGATTAAAAGAGAAGCTGTTCCCTGTGGTAAACGACAGACACAAAAGAAAAGCAACATTTCCCTGGGCATACACATTTCATTCCCTCTCAAGCTTGCAAAGAAAATAATGGGTATTTCAGAAGGACAAAGAAAAAACATTAAACCAAATACCTCACTTAAACGGCATACAAAAGCTTTTTTCATTCATTGCACAAATACAAGCATTGTGATATTTTTACACACATGCACTAAAGCTAATTTGCTCACTCTAAATGTATATAGTGATGTGTAAACAGCTGTGCAGGCCATCAGGCCAGCAGTCTCTCCTGTTAAAGGTGATGCTAATGAGTTTTGTAGAAAGGTTATGTTTAATGTAGGTGCTGAGAGGTCACCTGGCACTACACCAACACTCCATCAGGAGCTTCAATGATCAAACACATGATAAGATGTTTCTTTAATATGCACTGCTCGCCCACATCGAACTGTACTGAGCCTGTATGTTTGTTAATACCCTTGACAACGGATTGAAAAAAACACAACACATACAAACATCATTCTTCTATCGCTATTCTATATTCTTACTTTCAACTGCTTTCGAACCATCTGTTGTGTATCGTATTGATCTATGTTCTATTGAATTCACACTACAGAGATGTGCTAATTGCTCATCTAAAGCACCCTGAAGCCATATATAAGGGTCTTCTTAGCTTTGACTTCATTTTGCATCTTCTTTTCTCATGCTCAAAATCAGTGTACATGTTCCGGACCTCGTTTAGAGTTTTGGGGACCCTAAGCAAGAGGTCCTGGGGGGGGGTTCCAGGGGGCAGGTTTCTGCCTTAAATATGTTCTGGGGCAGGGGTTGTGTATGATTTACAATAACAGGTATGCTTCTGATCAATTTGAATTGAATATAAAAATATACCCAAATTCTGAGCATTTTTATAGTTGCTATAAAATGTCTGTGAAGCAACTTTTAGCCTTAAAATTCGGTGAATATGATTTTGGCTCAATTAACAAAGTCCTGCCATAAACAAATAAGGATTACAAATAAATTAATAGATATTGGATTCAGATTCTTGACATTTATTCTAGCTAATAATTTGTAAATGACATTTAATAGATTATATTAAGCTTTCATAAAAATAATTAAAAAAAAGGTGACATTTTTAACGTTTTGGTGGTCCAGAAAACAATGTTTTTGACTGACTTTTTATGACACTCAGAAAGAAGAAAAATCACTACTTCCATCATCTATAAAATTAAAACACATTTTATAGAAAACTATTATGAATACCCTCTTCATCTTATGTGATTATACCATTTTGATAACTCATAAACATTTTAAATTGACACCAAACTGCTGAACAAACTTTTAAATAGGCTATATACGAAGAAAAAAAAATGTCTCTATGTCTTTCTCTGTATCTCTCTTTCTCTCCATAAATATGAAGCACATGGCTCTTAAATCAGATTCAAGCCATCAGAAAGGCCATTAGGAGGATGTGGACATTAGCCATGTGAAAATGCATCTGGGGCTTTCTCACAACACAAATACATACAGTTTATGGATGACTGAATGTCCATTTTCAATCTATGAAAGTGCAATTTCAGCTGAGAGAAGAGGAACTTATCAAAATGTCAGTGGAGATGTATTTAGAGTTGTGGGAGGTGATATAGAAAATTCGGGAAAGAGCTCTGAGGGAATAGGCCTAAACAAAGAAGAGGCAGATGATTGAGGAAAACTCATGATCATTTACTGGTTGCGAGGATGGAAAGAATTATTCGTGTTGCAGTTTTCTGGCAAGTCACAAACTGAGGAAATTGTGTGGGTTTCTGGATGCAAAGACCACCAGTTGTTTGCTACTTATAAAGCCGTAATGTGTTTAATCTCTTTTAATTTTCTGAAAAGCCAAAAACACAGAGGTTAGATGCTTTGACTTCTCTCATTTTATGCATGTGGGTGTGTATCACTCGTGATTTAATGTTACTGCTGAATGTGTGAGGGAACCTAAAGTTGAGGGTGATTCTGAGAAGAGCCAAACAGGGCACCAGTATTACTGAGCAACAAACTAAATAAATCTGCACTGTCTGTGTTTGTTGGACTGTCAGTTTATTAGTGCTGGGGATTTTTCAGTGGTCACAAGTCACTCCCTTTATGAGTCATTTGAATTATTCATTCAAATGACCATTTTTATGAATGAATCATTGTACAATATTCGAAACTAGCATCTTTTTTTAACAATAGCAATAACGTCATATAGACATACATACTGGCTCTTAAATGTTTTGACAATAAAAACTGTTTTAATTACATACGAATGTCTTACATAATTTTGTTTTCATTTTAAAAAGATGCTAGAGGGTAATCATATTACAAACCACTGCCGTTTCCATAGAAACGTTTCCATGTGTTTAAAAAGTCTATTCTTACCGTTGACTAAGATAAGTTTAGGTTAACAATACCAATGTGTCCAAATCTATTAATTAATTATTTAATTCATTCAAATTTTCAAATTAAAAAATTTGCTCATCATTAAAAAAAATTTTGTTTTATCCTTTAAAAGCTACATTTTGTGAAATATTAGTGAGCTTGTGCTATAGTTCTTTAAAAATATAATGTCGCTTGGTCATGTTATCATAACATGGCTTAAGGGCACAATTATTTTGATGAAAAAATTAAGAAGAAGGTAAATTACTGGAAGTTGGAATGTGAATAAAAAGGTTTGCTGAGTTACAAAGGAATGCTGAGGGAATTGACCATGTTGGCAGAAGCTCTGGCCTGGGGAAAGAAGCTGTGCAGGTGTCGATTTGTCCTAGTTTTTAAGGCAAAACTGTTTTCTGCTGTGAGGGGAGACAGCGAAAAAGAAAATGGCTACGGTAGGATGGGTTGACTATGATTTTTCCCACCTTCATTTTCGTCTTACTGTAGCTGCTTATGTCTGTGAGTGAGGAGAGCTGGCAACTAATTATTTCCTCTTAGAGTGCGATGATGCAGAGCCAAACCAGACGAACACAGAGGTTAAGAGGACAGATTTAATCACAGCTGTGTAGAACTGGACCAGAAGCCCACACTTCCTATGGTGTCTCAGAAAATAGCACATTTCCGATGTGTGCATGTAAAAAGAAACCTTTTAAGATGACTTCAGTCTTCAGGAAAAAACCATATTTTTACACAAGAACATGCCATTAATTCCACATTATTGTAAACTATACATGAAACTTCAATTAAACACAGTGCCAATCAGCACAGTATAAAACCACACACCACTCATCCTGCTCTATCATTGTGAATACTCACCTTGTGAACTTACCTGCCTCTCTTTGTGTACTCCTAGATGTTCCTTGTCTCTCCAGTGTTTCTCGGATCTCCTACAAAGTCATCTCCTGTAGGTACAGACTCTGTAGGTACAAAGGTGTACTTTTTGAAAAGGTTCCAAACCAGGGACAGCATTTGTACTTTTTTCTCAGAGTGCAAAAAGGTACATAAGTACACAAATCCAAATCAATATAAACAAACAAGGGCAACAAGCGAAGGATTCACAGGACAGGCAAATGTTTTCTTAGAGCAAGCCGACTAACTACAACCAGTGGATGGGTTACTATTACTATAAACATTTAACCCAACTGCTAGACCAAAACAACCCAATTGCTGGTTTTGTTCATATACTGTACCAGCATTAATGTGATATTGACATGGTGGTCTCTCTGAGGCAACACCTCAGCATAAAAAGATGGCTTTTGTTAGCCTAATGGCATGACTACATATTATAACTACATAAAAACTATGTCAACTGAACAGCTGTGGCTTCTTAAGACACATGCATAACTACTTACAGTAAGAGTGTTTGATAAAACAAGAGAATGTGCAACCCAGGTGTGTAAACACTGGTGAAGAGGAACCTCATGTGGTGGGATGAAGGAACTGCAGGCTCAGAGCATATTGTCATCTATTCTTTAACTGACCTTTTCTTAAAAATCTTTGACATCCACCTTGAAACATATGATAAATACTTCAAAAGTCATTAACCGGGATACCAAATATCTACAATGTTTATTCATATTAGAGCGAGTAAGGCACAACAGTAATGTGCCCAATAGAGTTTAAAGTGTATTAAGCGAACAACTGTACTGAGATTGGGAAATCAATCTTAATATCAAAACTAATTAACGTATAATATAAAAAATTAGTGCTGTCAATCAATTTAAAAAAAAATTTTATCACTAAAAAGTAATTAATCACATATTTTTACAAATTTATTCACGATTAATTCCAACTAACTGTAACGTTTTTAAATATACTTTTATACTGCAAAAATATCACATTCAAACATTTAATCGATGTACAAATAAAGACAGTACATTTTTTTATATTTGTATAATAGCATCTTTTTTTGTGACTGGAGGCCAGCATTACTCTGATCAGAAATCAGAATCAGAATCAGAATCAGTTTTATTGGCCAAGTATACTTGCATATACAAGGAATTTGACTCCGGTAGAGTCAAATGTTATGCTCTCTAGACATGGGACATGGACGTCCATCATTATGCATACATACAGTGTAAGACGTACTATGGATAAGTGATGGATATGAAGACAATAGACAATTTACAATAGGTAATATACATACACTACTATCAACTAGAGTTAAGAGTTAAATAATAATTTTCATCTTTATAAAATTTTAAATAAATTGTGACCCGCTTGCATAGTTTACTAAATAATCTGAAAATGCTTTTATCTTGTTGTCTCTTATTATTTGCTGTTTTATTATTATTAAAGTTAATGTGACAGGTGACAGCATTACTAGAGGACATCTTAAGACAAAACAATGGCACTAACATGTTTTAAAATCACTCGGTGCAAGTTTCTTTCAGTTGAAATAACTCAAAATTACATTTAGTCTAGGACTAGACTGAAGCCTTGTCTGTGAAACCATGGTTAAAAATATTTCTCTTAGTTAATTTTTACAGGCTCCACCAGCCTGCTGTTAATTCTTCCTTTTATATCTTCTGATTTTATATATTTCTCACCACTCTTTTTAGTCAAGTGGAACTCATAAATATAGTCTTCTCGTTCAGTCTTTTATATTCAATGTTATGATAATGGGAGATGTTCCCTGAGGATAGTAAAAGCCCCCAGAGTGTATGAAGACGATGAATTTTTGATGAGATGTCATGGTGTGGGCCTTTTTCTCAGATGGCACATTATGTGGCGCTACAGACACAGGGGTTCTCAGTCCAGACCCCCTGTAGAACTCAGCCATGACACCCCATCTGCCAAACAAGGACATTCAGATGCTCAGAGACAGTACATGCACACATACACTGTACAAATACTGAAAATTATGTGGACTGTGCACACACTAGATGTGCAAATTTGTATGTGTTACTCCAAAGCAGAGAATTGTTTTGTATCTCTGAGGTCTTAATTCAGCTCAGTCTTTCTGGCAAATGCATGTCCCTATTAGTTTAATTAATTCAGTTATTCCATGAATTTAATGTCACACATATACAGTAGACAGACATTGTGAGACAATATGAGGGTGAGAAGATATTAAGGTTTTATCCATTGGGAATAGATGGAAATGGCATAGGGCAAAGCACAAAAGCATGTGTGTGTGACATAGAGAGAGCAGAAAGGAGAATAGAGACAGTCTGGTCTCTCAGAGGACTGTCTGGAATTGTGAATTGATTAATGCAAGGCAGATCCATTAGCTAATGAAGTCTGTCTGGTCAACTGTGCATTCTGTAGAGCAATTACCTCACGTCTATCCTGCATCGTTTGACTTTGTTGCTTCACAGTATATTGCAAGGCTGTTGCATCAATGATTGCCACGGTTTATTTGTTTTAATTAATTATTTAATGATTACACTTGGATATTCTCAGAATGCATGTATGGACTTAAGTGAACTGTCTGTAAGAAAAGAAAGCACAAAAGTGCAAATAAATATGAGCGATATTGGCATCAGATATCATAAATAGCTAATGTTTATGATAGTTGTTTCATAGTGGCTTCAGTTGCATTCCTCACATGATCATTGTCATTTTATTTACCATAGTCTGATGGGCAAGTGTTGTCATAAATCAATTAGTGTTAATGTTAGCAGACCAATCTATTACTGCAGTCTTTGGAGTCACACAAATCTTTAAAAATAATCTAATATGCTCATTTTCAGCTCAGGAAACATTTATCATTATTATCAATGTTGAAAACAGCGATACATTTGGTAACACTGTTAGATAGAAAATTTTAAATGTTTTTATTTGTAACATTATGAATGTCTTCACTGTCACTTTGAATAAAAGTATTAATTTCTTAAGAAAAATTCTAATGACCCCAAACGTTAAATGGTATTGTAGTCTATACAGTAGGTACAGAAAGTATTCAGACCCTCTTAAATTTTTCACTCTGTTATATTGCAGCTATTTGCTAAAATCATTTAAGTTCATTTTTCCTCATTAATGTACACACAGCACACCATATTGACAGAAAAACACAGAATTGTTGACATTTTTGCAGATTTATTAAACAAGAAAAACTGAAATAATCACATGGTCCAAAGTATTCAGTTTTTTTTTTTTAGCTGAATATTTAGTAGAAGCACCCGTTTGATCGAATACAGCCATGAGTCTTTTTGGGAAAGGTGCAACAAGTTTTTCACACCTGGATTTGGGGATCCTCTGCCTTTCCTCCTTGCAGATCCTCTCCAGTTCTGTCAGATTGGATGGTAAACCTTGGTGGACAGCCATTTTTAGGTGTCTCCAGAGATGCTTAGTTGGGTTTAAGTCAGGGTCAAGAACAGTCACAGAGCAGTTGTGAAGCCACTGCTTCGTTATTTTAGCTGTGTATTTAGGGTCATTGTCTTGTTGGAAGGTAAACCTTTGGCCCAGTCTGAGGTCCTAAACACTCTGGAGAAGGTTTAGGTCCAGGATATCCCTGTACTTGGCCGCATTCATCTTTCCCTCGATTGCAACCGCTGCTACCACCATGCTTCACTGTTGGGACTGTATTGGACAGGTGATGAGCAGTGCCTGGTTTTCTCCACACACACCGCTTAGAATTAAGGCCAAAAAGTTCTATCTTGGTCTCATCAGACCAGAGAATC
>JAUCMU010000151.1:7321032-7338212 GCA_032275025.1 Enteromius treurensis
TTGTGGTCAATAGTGTCGAACGCAGCGCTGAGATCCAGCAGCACTAATAATGAGATACAACCACGATCAGATGATAGTAACACGTTTGCATGTTGTTAATGGATGTAATGGATGGATGTAATGGATGAATGGTCACATAACATGCAACTAGAAATGTGAATATAATTTTTTTGTATTTTAATTTTTAATTTAATATTTTTATGATGAATTTTGATTATTTAAATACTTAAAATCATTCATGGTTTATTTATTTAATTATTTTTGGTGAGTATTTTATTTTGATTAGTTTTATTTTTGAAAACAGTTGTTTCTATAATTCTATATATTGTTTTTGTGTTTATTTATTTTTTTATTTATTTTAATTGTATTCATATCATCTTTGATTTTGCATGTTACATGTCTTATATCATTTTCTGCAGATTTTTTGTAAAATTTTGATTCATTTTTATTTAAACATGATTTATCACATTTGTTCGTGTTTATGATTTGATGGCGTCTGATCCAGTTAACCGGGTTTGAATGTCATTTAGCCTGAACCCGACTGAGGCAGAGCATGTACAGCTGCTGATGAATTACATGAAACTGTAAAAATAAGCGTTTGTGTGTGAGGCCTTCAGAGGAGGCCGTGCTCTGTGTGTGTAAGTGGGTCAGTGGTCTTCAGCTGATGTGTGTTGGCTGTGTTTGTGTGGAAAGAATGTGTGCTATGATTCGATCCACTCCAAACGTTTCCTGAGCCAAACATCCCGCTCTTCTCCTCCATCATCGCTCGCTCCCTCGCGTTACTCCTGCAGCTGGAGCTGCTCTGTCATTACACAGACTGCGCCGTCACACTGCGAGTGTGTGTGTGTGGCCACGTACCCAATGTGAGGTGACATACGCATGTACCCAGCTAACAAAAACATGCTCTAAGAAAGTTCAAGTTGCTAAAGCATTATTTCTGAGTAGGTTGTGTTCTCTGAATGTTCTGTAGCAACATTTTAAAACCATTAGATGAAACTAAAATATTTCAATAAAAATCCTTCCTTGAATAATTCATGTTTTTGTACTAATCTTTTAAGAACATTATTAAAGGCCAGATAACTCTAAACAAATTTTCTGTAAACGTTTGATCATATAACTTTGAGAAATCCTTTCCAGGACATTTTCTGTTTGCTGGGTAAATGTGTGCTTGTGCATCATGCATCATGATGTTGTGGATTTGCCACCAAACTCTTAACTTGTATAGACATGCAAACACACTTGTGTATTTTAATGACTTTTCATTTGTGAATGAAATGATTGTGAATGATGAGTTTGTGTTTGCTGAAGGTAGCTGAAGCAGCGTTGTGTGTTTGTGTGCTCCGCTCCAGACGCTCGGACGGGCTTCTGCTATGCTAACATCGTGAGCGGACGCTGTGCTAACCTGCTCCAGCAGCGTATGTCCAAAAGCCAGTGCTGCTGCGAGAACAGAGGATGCTGGTCCGGATCCAGCGTCCCAGAGATGTGTCCCATCCGTGGAACAGGTGAGGATCCAACACTCTCCTGTTCAAAACATAAATAAATATACGCTGCACGCTTTCCTTTCACTAACGAAACAAACACCTCAAAAACTGGCCGTGGTGAGAAATCAGCAGTTAGCATCTGATTCCAGCAGGGTTTGTTTGGGACTCCAGTAAAGTCCAGTCACGTCACATTCATTTATATGGTATTATGAGAACACTTGTTAACTATTGACCATGACTTTTCCCTCTTAATTAATAGTTAGTAGGTAATTGTGAAGTTTAGGTATTGGGTAGGATTAGAGATGTAGAATAAGATCATGTAGAAAAAGGGAATAATATATGCTTAGTTAGCGCTCATAAATGGCTAATGTTCTAGTAATATACAACAAAACAGGTGTAACCGTAAAATAGAGTGTTAGAGTGTCTAAAAAGGATTAAATCAAGAAGAAATTTGAAATAAAATGATTTAGCCTGTCCTGAGCAAAAACTCACTTTATTTTGACTTCTTGATTTAAGAATTTATAGATATTTTGGCTGGAAATAAGACAAAAAATCTAAGTGCAATTATCAAAATAATCGTTTGTTGCAGCCCTAATTATTATGGTGTAGAAACTGTTACATCTTCAGTCTAACGATCGGAATAATATGAATATAATATGGAACTGAATAATTCTCTCTCTCTCCGCTCAGAGGAGTATCAGAGACTCTGTTTGTATGGTCACACGGTTCCTGATCCAGACAGACCTGATCTGATTCCACTTCCGGGTCCGGGTCCAGGTCCGGGTCCGATTCCTGGTATTATTCCTCGTCCTCGTCCTGGTCCTGGTCCGGGTTTTCCCGATGACCCACGAGATCCTTACCCTCATGATCCGATCCCTGTGCCGCCCACATCTGTTCACCTTCCCTCCTTCACCATCAGACCTGGTAACACACACAAACACACACCTCTCACAAAGACACGCCTCACTTCCTGTTTACTTCCTTGCTGTCAGCTTATGAATGTGTTATAAATGAACTGATACATGAAACAGTTCATATCAACAACACTTGAGTAACTTCTGTGTAAGCTTCGTGTCAGAATCATGTGTTCCACATGTCAGGCAGATCTGATGAAAGAGCTGTGTGTGTTGAACACACTTCAATCACTTCCTGTTTGCTTCAGACTTGAACAGATGAGTTCAAATGTGTTTGATCAGTGATTCTCAACCTCTTTGATTCACCGCTCGTTCATGTTTCCTCTGGTTCATCTTGCTTTTTTATAATTCACAGAAAGTTTTAAGTGTTCAAAGCTTCAAATAAATTTAATTAAAACTTAAAAATTAAAATAAATTAAAAACAAGGCTAAAGCTAGTCCCAGACTAAATTGCATGTTTGAGCTGTCTCAGATGAAGATATCTCGCTCTGACATATCTTAAAACATGTCAGTGTCATTGTTCTGTGTTAAGATGCACACCTGTAAGATTTTCTTATAAGACATTTTTGTAAAAGTTGCTTAAATATCTTAATTTAACTAATGCCTAGTCCTGGCTTAAGCTAAGCCCGGTTTGTGAAACCGGGCCTTAGAATATAAATTTAACCCATGCAACCGAATCCTGTCTTTTCATGTGAGTCACAAAAGCATAAAGAAGAGGGTAGCCTGAGATGGCCTTTAAACTGTGATGAAATCCTTGCCAATTGACCAATCAGTCTTAATTGTTCAAGTTATAGAAAAATGCAGACATCAAGAGTCTAGAATAATTTTGAAAACAACAATTGACTTACATTTGCTGTTATGGATGTTATTGTACAGGTCTCGTGATGGCTCCTTCTTGACTGTCTCATCCACTGATGGCTACTGTTCCTTCGTGTCATTTGAGGAAGGGGAGCTGGGCACTCCACTGAAGGAGCGACCTCCACTGGAGATGGTGACCCCATCCTCTACTAATGAGAAGAAAGGCAAGAGAGCCTCAGCCAATGGAAGGACTGCTTCCCCGGTCCCTCGCCAGGCCAACACACCTGCACAGGAAAAGGAGAAAGAGGGATCTGCTGGCCCGGTATCCTCCAAGACCCCCAGCGTGTTTAATCCAGAAGAGAAACGCACACCTCAAGCACAGCAAACCAAACCTCAGCCCAGAAGGATCACACTCAATACCCTCGAGGGCTGGGGCAAACCCAGCACTCCCAAATCACCGGCAACTGCCCCCAATACAGCCCCCAACACGCCCAAATCTGCTCCCTCCACCCCTGGATCCAGCAGAGGACCCCTGACACCTCTTACAGCCCCCAGCACTCCTCTTGTACCCCTCAACTCCAAAAATACAACAACTCCAAAAGGACCAACTCCTAGGTAGGGCGGCAGATCTTTGGTATAATCTGATGTCACTTGTTTTGTTTGTTTTAATCAAATGCTGATAATAATTTTGGATTAGCAAGTTTATTTAATTTTTGTATGCTGTAAAAAAATGTAAATCAAATATGTCCTTTTCTTTCAGACGAATTTCACTGACTCCAATTGTACCCAAATCACCCACTCGTTTTGTCACCCCGTCTTCCACTGAGAAAGCCAAACACGGTTAGAAAACCCATTTGTTTCTTTAGTTTTTTATATTTATATATATATATGTGTGTGTGTGTGTGTGTATATATAAATATATATGTGTGTGTGTATGTATATATAGGTATATATATGTATAGGTATAGGTATGTGTGTGTGTGTGTGTGTGTGTGTGTGTGTATATATGTATATACTATTATTTTTTTTATTTTTTTACATTAATACATATTTGTGTATTACAGAGAGACCATCTCCCCCCAGTGACCCAGCATGCAAACCTCCTGAATCCAAGAGGTCCAAGACTGATGTTCCCAACGGTTCTGCCCAGAGCAGTGAGCACAGTATGGACACAGAACCCAGTGTCAAACCCCAGGAGATATAAACACTGACTGCTGCTGTGTGCCTCTTTATTAGCACTCACAATCTCAGAGATGAAGTACACTCATAAACCAGTACATTAAACACCTGATCCCATTGACATAAGGAGTTATGAACTTGCATGATATGTTTCTAAAACTCATCTTCGTTTTGATTTTCAGTATAGTTTTCTATTTTATGAGGGAAACAATACATGTAATTATTCTCCACAACAACCTACTCCCTCGTGACTTAAATTACTTTTTTATCTTATGGAAAGAAATGTTTTACTGTTCTACCATCTGTTTGAATTTTCTTCATGAATATTAAGAATGAGTAGGTTTTGAAGTTTAAAAATTCATGTAATGGATTACAAAGTTTTGTAAAGGTTTTGTGTAATTCTTAAAAGAAAAAAAAGTTAAATGACTGGCCTGGATTGGATGGTTTGTGCTGCATTTAGACTCATTAAAAAGTTTTAGAGCCATAATTATCATGATTGGTAAAATATCCACCAAAATATTGTAAGTAGTTATTACACAAATTAAATTTTCATTGTCTTTAACAGATTTTGTACTAAACAAGCCTGGTGAAGGAACTTATCCTGTATTATTGATTTATTAAACTTATATTAAAGTTAAATGAGCAGTTAAGTTTAAACAAAATGAAACTGCAAAAGGAGCTTTAAGGAAAAATGCAGTAACTTGTTTTACTCTTAATTCCCTCACCCCCTGTTCACAACCCATTTCAGCATTCTGTGTAATATATTTGAAATATATTTGAAATTTGAAAATGTTTATCCTTTTTTAATGGATAAATGGCGTGGGGGTGACAATATTAAAAATAGCATATCTTCTGTAGCCACCGCTTCTCACCCTCATGGATTGCACCAGATTTCCACCTGGGCAATTGCAATTTCTCAAACATGCGAGGACGATCAGCTGTCATAGGCATCTTACATTACATGTGATTTCTTGATCATGGAAGGATCATACTGATCAGGGAGCCTGGCCGACCATCTTCTGGTGTTTTTCAGTCTGTAGCAAGGTCTCATTACTGTAACTGTGACCTGTAAATCTAAAGTGTCTTAAGGAAATGACTGATTTCCAACAAAGTACTTCAAAGCACATTTGGACTTCACAAATTATTTTTAAAATACAGCATCCTGAAAAATAGTTTTGTTTTTTTTGCTGATTTTATATACACGCACACTGGTCAGCCATCTGCCATATAGGTCCCCATGGTGCTGCCACAACAGCTCTGATGCAGCAAGGCATGGACATGGAGATCTCAGAATGTGTCCCATGGTATCTGGCACCAAGACATTAGCAGCAGATCTTTTAAGTTCTGCAAGTTGCAATGTGAAGCCTGCATGAATAGTATTTGTTCGTGCTCAAAGTTTCCCAGCAGAACATTGCCTCCATTGGCCTGCCTTCTTCCTAGTGCATTCTGCTGCTATATCAATGCACACACAAACCAACACACAGCCATCTACCTGATCTAAAAGAAAATTCGAATTATCAGACCAGGCAACCCTGTTCCTTTGCTTATAAGCAATGGCCACTTTGACCTATCTGCAGCTGCACTGCAAAATCTCTATTATACATTACACATACTGCAGCACACAAATAGACAATGTGACTGTTTTCTTAGAATGACCTGTGTGTTTTATCGCACAGATTTACTGTACACCAAATAAGTAAAACTACTTTTAAGGCATTTAATAATGCATGACTAATAGACAGAGTATTGTGAAAGCAGCTATTTCTACAATAGTTGGAAAGTGTTGAGAAATTGAATGTCCTATTATGTGGCCCAGTGCCTTTAAAATGAGCCATGCTTAAATACTACTCTGCTAATGTTTAGTTTAACTGTGTTATCAATACTAAGACATGGTGTCTAGATAGTACAGACTGACCGTGCACTCTTATTAAACTTATGAGCAAACAAATCATTGAATATCTAGTATGTGGAAACTTTCCTGTTTGGCAGAGCCAACAAGCGGGCCATGTCATGTGGTTAGTAGATTTCATCCTACATCATTAACAACAAATGGAGGAGTGTACATTTAAAATAACCACATTAGCAGGCAGGAACGTTCTTCCATAGTTGCAGATTTATGTGGCACTTTCTTGGCACTCTATTTTTTTGTTTTCCTTTGCCTATGATTAAAAGAAGGACAATAAATGAGTTTGACAACCCAAAGCTAATGATGTTTTAGCATATAACAGCAATGTTCTTGTAAAAAAATGACAGGCTGTTCTGTAATGACACAGCGTGACTTCATGAAAGCTATTGTTGTTTGGATTATGACTCTTCTTTACCAGTAATCCTGCACTGATTCTTGATAGTCGATCACCATTACAATGCATAAGATGCCAGTTGCTTTTCTTTCAATATCTCCAAATACTGTTTGTGAGGGTTGCTATTGAAGACATAATAGAATGTCAGGTTAGATTTGTTTCACCACAGTAACATATTTTATTTTCTTGTTCCTTGTTAGCTACTCTAGAAGAAAACAAAGACAATTAACCAAGTTTAAACTTCACTAAACAACACCATTTCCCAAAAATGTAACATACACTTGCCAATATTTAAGGGAAATGGGAAGTTTCAGAGCATCATGTGGGGAAATTAATTGAATAATGCTATAGAGTTTTGTGTAAGGGAAGGATCAATGACTGCATTGACATGCCTCATTGAACAGCTATGTTAAATCATGTAAAAGGTAACATGGACCTGTATTTTTGCTTACAAATGTCAATTACATAAATAGAGCACTAAAGACGTAATTAAAATACCTAGTTTAACCATCAGACAAACACTTGCGAAATACAATAATTGAGTGAAGTGTGCTATTTCCCATGCACATTAAATAACATAAATATGACATATTATTTAGTGGAAATTAAGTGGAAATCAGCCTTGCGTTCATACAATAAACCCTATTTTCTTCCTCTAATTGTGTTATTTTATATTAGTTTAATTAAGAAAAAAAAGTACACAGTTCAGCACTGCGTTAAAAATATACGTTTATTTGAGCATTTTCCCCTTCTTACACTTATATACGCAAAATGATTGCACAATGCATTAATAAGTAATAACCTTAACTGTGACAAAAATCTATACACGCAACAATCGTGCAGACTCACACGAGAATGTGTAAATTCATATGCATATGAGGGGCTAAAATGAAAACTGGTCAAAGCGAAACAACATTTTCGCACTATCGTCCTATTTCATATTGATAAACTTGACACTAAGTAAGGTAACGCTGACGTCAACAACCTATCTTCATGTAGGGAAAAAGTAGGGAAAACAGCCCTCTGAGTGACAGCTGCGAGGACCAATGGTGTCGTCTGCAGTCGCTGTTCTTTAAAGATCCAACCAATAGGCATCGAGGAAGGGAGGGGGTGAGGCAACTGGGCGTCGAGGCGAAGTTAGGTTGACGAATGGCAACCAACAGAGGACTACGAGTTAAAAATTGGATTATTTGATCATCTGACTGGCTTTAACGTTACGTGAACGGACGCGGAGCACGTTAAAGGGAACCCGCGGATGATACTGCTGATTTCGGAGGCCGCCGTTCCTTTTTGATGTGTTTCGGGGAGACCCCCGCGTACCGCGCATAGGTCGCGCGACAGATTAGCCGCGGCGTGCTGAGAACGAGTTCAAGAAATCACAAGTTGCACGCGCGAGAGGAAGACCCTTCCGCGCGATTGTTACCGCCGCCCGCCGACACATTTGGGCGCTCGGATCTCCGATTATGACGTAGTTGGCGTTTCGTGACAAATTGTTGACTCAAGTGCAGTTACATCTAATGAAAGAGGCCCTAAAGTACCTGGATTAATAATAATAATAATTTCATATTAATGGATGGCAGCCACTGCATATTTGACAGAGTGAGGAGATTCAAGACATTTGTCACTCGTTTGATTTCTGTGTAATTGCGTCTAGCTCGGTTTCCCAGGACAACCAGGCTATAGAGAAACTTACCGTCCATGTGTCCAGTTTATTTGTTGTCATAATTTATTTTTATTATTATATTATTTATCAGTGGTCGGCACTGACTTATGGCTTTTGATATTGGAAGTGGCACCTTTATCTTGAATGCAATGTCTTGTGGAGTTGCTGTCTTTTAAGTTTGATAGGATGTGATGAAAAAGCCTGCTACACCTTAAGCACCAAAGATGATGGACTTTTCTGTAAAATATTTCAGCTAACCTAGTCTCACTAATCTTCAAAACAGCAACCTGGACGTCTGAGACCTGTTCCGAGAGACTGTCTTATTTATTCGTAATATTATTAATCACGCTTGCTTCTTAGATATCCACGTTTGCTGTGAATCTTCAACCGATGGTAAATCTTCATATGCACATCTCTGATTGCAGAAACGTCTCAATGTCGGTGGATGAAGCGCAGTCCAAAAGTTCTGCTTTTTACACCATTATAAGCAAGCTGCACTAAAAGTAGAAGCTTCTTGAGAGCGAAGTGTGGTCAAAATGGCAAGTGAATGCACCTACAGTGCTCAGTACGACACTGATGACACCTTTCGTAGCACTGAACGCGCGGGGTATGTGAACGGCGCGTCTTCTGCCGCCTTTGAGGTCATCGGCGGCTCTCTTTACCGCAGAAAGTTGGAAAAGGGGTTCGTCCAGTACCGGGAGGTGCTGGCTGAGGATAAGCGACTCCAGTCCATTGCGACCTTCCACGAGAAAGGACCAGGCAAGTCGCACCACACCCTGGAGGACACATACAGACTGGTGGCAGAGCACTATTGGTGGGAAGGTTTGTAATTTTTATTACAGTATTATTATTTTTATGACTTGTTTTTACAACCGATGCATTATGTTAAAGTGTCCGTTTTGTATATATATAAATAATTGTTTATAAAATGTATATTTAATTAAGATTAATATAAGCCTTTACGTGTTTGAGATTTTCTGTGAGATGTGCAACTAGTAGAGATGCAAATGAGCAGTGCAACTACCAATGAGAGTGCAGACGGTGGTCTGCCACCTGACACAGTTAAAGTCCCGCGGTGGAGAGACCTTTAGTGAATGTTGCCTGTGTGAACCAGGTTTTAAGCATAAAGGTATATGATTCTAATTTGACAGGGAATGAACAGGTAGGGGACTCTTCATAGCCATTGCTAACTTACTAAAAAGTGTAGCAAACTTGGACGTTTTATTGATATGTTTAGCTATAGTCTTTATACTTGTAAAGTGGCACAGAGATTTTACATGTGAGTTACAGGCACAAGAATGTATGTATCAAGCACTCAAAATGTCACAAATGTTGCCTTATCACACCTTTCCCGCAGAACCTCTTTAAGCTGTTGAAGTGCATTAGAGTTTGCTTGTTTCCTCAGGGCCACCTTATCTCCGGACTTCTTATGATGTTTAGCATACCTAAACTGCTTTTGGAATGACAGGTATACATGTATACGATTAGCTTTCTGATTGAGCATCTGGGCTGGTAACTGAAAGTTTGTTGGTTTAATTTGAGGATGAGGCGATTGATCACCTAAGACACTTAACCTTGGGTTATTCCAGGAGCACTGCACCTGTTATTTGTGTACTAAATGCTTTGGCTAAATGCCTACTTAGTGAATTACGTAGAGGACATTATTGATATAGAGGTAAAATGCACTGGTTCAGAGAATTTTTTGACCTCCACATTAAACTTGTAGATTGCTTACTATTGCGTTTTCGACTTAATGTACAATGCAATTTTTTTAGGCACTGTCAATGAAATAATCTGAGTTTATGTGTCTTGTGATCTGTCACCTGGCCAGTCATAAAAGTTTATGGATTATCCCTTCTGGGTTTCAAACGCAAACTTTAATTTAGATCTTTAACCTCTAATCTAAACCACTCCGCAATCCTTTGAGAACAGTTTGCAGGATGGCATATCTTGCTTCGCTCTCACATTGGTAAATCAGGACTTGTTGTGATGGGAGTAATAAAAGCAATAATACGAACTTTCAGTGTGCTGTCATGTTTTCACTGAATTGCAACATGAAAGATTTCTCAATATGGCTTATTGGGGTATTTTGTCTGTGCCACAATTTGCTAAAAAAAAAAATGTTACAAACTAGATGAGGATAAAACACTTATTCAAGATAGTTGTAGATCAAATATGTGGATTAAAAATGCTGATGACTGATGTATTTTATGAGCTCAATATCAACATTTATTTATTAAACTAAGATTAAAATTTGTAGATGTGAAATGAGCATCATACATTAAAAATGTGCTTACTATGCTTGACCTACTTTTCCTTTAGCATAGAGTTAGGTAACAGCGGATATATTAGGGATCTGGTGATAGACAACGTGTTCGGGTGTTTAGTTGTAACTAAAACAGCAAGCCCCCCCCCCACGACTGACAAAAACAACAGTGTTTGCGCGAGCAGCAGATGAGAGATGATCGCGCGCGAGTGCTTGAGTTGTGCGCAGATGACTTATCAAGCGGGCGCGCGAGGGTTTGAAATGAGCGTGCGGGCCCCGTTTCTTCGCATGTACATAAGTTTTCCTCTCACGGAAATTATTTACCGTGCTCGCCAGCATCAGTGGTGCGCTCGCTTATTAATGCCATGGATTTGCCGCCATAAATTAAGCATGTTTTTCCTGAGCTGGTTGCCGCTGCAGTGACGGGCGGCTCAGCATCGTGATGTCTATCGGCGATGGACGATGGCATTGTCTATCGACCCAACCCTAGTACAGATTTTGTACAAACAGTACTTTGACATCCCTACTTGGGCAAGTTTCTCATTCCTAGAAAAAACAAACAAAAAACCCCCCAAAAAGATAAATATGTTTGTATGTCTGTGGATAAAATCATTGCTGAGCACAAAATTCACCAGCTGCGAAATGAGATTTCTGTGTTAGCTGTCAGCGTAGTTCATTCTTAATCAATGTAGTCTGTAATGTGAAAGTGAAAGACAATGGTTGATGCCCACACAGAAGTTACACGTAGAACTGATCTACTTGTGGAATAACAGTAGGAGTGGTCTGAGAGCACTGACTTTCTTTTTTGCGTAGAAGGATCCTTTTCTTGTTTTAATTTTGTTCTATTCTTTATTTTAGGAATGTATTTTCAAGTCAGAGACTATGTCTTTGGCTGTGAGCAATGTCAACGCTGTGGGTCTGAGAGATCAGTGGTAAGATTGGGATTTCTAACTTCACTATTCACATCTCAGGCAGGATTGTTTGTTTTGCTTTCATCTTTTACTTTTACTTTGTCTCTGTCGCCAGTGTTCTGATGTGGGACTTATCTCCAAGATTGTGGAATCGCATAGTCATCAAGTCTTGAGTAAGCTCAATAGCCAACGGGAAGCAGGGCTCTTCTGTGATGTCACACTGAAAACTGGTGGTGGGCAGTCTTTCGTTGCCCATAAAGCAGTCCTTGCAGCGGTGAGCGAGTACTTCCAGGAGTTATTTACTGAAATGGAATCAGCCACTGATACCCAGTCACATGTTGACCTCACAGGTATGGTGCAGTATATATTCAAAATCAGTGTTTGTTTACACTATTTTATATTAAAATTATTGCATTATTGACATTGTTGAGCATATTTTAAGATTTTTATTTAGTTTACTTGTTAGGTTGTAATTTTCAGTGCTGGAGTCATTAAAAAAAAGAAAAAATATTTAGAATGAATCTTCCACATTTGTGTTCCTGCATATCCTTAACATTTAGACAGTCATTATCCTGTGACAGAACATTTATATCTTGTATTCTATCTTAAAGGACATTAATCACATATCATTAATGCTTTCTTATATAGGTTTCAGTGAGCAGAGCTTGCTTGCTTTACTTGAGTTCTCATACACCTCCACCCTCAATCTGAATTTGGATATCTTGACAGAGGTTTGTGCCATGGCCCGCCATTTACGCATGTGGCCTGCCCTTGAGGCTTGCTCTGCTATCAAAAGGGAGCGAGAGACTTGTCAGTTACGTTCCAGAATGCACAGTTCTGCAGGGGAACCAAATAATTCAATGCCTGGACCTTTCAGGAGGGACCACTCCTCAACTTCAGGAGGGAAGGTGGGACTCAAAAGGAGAAGAGAGGATGAGGAAGGAGAAGGCTCTGGGTCTTCCTGGAACTTTCAAGCACAACACAGAGAGCACATTGTTGATGAATGCCAAGTCTCCTCCGGTTTTCAGGTGGAGGAAAATGGCTTTCCATGCAGCCCAAATCGCAGAATGAAGCTCATGGACTTCAAATCTCCATCCTGCAAAAAAAAATCATCCTCCCACCCCACGTCTTCAATCATCTCAACATCTCCTTGTACCTCCACTCGTTCTTCTTCTCCATCACGCCGTCTGCTTCGTTCCTCACCTGGCGCTGCACTTGCTTTGCGCCGACTCCTGCCCAAAATTGACCTTTCCACCAAGAGAAAGAGGAAGTCCTCTTCCTATCGGTCATACAAGCCCCGGTGTGAATTCTCAGTGACTCCGTCCCAATCTCAGGCAAATTCTTCCACCCGTGTTACCTCAGTAAAGGTAAAGGACGAGGATGCGGAGGAGGTATGTAACGCCATCCCTCAGGATGAGGTGCACAGCCCACGTGCTCAGGAGAAATACCGTCTTCTTAGCTTCCTTGGCTTGCAGAGGAAATCCCTGGTGCCTGGTCCAGAGGAACTGTCCGGCTGGGGGCAGAAAAAACGGCTTAGGAAGTTAAAAGTCAGTGATTATTCACTCACAGCCCGACGTAAACCTCGTGCACAGGGCGTCCCATTGAGTTTTGGAACTAGTTTAGGGGTGCTTGCTTCCGTCAATCCTACTCTGTCCCTCTGTGACATGAGCAGAATGGACTTGCTTAACAGACCAGTGAAAGTAGAACCTTGGATCCAAGAAAGGTCCAAAAGGAAAAGACATGGTCCTGCAGGGCAAGATGGGGAGCCAATTGCAAGAGCTACTCGTAGTAGGTCATTGCTGCAAACAGAGTCCAGTGTAACAGATCGACCGCTCAGACGCCACCACAGAAATGTAGATAAAGCACCTTGCCACCCTGCACGAAGAGGCAGAGTACCAGCACACAATGCCTCTTCCCCTTCAAAAAGCACTACGCTCAGGATAAAACAGGAATCTTCAGAAAGTGCCATCCTGCAACCTATTCATCGTCGCAATACTGTGTATAATCCCCAGGGAAGTTCTCCTAAAGCAACGGGACGTAGGGGTCGCCCACCAGCAGATCGCACAGTAAGGGTAGCCACAACAAAGTTGCGGCACAAACCTGGGCGCCCCCAAATAGACAAACCTAAGAGCTCAAAACAAATAGAAAGCAAAACAAAATGCAAACATGCTACAGGAATGCCACATGCAAAGCACAGCAGAACTGAAAGAGGAACACAGGTGAAGGAGAATAGAAAAATTAAGGAACGTGGCAACCGAAAAGAGAGTCCTGAGGTTCCGTATGCCATTGTGAACTGGGACACTTCCAACCATCAGCAACTTCAAAGCCATCCCCTTTACAAAACTATAAAGGAAGAGCCAGCTGATCCCTTGCCCCTAACCCAGCCATTCCCAATCAGCGACTCCTCTGACCTGGGCAAGCGTCAGAGCAAACCCCCCATCAAACTGTTGGATCAAGGCTTTCTTTTCGGCTTCTGTCGGTCACCAAGTGGCATTAAACGAGAGGAGGAGAGTGTGGACATCTACCTAACTCATGGAAATGGTTCTCATTCATCACCTGGCATGGTGCAAAGAGATCGGATGAGGGCCAGGATTATGCCAGACCGGACAGGTCTAAATGGGCCTCACTGGGCTGGACTTGGCAACAGGCACTTGCCCTTTTCCCAAAGGACTCTTCGAGTGAAGACAGAGAAGGATGAAACAGGAGTGTCTCAAGGGTCACAAGTTAGCAGAGTTTCTAGACACCCCCAGGTCAGCAAGAGGAGCTGTAAAGTCAAGAAGGAACCTACAAAGACAAAGGTGATCTTTTTTTTCCTTCATGCTAGCAGATTCTGATGTTTATTCATATGACAAAGGCAGGTTACATAACTGTTGCTTTGTAAAGTTTTTATAGAGGCTGGTTTAGGGAAGTAGTACTCGAATGTCAATCGCTGAAAAGAATGATACTAAATTTAAATTAGAAATAAACAGAAAATGAAACACAAAAAAGATTAAATATTTATCTCTCTTTTTTTTTTTCATTTGTAGAATGTAAATAAGCTGCTTCCTCTGAGCTGTCGGCGTTCCGTCCTACTGGAATCCATCCAACGGGCACGTCTGAAACAACAGAAAGGTTCTCAAGGTCAGGCCTCCAGTGGACCACATGCTTGCCTGCAGTGCAGAGCCTCCTATAGGGACTGTGATGCTCTTATTATGCACCAGATCAGGCATATTGAAGGAAAACACTGGCCCTGCCCGGTATGTATAATGTCTCCAAAGGTACTGGAGGTGCTCTCTTCCCTTCCCTGCTAAATGCTTGAATACTGAAAGTTTATTGTCCTTATTGTAAAAAAGAAAGTATGCGCATGTGTCTGCACAATTTTTCAGTGCCATTTCTCCTTGATTATTTCAGTCTAGCCTCTACTTTATAAAAGTTTTTTTTTTCCTCACACTGGCATTGTACTTCTATATCTGTTTTTTTTTTATATTAAATTCTCTCTCTTGCAGTTGTGCAGCAAAACTTTCTTCAGACAGAGAAATGTGAGGAATCACATAAGGACGCATAATCCCAAGATCTACAAATGCCGCCAGTGCATCGCTGCTCAGTGAGGTCAGTCTGTTATCCACATTGGTTTTAATATTTTCATTTGTGTGTGATTTTATTCCCATGATAATTTAAATCTATTGTCTTAAACTGTAGGTAAAAAGACCAGAATAAAATGAAGAGGAGCAAAGCTCTGTTTTTTTCAAATATTAACACTGTAAATACAAAGGATCTGTGATGTATGACAATGAGGTTCAATTTATTAATGTAAATAATGTTATGATGGTTTAAATGGTCTTTTTCCTCACAATTATTGTTGTTGTTATTTAAGTAACTAAGCTGAAGTTGCTTTGCAATTGATACAGATGTGTTGAACCATAACTTGAACCCATGGTGTATTTCTCAGGGGTGGAGCCTGATGGTTTAAGGTGATATATGTATAATGAGAATTGTGTAGAATGCTTTAAATTTGTTACTACTAATGTAATTACTGCAGTTGTTATTACTATTGTTATTATGATTATTTTTTATAAATGACATAATCTTGAGTGCACTTAATGTTCGCTTTTTGAAACCTAAGAAAGATGCGATGGACTGGGATGTACTTGAATGATTGTTGGAGTGGAGCCAGTGGACTGCCCTTAATGTGTGGTTGTCTGGCAATGTTTTAGAAAACTATTACAGAAATTAGTCAGGAATTTTAAAATGAAGGTGGGGGCAGAGTCATTCTAAAAAATATCACAAAATGGTTAACCGCTATTTTTGGTATATACCATTTTGTGAAAGCATTTAACTACAGCTTTTCAAAATGAGACGGTGACTGTGTCTTTCAGATAAGGGAATCCCAAAATGTCTAATGTGATTTTTATTTTTATTTTTTCCCCCCCTCCTCGATTCCTTGTCTGACTTTTTATGCATATCTTTCTTTAACATAAAATGCAATGGAGTTATATGAAGAAGTTTTAAATATGTTGAGGTGTTTTGTCTGAAAACACAAATTGAAAATGTAGAAAGACCAAATAGCCATATAAATAAATTTTGCATTTTAAAGTTAACACTTTGCTTCATGTCTCTCTGTGTACTGTGGTGTTTGAGCTTTTTATACTACAGAATGCTCCAAAAACAACAACAACAATTAGAATACAATTAAATTATATCAACTATTTTTATTGTATCATAATTTAATATGCATGTCAGCAGTGAATGCATCATAACATTTTCACAATTTTTGCTCGCATATTACATTTAACAGCACTTAATTTGATGTTAAAAAAAAATCAAATATTGTTAAAATCATGATGTTTCAGCAAAATCTAGCCATTTCAGATTACTTGATACTCCGAAATGAAGGCACCTAATGAAGATATTCCACACCAACTCCTATAGTTGTGCATAAATTCACATACATTAAAAATAAGTTTACTGTGAATTGTATGCTTGCTTAATATTGGGACAATCTGTGAAAGAATTTGTTTACTGGCATAAATGAAAAAACGTTCATCTGCTGTATACTTTTGAGTCATAAGTTAGTTTCCTTCAACAATAGGAAAGGACCTGACAATTTAAACAAGACTTCTGATATTGTGGTTTTGTTAACATGAACACTTGAATCCAAGTTGTAGGAGAGACTTGAGCTCTAGAGACCAGGTTGGTGCAAAACATCTGCGTTTTCAGGAGCAAGGTTGAGTTAAAAGCTAATGAAAGGTCAGTGTTTGGGATGGTCATCAACACTGTCACAGAGGGCATGGTAACGTTCATCAGGTAGAGAGTAAACAGTCATTGCCTCCTTAAACTCCTGCAGCGGGCAGTAAACGTCACTGCAGCCTGAGATTTTTTGGTCCTGTAGGTACAAACAATAACAGCTTCACATATAGGCAGATAACACAAAGAAGGAAATAAAGGACACTTGGTGATAAGCAAGAAGTTGCTGCTTATGTTCAGTGAAGTCAAAGTATATGAGCCTCAAAAATAGTTTTCCCCCTAAATGAATACTAATTAGTTATATTAAGTGTAGTTTTTTTGTATATATATATATATATATATATATATATATGTGTGTGTGTGTGTGTGTGTGTGTGTGTATATATATGTGTGTGTGTGTGTGTGTGTATATATATGTATGTATGTATATATATGTATGTGTATAT
>JAUCMU010000151.1:7347195-7382700 GCA_032275025.1 Enteromius treurensis
TAATAATGGGGTGCATTTCAGTCACTATTTCATATTCATTCAGTTTTTCTGACATCAGAAACCATTAAATACATCAGTGAAAACAGTTATATTGAGAATTTGGGAGCATTAAATTACATTATGTGACTACAGAGAAGCAAGATAATATGACGCACTGACGTAATAAATATGCAATTTGACGTATGACGTCCTCCAGCGACATCTAGTGATTTTTCAAGCTGGCTTTAGCTACTTTTCATTGAAAAAAGTTGACAACACTGAGCGCACAGCCGGCTTCAGGTTACTTCGACTGAAGCGACGAACGCTTGCAGCACGGCAAGGGATGCAGTACTCGTTCCCGTGTCTCAGGGAACCTGGGTTACGGAAGTAACCTTTACGTTCTCTTTTGACACTTAACTCGTACTGCGTCTGCTAAAACGCTATGGGAACACAGATCAATCCCGCCGTGCTGTAAGCGTAGAACGACCGAAGTCTGACAGCGGACCTTTGTTGTCATTTTTTAATGTGCCCCTCTGGGTAAACACTGGCCCCTTCTCGGCCCCCCTAGTAAAATTTGTCTAGAACCGCCACTGGTACCAATACTCAAGAAAACTCACACACACACACAAGCTTGCAGACCCCTCACATCCATATCTCTTGTCTTAAGGCTAGTTCACGCTCTAAGCTTCTCATCCTCCAGAACGGTCCTTTAATCCAACCTACACGGCCAGATCACTTGGTCTGACTCGGTTGCTACTAGTACCACTAGTCTTGCTAAGCCGGCGCTTGTCTCTGCAGCAGCCTGGTTGGGAGGATGGTGTGGAGGGGGCGCTTGGTGTCATCTCACCCGGGACTCTGGCCTCATGGCTCTCGTAACTCATCTGCAGGAAGTCCACAGCAGGCTCCACATCATCGTGGCTGTGATGATGCAGCTCGGTGG
Organism: Enteromius treurensis; assembly: GCA_032275025.1. NCBI lineage: Eukaryota > Metazoa > Chordata > Actinopteri > Cypriniformes > Cyprinidae > Enteromius > Enteromius treurensis. The sequence continues at coordinate 7,348,115 of JAUCMU010000151.1, forward strand.
CCATGTTGACGGAGTTCTGCTGGTGGGCCAGGTGGTTGGTGAAGGGTTGGCAGGTTTGGTGGATGTGATGAGGATGGTGGTGATGAAGATATGGGGATGATGTTGGACCTTGGCTTGATGCTAGGCATTGGTTGAAATCTGGGGGTGGGGTGCAGGTTTGGGAGGGATTTGACTGAGCTGTCTCAGACAGATCCATTGGAATGCTTGTCTTGCTGTGCTGGACCATTGAACCAATTTTGTTGTTGCTATTAACATCATTGGCGTGTTTGTCAGCATATTTTCGAAAACATTGCTTGCACTGTTTCCATCCAAGGTGGTAAAGTTCTAACACGCTCAGAAACAGTGAAACGGCCGCCACCACCAGCATAAACACAATAAAGACGTTTTTCTCAGTTGGACGGGACATGTAACAATTCACACGGTTGGGACAAGGTGACATTTCACAAGGATACAGAGCATGCAGAAAGATTCCATACAACATGTATTGGATAACAATGAAGGTCACTTCCATGACCAAGCGGATCAAAATACTCAGGATGTATGTCTGCAGCAGCGCCCCCTTTAGGCGGATCTTTGTTTTTGCATATTCTGGTTTTTCCTTTTGTTCCAAATAATCCTTCTCTCCTTTGCCCTCCTCACCCTTCTCCTCCTGCTCCCTCTGTTTCCGCTTCTCCTCCATGCGGACATTGTGCATGGCATGGCCCATGTAGATGAGGGACGGTGTTGATACGAAGACGATCTGCAGCACCCAGTAGCGGATATGGGCAATAGGGAAAGCTCGGTCATAACAGACATTGGTGCAACCAGGTTGTAGTGTGTCACACATGAAATCAGACTGCTCGTCACCCCATGATGACTCTGCCGCTGTGCCCAGCACCAGGATACGGAAGATGAACAGCACGGTCAACCACACCTTCCCCACTGATGTGGAGTGCTCCTGCACCTCCTCCAGAAAATTACCCAAGAGACTCCAGTCCCCCATCACTCCACGCCAATGCTAACAGAGAGCACAAAAGGAAAAACAACATTGGTATTGACCCATGAAATGTTGTCATGGAATCAACATTTAAAGCTGTTTTAATTGTATGTGTGGTTTATGGATTAGTATCACAAAAAGCACACATTTGCAAACACTTTTGCTATATTAAACATATTAAGTCGATTTAAAATTTTGTTTTTGAAACTGAATTGTGTCACACAGTTCACAATTCAATTGTATGTGTTGTAAAAGTTTTTATGAAATTGAAAACTGAACCAAAGACCAAGAATTATCTTAAGATTTTGCAAATTTGGCGTATGGGTTTGTTGTTTGAGCGTGGTTTCAGAAATGTGTGACAGTAAAATGTGTGTAAGTAGTTCCATGCATATTTAAATTGACCAATTAGAATGGATATTCAAATAGCACAGCATTGTTTTCTTAGATCCAAAATGCTTAGGAGAAAGGCAGGAGGATATACTGAAATGGGTCTTTTTCCAAGGAAATTGTGCTTTTTAATACTTTTAATGTAATACAATTAATGTTATATTCAATTCTGCCTTTTATTTTTATTTTTTTTATTTTTTTTGGAAAATATGGTTTATGTATTTTATTTTATTTTTGGTAAAACGTTCAAGACATTGTTATACTGCTGTTATATTTATTATTCACTAAAAAATGTATCTCTCTTCATAACTAATCAAAATGAGTTGTAGAAATACAGGCCAATCAGCTTTTAGAATAAATTGTAGTGCGTCATCAAACCTGCGCTTGTCAGCTGGAGATACATTTTTGTTGGATTTTGACAGAATGGATGAATTTCAAATTAATAAGAAATCCGAAACCTCAATCAAGTGAGACTGAACGAGAAGGAGTGGAGAAGCATGTGAGTAGATGTGTTTCATGAAGTAGGGGTCTCTGTTCATGATGTTTATATGTTTAGTCTGTAGATGGCGCTGCTCTGTTGGCTTAAGATATTGATAGTTCGTGTTGTTAGTTGGAGAAATTATGATGCGGCATTCATTAATCAATACTTTTTTTAACGTCAAAGGGATATCATTTGTTTACGTGTGCATCCGTAAATACATAACAAATAATGTAATGCAGACTTCCTTCACAGGCTTACAAGTGTTACCTCCACAAAGTGCTAAACCCAAAACTTCCTTTCTTCAAATGGTAATTGATCTGAAGATATCTACAAAAGTAGTGTTTCTGTTATAGCTTACTTAAAAAGTACAGAACGAAACATACTTTTTATTATGTATTATTGTTAAGCTATATTACATATTAGGCTAAATAAGATAAGTCTTAATTTCAGTTTTAAGTCTGCAAACATTGAAAATGTTCTTTCCATTTTTACAAATCACTTGTAAAAAAAACATATTATCGTGTGTGTGTGTGTGTATGGCTGACCACCGTAAGTTCGTTTAAAATCTTATTTCTAATTTAACAGATTTTTAAAAATTGTCAGTGTGTTAGATAAAACTTTGCTGAACTTCTAATAATCTGGTGTCAATGTTATTTGTAACCCCAGGTGTGGTCTGTCACATTTAGCCTATGATCATGATCCATTGTCCAAGTGTGACAACAAGTGTCCCAATGCGTTTTGTCTTTCTTTTGTATGATACGGCTATCTAATGATGAAAAAAAAAAAACGAACAAACTTTTTGTAAAAGTGTGCTTGCTGTCATGTGTAATGACACTGCATCTAGAAAGTCGGTTCTTGTGATCCACTTAAACATTTTCAGAGGTTTCACAAGCTGTGCGTCATGTAGTATTGTATATTTACAGTAGGGCCTGAGAAGGGACCACTATTCTAATTTTAGTCTGGCCTGACCCATTTTTTGATTCCAAGGGCCCTGAGAACTGCCACTCTGAAAGACCCTGTCCAGGCATAGATAGGGTGATCATTTTACCACAATGCAGAGGTCTGCCAGCTACATCACGTGTGCCAGTTTTCGTGCCTCTGTTTTTGTTCCTGTGTGAGTAATGAAGCTATTAGGATGCTGCATGAACTGACTGAACTTCTCAACACAGAGACTAATCAAACAAGATGACGGGGTCAGTGTTCCAAGTTCAGACAAAACGAATGTCTATCTATCTATAGATAGAAAATATAATGGTGATAAAAAGACTTACATTGTCAGCAAAATGGTTCTTTTTAAATTCTACTGTAAAGTCTATATAAGTAAATACTCAGAATAAACTCATTCAAAAGTTGAGCTCAGGTGTATTAATCCTAAACACTAACATTAACACAGTGCAGTATTGCTCTGCTTCCAAAAATAACATCAGTGAGCACTGCCAGCCCAGCCATGTCAATCTCACTTTAAATAAACCACTCTTTATTCCAGTCATTCCCTAAAGCATCTTGTTTACCTCTAGAATGATTAGTTAATTATACATTAAATTGATACAATTGATCTAACAGCTTAAAAGGTGTAAAAACAATGAGAAGAGTGTTTTGTGTATTTTGCTCTGACACACACATTGGTCCTTTCTCCATGTGCCGTTTTAGTAGTTTTCTTTAGCACCATAAGGTTACCTCGAAAAGAGCTTTCGATTTAATGCTATTTACAGGATGTTGTCACTCGAATATCCATTAAACCTCAAATGTTTTATGATGCACAACTGCAGCCTCACTACAGAGTTACCTTTTAAAGTGTATGTGTGTGTATGGGTCTGTGCCTGCCCATGCTCTCACACCCATCCTGTACCAAACCCTGTTTTGCTAGTGCCAGTCTTGCTGATCTACTGTAGAATGGCCAAATATGGACAGACAGGTTTGAGAAGAGGCCCTCCTACTTTTTGAGCAGATTTAAAATAGTAAAAATGTCTGATTAGTATTTACTGTGACAATTAAAGAAGTGGGCACTAATAAAATAACTGGATGGTTTGCTAATGTGTGCTTATGATGTGGAGGAGAGTGTGTGAACAGTGAACAGTCGAGCCGAGCGACAGAAAGATAAAAAACAAAAGAGGAAAATTGAATTCATCACAATTTCATGTCAGTATCACACCTCATGCATGTGCGTTTCTCTATTCGCAAAAAAAAAAAAAAAAGCCACAGTGAGTTGCAATCTGATCTCAGAGAATTCTGTGTAATGACCACAGACTCTCAACGCATAATTCCGTGTTAGTATCACAAAATTGTCAAAAGTCCATGATGGGCTCATGGAAAAAATTACAATGTAAGTCAGTGACAGGCAGAAGCCGTGATCCACGCATAGATATCTGGATTCAAATATTGGGTAATGATATTGCCATTATTATGGCTTTAGAAGAACTTGAAATGCAACACAACTTATTTGTAATGCTTTTATTTTTACTGCTTATGGTCAGTCTTTGCAATAAATACCTGTGACTGTGCTTATATTGTCTGTGTGTGTGTTTTATATTGTTCAGAAGTGGGTAGGTTTAGGGTAAAGGGGATGCTAGGTGTTACAACGAAAGTATTAATTTGATATAAAATGAATCCGGTTCTCCGCGAGTGCATCATCGGTTGATGTCTGTCACTGACTTATATTATAATCTTTTCGGAGAGACCATCACAGAATTTTCAACGTTTCCGTGACACTAACACAGAATTCTGCACTAAGAGTCCATGGTCATTTACGTAATTTTGTGAGATCAGGTTGCGCATCCAGATTCTTTGTCAGTAGCACCACATGCATGCATTGTGTTACTCTTGTGAATGCACAGCGGAAGTCATTGGAGTCATTTAGTGCATTAAAAATTAAGATACCAAAAGAAAAGTTTGTTAAGACCCAAAAGGCCATTAAGATACACTGTAAAAAAATGTTATTTTTACAGTAATATACCGGCAGCTGGGGTTGCCGAAATTCTAACGTTAAGGGATGTTTTAACATAGTTTCGGGAAAAGCACGCTGAGTGTCAGTCAGCACAGCCGGTACCCTTTAACGCTCATTAGTATTATCGCCCACTAGCCTATTAACTATTCCTAATTTAATTTATCCGCCTCAGCTTAAATACCATCGTCTCACTCTTATCATTATCTAGTTACGCATGATCCCGCCTTCCTCCCCTTCTCCGCCTTTTTCTTCGCACCTTCACGGGGGGGCGAACGGGACCGAGCCTCGCTCCGAGCTCTACCCTCGCTAGGGTTACTACCAGCAGGGCTGGGAGCCCGCCGAGCTCCCGGCTCGCTCCCCGGACAGCACGCCAAATTTGCTTATTTATTTGCTCACTTAGAAGGAAGAAGTGTGAATTCGTGAAATGATGGTAAAACCGTTATTTCTTTTAGAGCAAAAAATTGAAAAAAATTATGATATGATTTATTAGGGTTGTATGTTACATGTAATGTTGTTAAATTAATGTTTATTTTTAGTTGAATAATTCTTAATACGATGGCGTTTAGTGCTTGTGTGAATGACACTGAGCACCTTCTATATATTTTACTATTTAAAAGCTTCTTGTGATGAGCTTTGGTTCATCATGTCACTTTCTCATAACCACCTGCATTTGGTAGATATCAGTGTATTTCAAAGGAACAAAATAGATTTCACTATTTAACAGCTTGGTATATTAACATTATATCAAATATTACGGTTTCTAATTAGAAATTACGGTATTTAACTGTAAATTTAAAATAAAACATAGTTATTTCAAAGAAAAAACATCAAATTTAAACATAAAATGCAATGCAGGGAATTCTGGGAATGTCAGTTTACGGTGTTTCCCTGAAAATATATCAGAAATTTACCATTAACCATTTAACGGGTTTTTACCATAGCATTTTCACAGTTTTATACAGTTAAATTCACGCCCATTTATACAGTGTATCTTTAATACTTGAGTGACTTTGGAGAAAAAACTTGAAAAGTCACCATTGGCACATAATGCAACAACATTTGCGAATGTTAACAGAATTTATTAAAAGACCTACCAATCTTTGTGTAAAAGTAACATAAACAGCTTCATAAAATTTCGAATGAACCACTGATGTCACATTGATTGTTTAAACAATGTCTTTCCTTACTTTGTGGGCCTTGTATGTGGTAGTTGCGTTAGTGTATATGGATGGTGAGAAAGATCTCAGATTTAATCAAAAATATCTTAATTTGTGTTCAGAGAAAGAACGAGTTTGGAATCACATGTGGGTGAGTAATTCATTTTTGGGTGAACTGTCCCTTTGCCCCTTTCACACAAGATGCTTTGGATGTGACTGTCCTCAGAACAGGACTCGGCAAGCTTGTGTATATTATGCTGGCAAAAGCTGTTCGGAATGGCATCGGTGGGAACGGAATCTTAAACATTCAAACAAAATAATGAATGAGGACGGAAATATCCATCTGATTCACACTGACTGGGTCGCCAGTGTGCTCTCTCTTTTTTATTCTGTCTCTCCATTTTCCTTTTTTTCCATCTTCCTTTTCTTCTTCTCTTAGGAAGCAATTTCAAACAATATGATTTCCTCCAGACTTGCTACTTTAAAGGAAACAAGTCTCTAAGGGTCTACGAGTGCAAGGGTGTTTTCTTTCCCAAACAGAGCAAAAGAATGACACAAGATAAGAGTTCATTTGTGTTGGTCATTCTGCATCTGGTTAATGCACAAAATCATAATACGCAGAAACTCTTATCATGAGGTATTATTAGAGGTCAAAGACTGCTGTATTTCTTAAAGATAGAAAACAATGGGACTTCAGAGCACATACAAGGGTTGCTGAGATGAATGACAGGTAGGAAGAACTTTCACCTGCTCTCCTATGATTTTCTGTTTGTAAAAGGAAAGAGCTGACATTGGTTACTGACCTTAAAGGACCTTTAATGTATATTCTCATACACTATTGTTAGCATGTTAAATTAAGGGACATTTACCCATCAGTACACAAAACCAATGTATCTTTAATTTTATATTTACTATTTTATTATAAGTTTTTAATATTTAGGGTTTTTTTTTGGCTTCTGCTAATTACTTAATAGATTAATAATGCAATGATAATTGATGTAAACTGATAGATAAATGTATAGATAGATACTGAATAATGTAAGGCAAGAAAATAGAGACATGATTTAAATGAGTAAATCAGTATTGACTTGTATAAAACATAACTTTTTTTCCGTTCCAGTGAAAAAGGGATGAGGATCTGAGAAACTTTTAAACCTCCTCTTTTAAATTGTTTGTTAGAAATCATCAGAGCTTCTCTTAGCCCTCAAGGATTCTTCGTCTGTTCTTTATGACTGTAAGCCGCTGTCAAACATTCAATAACAAAAATAAACTTAGAATAACATGTAGCCTTGCACTTCCATTTGCATCTGTTTAACAAGCTGGGAACCTTGCCACAACACCTTTGAAACATTCTAGTAGCACTTCACAAAGGTGCCAGGCACTGTTTGCAAGTGATGGCATGCTGGTTTTTCTCACAGTGATCATGTTGCTGCGGGCACACTGATACTCACACCATAAGAGGCTCTGCAGTGCCCACGCATGAGACCGACCCCTTGACTCTGGATAAATATTTGTTTAAGCCCTTTCCCCTCAACCTGATGTCAGGGACTACCAGAATCAGCGTGACACCACAGACTGTAGTCACATCTTTGTCCCAATATACCACAAGTGTAAACTAGGCAAGAGACAAAGACAAACACTGTGGTTTAAATAGTCAGAAGTTTATCTTCCACAGTATTCACATGATGTTTATCTTTTATAAGATTTTTTTTAAATAGGAGAAATCATTAAAATTGCACGTATGAATAAATGAATGATGCAGCTTTTGACAGAAATTGACATGATAAATGTTTGGGGTAAACAACTTTTTTATGTACTTTATCAAGGAAAGCAATGAATTGCTCAAAAGGGACAGTAAAACATAGATACGGTTAAGAAAAGTTTCTTATTCAAATACATACAATTCATCAAAGAAGCCTGAAAAAACAGCACAAATATTTTCAGCATTAATAGTAATAAGAAACATTTCTTGAGTTCAAACTCAGCTTTTTGGAATAAAATTTAGAAATACTAATTTTTGAAGGATCATATGACACTAAAGACTACAGTAATGGCTGCTGAAAACTTTATCACAGAAATAAGTTGCATTTTAAAATATTTTAAAACAGAAAACAGTTACTTTAGATGTATTAATTTTTCACAAAATTGCTGTATTTATCTGTAGTTTTGATTGATTAAATCATACTAACTATAAACTTTAATATACATTACATTTATTATAGTTAATGTATATTTACCCCTTTCTATTAATATGATGTCTAATTTTTTCTTATAGGTTAAAGTTTGTGTTAATTAATAGAACATTTTGTCCTGTGAAATATATGTAAACTCATGTTTTTTAGCATGGTGTATACGTACATACATCCGTTTATAATTTGTATAATTTGCATTTTAAAAGATAATATCCCACTAAACAATGGTCTTTTTCAGACCTTGAAATGAAATTCCCTGACAAGCCAGAATGAAAATTTTTATGACGTCTTTTTATGACGTCTTTTGGGCGTCCAGTGACCTCTTTTGGACGTCCTTTACCAATACTGGACGTCTAAAAGATGTCATAAAAAGACGTCATTAAAACTTTCATTCTGGCTTGTCAGGGAATGTCATTTCAACGTCTGACAAAGACCTTTGTTTCGTGGGATGAATCAATGCAGTGCTTGAACGTTACAACCAATCATAACCTGCCTCATTTAATATTCTGTAAAAACACTGTGAAGTCACTATTCCTGGACAAAGAAAACTACCATCATTTCCAGTTGAAGGCTAAATGTGTACGCACTTGTGTTACTGGACATGAACTTGCATACCAATGCTTAAAGCATGCTTTAAAAAACAAAGGACAGAACAACTGTTTATAAGCCAGGCATTCCAGGACAGACACAGACCATTTTAATGAATGGAGAGGTCAAGGATGAGATGCTGAGTTTAGCCATATGAAGTGAGAATACCCCTTTTACTGACTCTGCCCAATGCAGAACCCCATTTTACAAAGACACATGCACATATCAACACCTGCCATCCAGTGGGATCCCTCACATGGGTCACAAAGGCAATCCTTTCTCTGCTAACAGGGTGATGTGTTTCCTTACATGGTTGTTCTGTTTCTCTCTTCACTGTCAAAGCAACTGTTCTTGTCATCCAAAGTCTTTTTAATCAAGACAGGCACTATTTCACATCACATACAGGTTTTTTTGCATTTTACTCTTAAAATGTATTTGGACACTGAAGCCACACTTGCATGAATGCGTGAATGCTACTTCGTTAAGAAAAAAAGCTGCACACCAACAATACAAAGTTATGCCTTAAGACCAAAATATTTCACAATATTAAAAAGTTGATTTTTAAACATAAATTAAGGGAATTAGGTCTAAAAAAATTCTAGAATCATTTGTTGTCGTTGCAGCTTGGTTTGATATTTAGTTTAACTGAACATTAATACAAGTGTAAGTATAGTTTAAGTGGGTCCACTGTATCTAGTTATATAGTAAAACTACTTTGTTATAGACTAGACAGTCAGTTATTAAAATAGTCTTTGGCTGAAGTACCGTACAATCATTATCCTTTGCGATAACAAAAGTGATATCATAATGTGCAAATGTTGTAAGATTTGATTGAAAATTATTATTTGTAACACTGTAAAAAAAAAGAGATAAAAGAAAACAAAAAAAATTATATTAAACTGTAAAAATATTCCAATAATACAATTGTAAATATTATAAATATAATTTAAAAATATTTTAATATTATATATATAATTAAGGTGCCAAATCAACTGATTAAATGCTTTGAAATATATCATTGTACAATGTGCTTCAAAATTATTTAATAATTTAGTATTTACATAAGTATAATGTAAAATATAAATAAATAATTAATTAACATTAAATAAATAATAAAAGTACCAAATCATCTATCATTTTTTTATTACAAAATTCAACACTATACATAAAAAATTTACAATAAAAAATTATTTGACCCACAGATTTCCTAAACAATTAAAGTAATGCCTAAAAGTGAATTACCTGTCTGTCTTTGGTTGAGTCTTCTGTGGTCTTGTCCTCTTCAGATGAATGAGTGGGCTGTTATTCTGTGGCCCGGGGGTCCTGTAGATGTGGCCCAGCTCTGGTGTCTGTATGACAGAGAGGATATACTGAGCAATGGAGAAAAATGGCAGCAATTTCTGCAGTTCATATACAGCACAGACCCCTTGTGCCCGTCCCAGTGTGGGAATAGAGCACAAGTGTGGGACACTCTGAGAAATACTGGGCCATCTCAGGGAGTGTTTCAAACCCCCCTCCACTCTTCCTTTTCCTCCTCCCCCTCTCTTCCTCCTTCCCTCCCTGCTCTCTCTCTCTTTAGTTGCCCCCCCATCCCGATCTACACTACCCCACCCGCTCCCCCATCAGAATGCACTTGGTGGCACTCTATTTTGGTGAGAAGAATACCACGGTGTAAAGAGAGGAAATCAGATTGTAATAGAACACAATGGCTGTTCTTCTCAAGCTGTTTGTTGGTGATGTGATGTGCTCGTGTCACTATATGTGTTTGTTAAAGTTTGAAGTTTTACCCCCTGCCCTGATCAATAAACCTTTTCATGCAACTACCATATAAACAAATCTGCACCATACATGCACTTCCACACGTAAGCTTAGATCTCCATTTGAACAAGTAGTTCTCTCTCTCTCTCTTTGTTTCTCTATATATATTTATAATTGCTTGATGAAAAATCATTATTGTTCAATTTTTATAAAGAATGCAAGGCTCACTAGTTCAACTCAATTTAAATTTTAATTATTTTCAATAGATGAGGTTCAACTGAATCAGATCGCCAGTGATGACGGTTTGACATTTTGTACATTATCATTTCTGCATTGTAAACAAAAAACAAAACAAATCATTTTTAACTAAAATGAACTCAAAAAGATTTGAGATTGGACATTTTATTTCGTTGGTTGTTGTGTGTATCATTCACAGGCACTCCACAGTATTTAGATGAGCTACTGAGCAATTTTACTGCATCAAAAGTTGAGTATGGATGTAATAAAAACTGTTTTGAGGTCATATTATTGTGCAAGGAACCTCAGGAAAATAAGAATTTATTCATTGATAATTGATAATCAGTGAGTTCTTGTAGATGTTTTAGGGCAGTTTGGGGGTCAGTTTGGCAGTTTCAAAACTTTTAAATAATATAGTCTAATTGGTTAACAGACAAGCCCATGTACGTGTCCTGCATCCAATCAGTCATCACGACGTTACTGAACACACACCCACTGCAAAGACGACTGGTGACGCTGACGTTGCAGGTTTTTTATTTAAATCTGTATAAATCATCATAATGCCTAAATATAAGTTACATGGTAAAGAGAGGAGAGTGGTTTAACTCTCAAAACTTTAATTAATTGAATATCACTGCAACTCATAAATCAGAGCACAGTTCAATTATTTCATCAAAATATATTTATATCTATACCTTTCTGTATTTTATCTTTTAAAAGATAAAATACAGGCCCAAATTGGTATATGCCAACCTTGAAAGCTTTTGGACTTAATTAGTTTTGATTATGCAAAGTTCTGTTATGTTCTACAATATAAACTTCACAAACAAAGACTTCCTCTAGTTGTGTGTGAAATTATAGAGTGATATAAATGAGTTACATAGCAACACTCTGGCCACAGTATTCTTACATCCTGCTTGTGAGTTTAACACCCACATTATCTACAGAAAACAATATGATGCATCCGAATTCAACAATGATTGTATCATCATATATAGGATATTAAAATCTTGTACCTGATTATATGATCATTTGCTCTTCTTCATCCAGGTGTCCTTCTCTCTCTCCTTCACACAGTCTTGTTAGGCTACTGTATCCCAGCAGTGAGGATGAAATTTAACCAACTTCACTAATTTAAAGAGAAGCCTGAGCTATAACATCTCTCTCTCTCTTAACTCCTCTTTCATTGCTTCTGCTGCTCATCGGCTGAAAGCCGGAAGATATGTCAGCTTTATATAATGCCAATCTTTTAGGTTTTATTCCTCCTTGCTCAAGGGTTTGTGTGTGTATTTTGGTAATCCTTTATATTTGAGTACTCCTTGCTGCTGGGTCTGTGTGTGTGTATATATATATATATATCAATGCTCACAATGCTTCTAATTTGGCATAAGGGACACCAAAGGTTAATGGCTGATGATGACTTTGTGTCATTAAAGGATTAGTTCACTTCTAGAAGAAAAAATCCTGATAATTTACTCACCCCAATGTCATCCTAGATTTTTCTTTTGGCTGTTTCTCTCTTTTCATACACATAAAACAAGGTTTAATTATTCTAGTTTAAGCAAAAATATAAAAGTCAAGAGATGAAAGTTTGGTCTAGGATTTAAACAGGGCATTGAATGCATCCTTGGCACTCTCTTTTTCATAATTATATAATAATTATATATAATTATTATTATATTCATCCATAAAAAAGCATTACAATTTCCACAAAACTATTAAACAGCTTTATCAACATAGATAATTATGAGAAATGTTTCTTGAGCACGAACGCAAATTCAAATTCAATCATTAATTTATTAATTATTTACTAATGTAGTTAAGAAATATGTTTTGTATTATGAATGCTAATATAGTGTGAAATAAAAAAAAAAAGTCTTTATAGTATGTGTCAAAAGTTAGACATTCGAGTCCTAAGTTGTTGGACTTTGTTGAAGCCTATTTTGTGGCACGTCACTAAGCAAATCCTCATTGCCATCACGAGCCTGATGATAACTGTTACACATTGTACTGATGTCTGGAGAGTGTCTGTAAGCGTCATTAGAATGGGTCACACAAGCACATGACGTAGATAGTGCTTGCTCCACTCGCCAACACCCACCATCACTGACTGAGACTGAAGTCATGAGGGCATTATGGGTGTGTGCGCGTAACAGGTATAGATTTGTTATATTTTACAAATGTGCAGATTTTTATTTATTTTTTCCTGAGGAATATATGTCCATCTAATGCATCTGTTTTATGTGTTAGTCCCTTTAACTTGTTGAAATAATCTCTGCACCCTACTTATATAAATGTTGTTTGTTAACTCTTCCGTTTTGAGGTTGTCTGCAGTTGGGGACTGTGAACATATTTTAATTCTGACATTCTTTACTAACCGTTAAGTTGTTACAAATATACAGTACTGTACAAAAGTCTTAGGCCACTAGTATTTTCAGCACCCTGTCTGGAATTACATGAAGTAACAGAACAAACCGAGAAAAACTGTGGCAACGTCTCCAAAATGCTTCAAAAAACCTACCTGCAAAACTTACAGTACTGTTCAAAGTTTTAGACACTCAAGTAAAATGAAGATGCTTTCAAAAATAATGGCAAAAATAGATTTAATTTATCAATTAAGTTCTATTAACTAAATCAAATAAATATTTGGTATTACTGCTTTTGGTAAAGCTTCTGTTCCGAGGTACACTTGCCTATAGATTTTCAGGTAGCTTTCCAGGTAGGTTTTTTAAAAGCATCTAGGAGACGTTGCCACAGTTCTTCTGGATTTAGTCTTTCTCAGTTTGTCCTGTTACTTCATGTCATTCCAGACAGGGTGGTGAAAATACAAGTGGCCTAATACTTTTACACAGTACTGTATATAACTTATCTTTGTTCTGTAAAGAAGATATAAAAAAAAAAAAATGGCTCAGGCTTTTTTGCCCATACAATGGTAGTTGTTTGGTTTCTAATATTCTGGGAACCACTAAGAAGGGTACAGTAGTTTTGGACCAAGTTTTTTATTTTTGGGTGAGCTGGGCCTATTTCTAATAATATAAAGCAATATGATATTGAACACAATGTGAAACAGCATGCATTTATTATTTATTGTGTAGTTATTTACTGTATATGTATTCTATCTATATTATACTGCTGTGAAATTACATATACAAATATGATTTCCTAATCAAATCAGGTCATGGACCACATAATGTAAAACAATTTCCACAGCATATCTCAGATTACCTAGTTGACTTGAAACCACAAGTCATGTCTCTTTTGGTCAGTTTTAATCATCCTTTACTATTCTGAATATGCTGAAACCTATAAGCAAAGCAAGCAGAGATGTACAAAACACTTTTAAAAGCACACTCCACCCCAACAGAAACACTGCAATCAACACTTTCAAAACCGGCCCAGGAAAGGAGACGTTATTCTGAGAGAAAGGAGGAAGTTGAACGTGTAGATGTTCTGTTTTTCTGCACTGGAGCTGAAACACGGGTTTTGGTCAGACAAACAGACCAACACAGGAAAGGAGCCACCCTTAGACAGCCACCCCAGACATCTCTAACAAATGTGTGTCTATGAAGACTTTGGCTAATTTCGTTGTCTGTTCAGCTAATTTAATTAGAGAGTACTCTACAACTATTAAAGAATGGCATCAGCAACGTCAAGGTCATGGGTTCGATGCCTCAAACAAACACACAATATATCCCCTGAATGCACTGTAAGTCACTTTTCATAAAAGCATCTGTGTAAATGTCAAAAGAACAGGCCCTGCAGTCGAGTTTATCCTGATGATAAACTTTCGCTTAGGTTTTACCTTTTTTAACTAATATTTGTATTTATTTCTGTGAAACTACAGGGAAAAAAAACCTTTGTAAGTTGCAAGAACTATAAAGACATTTTATGAAATATGGAGACAGAACGATAAAGTGAGAACAGAAAGGATAAGTGAGAAAACAAGACAAGAAGTGGGGAGAGAGAGTGTGGGAAATTGAGAGAAAGATGGAGAGTGTTTTTCATGGCTTTAGTTTGTCACATCCTCTGATAACATTGTTTTCTGCAGTGATCCAATGGTGGGATGAAACCATATTTTGAAGCTCAGCATCTAAATGGAAATCAGCCTCTTTTCCTAGTATAGTCTTTACTACTCCTTTGACCCTTCGCTATCCGTTCTTTATATTCTCTTTATTAATTGTACTTTCAAAGACAAACATCACTGTTACATTTCATATTTAATGTTTGGGGTTTGTTTCAAAAAGCGATAATGACTGTATTTACAGTTGCTTCCACATTACTCTCAGTGATCACACTGGAACCTCTGGTCCAGCACAGTGAATGAAACTTCTTGAACAAATAGTCACATTGTTGTGTTTAATGTGCTTAAAAGGTATGATTAAGTTATGTTTAAATTATGTTTTTGTTAAAGGGTTAGTTCATCCAAAAATGAAAATAAGGCTATTTTTTACTCACCTTCGAAGCATCCTAGGTTTATGTGTTATTTTTTTCTTTGAGACTAATCTAATTGCAGTTATATTAAAATCAGCGGAGGTGAGAAAAAGTGTTTATTTTGCAGAAACGCATGAATTCACTACAGGGGACCTTTATTCACTCCATGGAGCCTTATACGGGAGTTTGTTTATGGATGCGCATGCTTTATTTAACAGAATATCAAACAGAGATATCGTCTTTTAAAATTCTGGCAGATTAATGACTACAAAAACAACTAGAAAGGAACTACAACCAATTACTTTCCAGGTCCATTACGTCAAGAACCCTGCCCCCATTATTGTAACTTTATAAAAATTTCTACAGCTTTATGATGTTTTGCAGTCACTGTTTCTCACAGGTCCACAGTTTTCCCACAGACCCTCACTCCGGCATTGTTTGCCCTTCACTACTTTCGCCTGTTTATTCTGTTCCTCATTCACCCCCTTCCCCTCTACATTTGGTCCCCTCATCTTTTGCTTCATCCATTGTTCTAACAGCATCTCAGCATTGGCTCCCTAGGGTGACCAGTGCTACGCTTACAGGAAGTCCAGCGTCTGCTTCCTGTCAGGTTGAAGAGAACAATCAATCATTTCCTTCTTTGACCTTTACAAATACGTTTTGCCAGTTTATGTGCTTGCATGTTTATAGTAGTTGGTACTTAACAGGGCTAGAGAACATTTACACATGTGAACCAGACTTCTTGATCACTTACAAGTGACTTTTATTGCACTTTGTGACCACGGTTTCCTTTTTTTCTGTTGAACAGCAGTCAACACAGATCTGTAAGGGCACCTTGACAATAAGCTGGGTGATATGACAAAGACTGACTGATAAAGTGTCCTAATTTGAGAAAAAGATAAGTATTGCGATATAAAACTAACACATTTTTTTACGATGGAGTACTTATAGCATTACCAAGCTTGGAAGAGTCAGAATAAATGTTTAAAAAACTGACGTTGTTCGTTTGAAGTAAGAAAGTGATTTGAGTAGATTATGGTGTAATTTTCATTTTTGCATGAACTATTCCTTTAAATCTAAAGTTTTTAGAATATCAGACTAAATTTACAAAAATTTTATAGCTGTAAGACCCACCAAGTACCTTCCACATATATTCTCTAACAATAAATAGTTTAAAATATATTTCATCTTCAGATATATTAATAAAAAATATTAAAAAAAACATTACTTTTATTGTTTCTCAATTATTTAAAATTAATATCAAAATTAAATTTATTTGTTAAACTAGCAGTTTTAATATGGTTAAACTTGTGACCAGTCTGCTCCCACATTTTTGGCAGTTCATGCTTTTGAACCCTTTGTGGCACTAACTTCCATAGGAAATCACTTGTTCATTAGAAGTTTCGAATTTCAATTTGAGGAAGGGGAAGCTTGTATCTGCTTGTACGTATGCCTGCCACAGCTTGAGTTCCCTGTCTTTCACTCTTTCTCATGCGTGGAGTTTTCCCAATGGAGGTTTCTCACATCGTTCTGGGATTAGTCTCTAGTACATTACTCCAGTAATGAAATGCTCTTATTTTCTGTCTTGTATTTTATTATAGTATTACAGAATGTTGTTGTTCCCCATATCAGCAAGCTGTCAACAACACCAGCTGCACAATAGTCGTATTGCTTTTATTCAACTTAAATTATAAGTTATATACAAGCAACTTACATTTTATTACATTTACATTTTATTGGCATTTATTTTACTTTGCTAAAAAGATAAAATTTCCAAAGGAAGTCAAATGAATATTGACCCTCTCCATCTCCAAACAGCAGACAGTAAAAGTGTTTCACTCTTAAATAAATCAATAGCCCCTTTCACACATACAGACTTTGTTGATCAATTACATTTAAGAAACGTGTGTAAACTGGACCTTTTTAAAAATAAATACAGGCAAATGTGTTCCCGGCATTTTACCAGTACAGTATGAGAAGTTGTAACATTACAAGTAAATTACCGTTAATCTCCTCTGTGTTAATCCAAAACGAGATTACTAGAATGAGTATATATAAATTCAGAATGCGCTAGTTTAAATGTTTGTTTATTTTATCATAGGGGAATTTCTAGTTATTTTTATTTTTTATTATCAGTACCTATAATGAAAATATACCCTTATATACTGTATATATATTTTTTTTATTCTGTTGTGAACATAGTACACATAAATTGTCTTTACCTGCAGCACAGAGTTTTTCACAAGCCACAAGCAAAGATATTCCTCAACATCAGAATAATTGTTAAAATGTTGTTTTCTGAAATGGATTGGGGGAATATCCAACTCATCCAACAAGCGTTTTATTTTCTGTTTGTAAAGTATGTGAGAAAAACAAATAAGCCAGCTGTTCAAAATGAATCAAACTAACAGCTGATAGAAAACAAATGAAATGATTGCTGAAAAATTGGGTTTATTTAGGATTTATCAGTAATAAAATAAGGATTAAAGGGGTCATCGGATGCCCATTTTCTTTAGTGCCTAAATGAGATCTATACCATACTTTGGCTAAAATGTCTGTCCCTGTCAAAATCAGCTCTGTTTTCAAGCAACCATTCTAGCTCATGTTGCTTTAAATGCGAAAGAGCTCTGATGACCACTTCAAATGAAAGTAATGTTAAAGGTACCCTGAAGTGCCTTTATACATGCAGCATTATTACATGTGGTGACATAATTTAAACTGAAACAGGAAGACAGGGTAGGACATATAGAACATCCCTTCCGCCCCTTTTTAAAATAGCCAATAGCGTTTATATCTGCTATGACCAGAGCCATTGAGCTTGGTAAAGCAAAGCTGCATTTGACCGTGCGATCGCATCTCTGGACCAAAGAGGAAGTTCAGATCAGACTGTAAACACTGCAAACCTCATTTGCCCTAAACGAAAGCATATTGACCCTGCCTGAATCAGTTTCTATGGCCTGCATTAAGCACTATACGCCAGAAAACACTTATACTGCAAAACAAGTGAACTCAGGGTGGGTCTAAAGCCTCGTTCACACCAAGGATGATAAATATAAGGATAACTATAAAATAACTGCAAAAGTGAGTTTAGCATCCACTGACCCGTTTAAAAAGGATCTCATGAATGCCCACAGACGCAATATGTCAAATACACATATGCAACAGAAACATTTTTCCTTCAATACATTTTGTACTGCTTAAAGTACATATTTATACATTAACATTTTATATAAGCCTATACAATTTAATTTAGCTATATATCATTATAGTGAGCTCTATTTTATTTTTTATATCAGTTTTACTTGGGTTATCCATTTTTACGAGTGCTTTGATGGCATAGATCCCAGTTATGTAATGCTGGTGCCTTTTTAAGTCAAACAAAATGTCTAACAAGCAAGTAGCTATATTGTTTTCGCATGTTTCATATCAGTAGGGTCAGTTAAGCACATTGGTATATCTGCAGGTCAGCAGAGTTGAGGGTGTGTCAAATCTGTCTAGAGGAAGAACGGAGAAGGCCAGGTCTTTCACCTCCATCCAGAATCAACATTTGTTCCTGTCGCGTACACAATTGCGGCTTGGGCAGCGCCGGCCGTCACACCCATCGAGGTGTTCTTTATGACCACAACCGGTCGACCAGCACAATGATCTCAGTGCATTTACCTGCTCCATACACCCATAAACACGCCACCCGCAATCATGTGAACGCACACACTAATCAAGAGTTTAGGTTGGCTCGGACTGATGTCCGCTTGGGTGAGTGAAAAACTCAGTGTGTATAAACTGTGATCGCTGAGAACAGTTTGTGTGTACATGGAGGGAAGTGAAGAGAATGCTTTGTGTATTCAGTTAAATTAATTAAACAATCATTGGAAAGGGTCGAAAATATAATTCCCAGAGGAAGTGAGGCTCAGTTCAGGAATAATAAGAAGAAATGAAGAGATTTGCTGGAGGTGTGAACAGGGCTGAGGGTTCGTAGGAATGAATGCCCATTATGTTTCAAAACTTTAAGTTTAAAGTGCCCCTGTTAGGACTTATGAGAGGTTCGTTTTGGTTTTGAGAGTCTCAGACAACAGGTTGAGATGCATTCAAGGTCAAAAAACACTTTCATTTTCTTATAATATGCATTTCTTTTTATCTTTTTGGTTTAATGACTCCCGAATTATTTGTTCAATGATTCATTTTTCCAAACCCCTCCAGTGATTGTTGATTTCATTTAAACCAGTGTTTGTGAGCTTGTACCAAGACCAACTTGGTTATGCAGCTAATGTTTAATTTTGAGATCAACATAAAACAGCTTCGGGCTCGTTTTAAAAACGACTCGTTTCAATGATTCAAAGGTCAACTCTTTCTTTTGAGAGACAACAACTTTATATAAAGTGCACTCTCAGATTTAAAACTTTGCAGGAAGTTTTTATTCACTTAGAGCTGTATGTCGCACTTTAAAGGTTTTTTATTAATGTCCAAAAGCACGACAAATATGCCCAAATATCTGTGGGGAATTTTAAATATTTACTTTTTCACTTCCTCCTCCAGTGTCTTTTTAAATGATGATTCTATTTAAACCCTTCCTTAGCATCCTCATCCTCTTTAGCAATGAAGAACTGCTGAGGTCTGCATTCATACAGCTGTAGGAGATTTGTCATGTTAGACGGAGTAAAAAATTGCTTTGACTTAAACTCAAAAGGTTGTATGAACGTTGTTTGAGGGATATAATTTCCAGACTTCATTTAGTAATCTTCAAGCATACTTAATGTTCTCACTAGCCAGGACTGTGTGTATTATTAGGTTCTGTACTGTAGCAAAGGTGCAAACACACAAATTCAACTGTACAGTGCCCCAAAAAATCATTTGTCACTGAAGTCTTGCTTGTCAAAGAGGTATTCGTGGAATTTAATACATTTAATAAAACATCAACAAAGTGTCATTTGAAAACAAAGAGTGCCAGACAGACTTTTTGTAGAGTTCCTAACGCTAATTGTGTCAGCTTAATTTATTTATTATTTGTTTTAGAAAAGTAAATATATATAACCTCATTACATACAAGTACAAATGGGTCTTTTAAGGGAGAGCAGGAAATGTAATGTGAGCCGATTAGCGTTTGATAGTTGTGTTATATGTTCATGAGTGTCTGCTGCATTGGCACAATGTGAGCTCACGCCTGACTGCACACGCTCCATAGGCTCAATGCTCTAGAATGACATCATGTCTTTCTCTGTCATCCTATCACTATTCATGTGGCTTATCCTGCCAGTGTCCACTATATCAACAAACAAACCCCTCTAGGGCACCATTAGGGTCAGAAATGCAGGGTCCACCATGAATGAAGTCCATGTAATATTAATGCATCAGTCTTTTCCAGTTTGATATTTATACTCTTTGTTTTTAATTTTTTAAAAGGGACAATGAGTGTAAAATTAGAAAATTATTTTATTCCTAACATAAATTACATGATTAATATTGTATTGCTTTTATTCTAGTTCCACTTTTTATTTTTCCTCTATATCCCCATCTTTATTAAAGAGAAATATGGCCTTATTATATGGTATCTGGGAGTCTACTGGTTAACAAGTAATACTGCTCATGTTGTGTCTGCAAATACTTTATCATTAAAAAACAAATTCATACAGTATTTTTTCCTCTGTGCATATGTTACACTTCCTTTCTTGCGGCAACACATTTATTTTCTGTTGAAACAAATAATTAATCACAGGTCAATCAAGGAGCTCATCTGCTGTGTGTACCACGAAGCTTATCACGTACTGAAAACTATTTCCTTGTTCGTGTCATACACCTTATAAATAAAAGCATTTTACCACAGAATCTGAGTAGAATTCTTATTAACTGCACATCATGAATATCCTTTAATATGTAATGACCGACAGAGCCACGCTAAATGATGTCTTAACATGTTAATAGGGAATCACAAACTCTTAACTCTCTTTAAGAGATTAATCCATACTTATCCAGATCAGACGACAAAGTTAAACGTTTAAGGGGGGGCAATTTTTTCATGTCACTTTCAAACTAAAGGGGTACACATACAATATAATAAATACAATAAATACAAATAAATAATATAATATACATTTAGTTTTAACTGAAGATACTTAACATACTATAACTATAGACAAATTTTGACATACTATAATCATTGGCAGATTATGATTAAGAGTGAGAGGACAACATAGAACAAAACTTACAATTGTGATGACATCATAATATCATTAAATGATGACACATTTAAAAGATTTCATTCACTAGGAAGTTTATTTTTATAAAGCCTTTTACACACGCAAGGACAAAATACGTGACACAGACTTCAGTCTTCTATAAAGCGGTTAGTTAATTATGCTCTTCTCTTTATCTTGATGTTTAGTGCTAATGTACACAGCAACTAGTCAAATGTTAATGAGAGATACTGTGCAGAATGGGGAAATGAATTGTGTAACTTGGAATAAACTCTCCGTCTATGTGCATATAACATTGCCCATTGACTGTCAGTCGTATTGTTTTCCCTCCGAAAATTGTAGCACAGACTGTTTCCCCTGACAACAATAATTCAACAGTTTAGATAAGTGCTAAACAATCCCGAACTTTAAATAAACCATCCCCGAGTCTGATAGGGTTTTGCCAACTGTTGCATGTGCTCTCTCAGTCAGGACCGCTACAGCATGGAAAACAGCAATTTTGGGGTCCCCGAGACCCCGATCGGGACGAATACACACATTTTCTGACCTTTAACTATTGGGATTTGTGTAATTTTAAAAATCTTGGTGTGAACCTACACTGACAAGAATGTGTCTGGCCAATGATTCAGCTGTGCAGGAAGTTTTTTAACAGGGTATTGTTAAAGTTTATCCATGTGTGTATGTGTTTTGGAGCTTCCTGACTGATATCATAAATATGCCATTGCGCTGCACTGTTCCCCCGTTATCACAAAAGCATTAAACCTTATACCTCCAACACCCAGCTTTCCTACATGTGTGTGTTTGCTCAAATGCTTTATTATCACCATTTCCTAAGGCTGTCCCCTTTGTGAAATATCGCTGTTGTCATAAGGTCCTTTGGCTCCAATACACCAATAACTTTTTGTTGAAGATTTGTGGGTGGATAATTTACTGTGTGTATCCCACTACAGTGAAATGCAAACACTCAAATACCAAAGTGCTGCTCCACCTAATATGACAAGCCATGTCGTGAAGTCTATGTCACAGTTTCCCAATTTCCACATATGAATCTTAAAACAGGACCTATTTTATAAGTGTACATTTCGTTAAAACAATTCTTGGATATATACTGGTTGTCAAGTTTACATTAAAATGTGCCTATTTTAATATTTAAATAATGAACTTTTAAGTTTCTTCCTATTAATCATCACAGATTGGTTTTCCTCATCTGTTGTATTCTCAAATCATGTCATGAGGATGAAGTAGGCCATTGCTGTGGACCTCATGCCCCAATTTTACTTCATTTTTTTAAATGTGTACTTTTTGGTTGGGGCCTGTGGATGGTGTCCTATCCCTCTGGCCCCTCTGGCTGCGAGTCTGTTGATCCTATTGTCTTCTGCATCAACACTCGTGGTCTGGTGCATAAAGGGCATCTGGTTAGCAGCTTAGACTCTACAGCAGGCATGAAAAGCAGCCATCATAGCCCATTCACTCACATCTGCTCAGTGGTGCGACAAGGACGTGGACTGAGTCTGGGTGACCGGGGGACAGGAGTTCAGTTCGCCCCACTGGCCCCAGTAGCAACAGACTGAACTGGACTGCACTGGACCCTCCGCTGTGCAAAGGTGACCATTTAGGCTCAGTTCACTTTGGCTTTACTTTCAATGCAGTAGCTTTTTGTGTCCAGATTTCTTTATGTCTAAGATGGCTTGAATTGTTGAATGCGAGTCTGTTGGTGAAATGTTTTGGCATATCTGAGTCTTGCAGTAGTTTCCTGGTCCTGTTTGTAATTGGTCAGTTCAGTCTAGTTTTGTTTATCAAGAAAATGTTCATTTGGAGAATATATTTTGTAACATCTTAATAACTTTATTGTGAAATCTCTGTATATTATCAGGTTTATCGTGTAAAATATTCTTGGACCGTCTTGTTTCTCCCTGATTCTTCTTTGTCTTTCTTGTACACAGCTAACACACAAACATGGGAGACTGGAGCTTCTTGTTTAATATTTTGGAGGAAGTAAACGAACACTCTACTGTGATTGGCCGCGTTTGGCTGACAGTTCTTTTCATTTTCCGCATTTTAATTCTGGGCACGGCGGCAGAGTTTGTTTGGGGAGACGAGCAATCTGATTACGTGTGCAACACTCAGCAGCCAGGTTGCGAGAATGTGTGTTACGACGAAGCCTTTCCAATCTCCCATATCCGTCTATGGGTGTTACAAATCATTTTTGTGTCCACTCCTTCGCTCATATATGTCGGCCATGCTGTCCATTACATCCACATGGAGGAAAAGCGAAAGGAGCGTGAAGAAGTCGAGGTTAGCCACCAACAGGAAATTGGCGAAGAACGTCTTCCACTTGCAGATCAGGGAAGTGTTCGGACCACTAAGGAAACGAGCACGAAGAGTAGCAAAAAGTTCAGACTCGAGGGCACTCTGCTCTTCACCTACATATGCCATATCATCTTCAAAGCTCTTTTTGAAGTAGGCTTCGTAGTTGGACAGTACTTCCTTTACGGTTTCCGCATCCTGCCACTGTACAAGTGCAGTCGCTGGCCTTGCCCAAACACAGTAGACTGCTACGTCTCTCGGCCCACTGAAAAGACGATCTTTATCATTTTTATGCTTGCAGTTGCTTGCCTTTCACTGTTCCTCAACTTTGTGGAGATCAGCCACCTTGCCTTGAAGAAGATCCGATTTGTTTTCCATCGACCATCTCCAGCACAGTTGGAGCCTCTTGGACCACCTGAGAGGAGCTTACCGTTTCTCCTGACAACTCCTGTGCAAAAAGCAAAGGGTTACAGACGCCTTGATGAGGAGAAGAAAGACGAGGTCGCACACATATATCCACTAGCTGAGGTCGGTATGGAAGAGGCCCAGTTCTTCTCACCACAGCAGGTGAAGGAGAAAAAAAGGAGCCAGGAGGTGGTTATGCCAACAGCTCCTCCTGTAGAGGGGACAATTATATGCGATGAAGCTCAACCCTACTTCATTCAGGTCACAGAGACACTATCAGAGCTTCCACCAGAGCAGCCACTTCGGGAAGGAGATGAGGTAGACAGCATGAAGACTCCGACAGCTCTACCAGAAGTACTGGAGGAGCTTTCAGAAGGCGAAAGTGTGGAGGAAACGTATTTAATATCACTCGAGGAGAGTCTAGATATAGATCTAGGGGAACTGGTCTGTAAAGAGGTGACTAAGGAAAAGTCAGCAAAGGAGAGTAGCTTGATAAATGACACGCAAACACAAGAAGAAAATCTTTCAGGAGCAGAAGATGTGAAGGAAATCTCACAGGAAATTGGGGAAAAAGAGCTTAACACCTTTAAGGTCCAGGAGATGAGGGAAGAAGGGAGTTTACCTGATGTGGTTGAGAAAAAGAAAGCAGCTGAGGCATCTGATGAAGAGAGGGAACTTGAAATTGAGCCTTTTGTGAATGAGGACATTTTGGAAAAGGTGAAAACTTTAGATGATTGTGATATTACTGGAGATCTTGATGTATCTAAAATATCTGAGGGAGAGCAAGAATCTGAGGCTTTAGGGGAGCTTGCAGGGTCAAACTTATTTGAGATAGAGCCTGCTGGGGATGAAGTGGATATGGAAATAAACAAAGCTGAGAGAGATGCAGAAGATCTAGAAGGGGATGGACTTCAACGAGATGTAGTAGACTCAGAAGTGGGCAAAGCTATAGAGGAAATAGTAACTATTGGAAAGGGTGAATCTACTGAGGGTCTAGTGGATGCAGGGAGAAGTTGTGAAGATGTATTACATACAGGCAAGGATGAAGATTTAGAAAATCTAAACGAAGTTAGCCCTTTTGATACTGCAGTCAATGAAGGCGAGTATGTTGACACTGAAGAGGTGGAAACATTGGAAAAGGAGGAGGTATCATCAAAGATAAAGGACCCAGAGGAAGTCCAAGTGTCTAGGGAGTGTGATGAGTCAGATAAAAAAGAGGATTCTGTGGAAAGTGGAGGCCCAGAGGAGGAGGAGTTTTCTGAAGAAATGAAGGCCATGGAGGCCACACAGGAGATGAGCGATGTTTCACTTGTAGCTCTGGAACTAGAGAAAACAGAGGAATCAAGATCATTAAGTCTCCTCAGCAAAGGTAGCAGTAGAACCAGGTCAGATGATCTGACAATATGACTGAACAACAAGCAGAATTTCCTAAGTCTCACATTTTCAGGTGAATCATTATACAAGCATGTTTTCTTGATCGGGGGTTTTCAAAATGTTATGAAATGTCCAAAGTATGATCATCCCCTTGCAGGTATATCCCTTACCGGATGTGTATACTTCATGTATAAAGGCCCATTATATTGTTTGAGAAAAAATATGATGAATTTCATTGTCACCACCTAGGAGTTTTGGAAAAGCCCTATTCTAGATGATACTTTTTTTTTTTTTTTTTTACACAAATTTGCAAGTTCATCTAAAAAAAAGGTTGAGGGTACAATAAAACAATCAATGATTTGTATATTATGGAAATAAAACTATTACAAACAATCTTCATTAGTAGCTTATTTCTCACATTGAAAGGACATACTTTTTAAACATGATTTTAATATCCTTTTTAATCCTGCTTTTCAAATTGACCCTTTTTTTTTATTGATTTAACCTATTAGACTGTAAATCCCATGCAAGATAATCATAGAGAGTGACATTCTGAATTTCTATCTGTCTATTGCTTTGACCATTTATGTTAATCTATACATATTCCTATTATTGTTTTATGAATATCCTGGGCCATAGTAATTGTGTTGTTGTTGTCAATATATCTTATCTACAATCAATTTGTTTACAGCATTTACATTCCTTTCCAGTAACATCTGGACTGCTGATACAAAGGTCATTAAAAGCAGAATATTGTAATTGAGAACTGGTAGGGTTTGAATGCAGGTACCATGATTAATACTAATACTGTATCACAAAAAAATAAAAAACAAAAAAATGTCTAATACCTGTTCTTTCTTTTTTTTGAAGAGCCTAAATAAAGATAGCACACTGACTGATGACCAATTGTACTGTACTGTATTCATATAAATCTTCACCTGAGCGTTAACAATATCTGACATCAACAATTTTTTTTAAAGAACAAAAATTCTATGAAATTGTATTTGCGAAAAAAATAATAAAGGTAAATGTAGTGAAATTCGACAAAAACTACACATTTATGACATCTAGTGGTCATTCACTTAAAAAATAACAACCAAAAGAAAATTACAGTACAAACTCAGGAGCAGCTGTGGGATGACTCACAACAACCCTTCTTCAAACCAACATGAGGAAAAAAAAGTGTGTATTGTATATGTGTATAACATGAAATATCTTTTTTGTTTAGTATCAGTGTGACGTTGTGGGTGTTTGCAACTTCTTCAGACATATTTCTTGCAACCTTGACACCAACAGGACCACAGTCACACATTTACAAACGGAGTGTCTAAAGACCTTTTCTATGCTTTCTTTTTCTCTTTCCAGATGATAAAATATTTCTCTTTTTACATGGAGGAAGAATTTCACCTCGTCCCGTTTCTAGTAAATGCACAGCTTCTTGTACTCACAAGAAACACAAGGGCACCGAAGCATGAAAGTAACACAAACGTCAACTAAATGACTGACCTTTTTCCATCTGAACTATGTTGAGGCTTCTGTATCAAAATAAAATCCTTAAAAAAACTACAAGCAATTAAACAAATTTTGCATATTTTACTTTTCATGTTTCTGATATATAAATGTGCTACATAAGCAAACACACATCTTTAAAAACATGATCTCAGTATATCTTTTCCTTAAATAATGTTTTCATGATAAAGTCCATACTTGGAAACATGCTGATCATATTGAATTAATTTATAGGCTGATTTAATTAGTTGTCAATGCAACGTATAGAAATGTTTCCTTTGACCCCAGTGTATTCCTTAGATAAAGTTGGGTTAAAATATATCTGAAAGGTTATTTATTATTAATTTATATATATATATACTGTATATATCCCGCTTACATAGAGATGAGACCAGAGACAGGAGTAAGCAATATCCCTTGAATGTTTAATCACAAGAACGAGAGAACATAGAACACTGGATGTAAAAATGAGAATGAGTGCTAAATGAAACTGCTCAGATTGAAATGTGAGTCGCATGACTAATTATGCATGACCATGAAACAGTAAATAACACTCTAAACTTGTCATCTTCCTACTTCCTGCAAAATAACGAGTAAACTAAGCAAACTTAGTAATGCTTACTAAGCAAACAGAGCAATAACATGACAGTAATATTTTACAATAAAATCACCAACGCTCTGTCCGTCTCAACAGTGCCAAACACTGGGTAAATAATTCCAGCCTCTTTAAAATCTACGTTAAAAGTGTAGATATGTCTTCCTTTCTCTGCATCATAGAAAGAGACGTGGCCTTCTTCTATGTCCAGATAAACTCCTATTTTAGAGGGTGTTGGCAGGTCCAGTTTAGTGACCGGTTCAGTCAAAGCCATCAAAGTTCCCAGCTGCAGACGCAGATTCCAGTACCCTGCTTTTGTGTTCATTGTGACATAGCCATTTCGAGGGGCTGATTCCTTCAGAACTCCCACCCGCCACTCACGTTTCTTCCTCACATCTACCTCCCAATAATGACGACCTGTGCCATAACCCTCTTTAGCTTGAACACATGTCCAACCATCAAATTTAGATCGCTTCCACTGATACCCTTTCCAGTGATCAAGACCCGTATATGTTTTTGCTCTCAATTTTTTTCCATCTTCAGAGACTAAGAGATCTGGGTTGGCTGTGTTTGGATCCAGAATAACATCATCTTTAAACACAAAAGAAAAAGGTATTGCATTGAATCTTGAGCTCTGTATAATTTACATTTATATCCCCTGATTAATAAAGCTGCAGTTGTGTAAGGTGAGCTTACCAGTTGGTTTTGTAATACAATTCCAAGCTGAAAAAACAGAAGCAGCATTGAATTAAACATGTAAGATTTAACAGATTTTTGTCATGATTTTCTAAAAGTCAGTAAACCTTAAGACAATACATTTTTTAAAAATGATGAGAAGAAATACAAGAAAAAAACATCTTGATATAACCTTGTATGCATTTAAATGTAATTCCTACAATCATTCTCAAAAACAAAACCCTGCAGCAACATGAAATGACTAGGTAAGATAAGGGAGAAACCAAAGCAATCTTCACCTGGGTTTTTGGATCTCTGTTTACTCCTCATCCACTGTCTGGGAACTGAATCCTTTGAAAGAGAAATATTTGATCACACTAAAATCTACAAGAAAGGATTTAGCTAATTATACACCTGAGTATGGTCATTTATTAGTTCAATCATAACAATAATGGTTTGTATTAGACATATAGTTTAATCATTTACTTCACTTTGTTACTCTTAGTCATGTACCTATAGTGGCTGTATCATTGCGCTAAGCAGGTGGTTTCCTTTAGCTGCCTAAAACATGTTAAATAAAGTGCATGCACATTAAATGAAAAGTCCCTTACACGGCTCTGGAGGGTAAATAAAGGCCTCCTGACGAGAGTCCATGCATTTTTGTAAAATAAATATCCATATTTTAAATGCAATAAACACTTTTTTCACTTCTGCTCACTTTCACTTCATTCTTTGTTCCTACATTTCCCAGAGTTGTATGCTACGCATACGTCTTACGACATCTGCCTGAACAATTACAGTTAGCAGAAGTGAGAGAAAATTGTTTATTATGTTTGAAACATGGATATTTAGTACATAGATTTGCTACAGGGGGCCAGAAGAACTTAGACTTAATGTAACTCAGATTGGATTCGTCTGAAAGAAGAAAGTCACATACACCTAGGATGCTTCGGAGGTAAGTAAAGGCTGATTTCACTACAATGGAGGTTTTGCAAAATAAGGTGGATACTCTCAGTTAACCTCTCTAGAGGTTAGAAGTTGTGAATGAGATGTGATTTAAGAGGCAACTAATAATGAAAGAAGTAAATTAAATGAATATAAAACATATTTCTATGTGTTTGTTTAATCAACAAATAGAAAAGGTTGTAGCACAACAATCACCCAAATGTCCAGCAAATAATATAAGGTGCATAGATCCAAAAAACACAAAAGGTATAAAGACAAAGAAGATCTACACTCATCCATATAATATAAAACAGTCTTATATTTACTAAGTGTTCACAAAATTGTACAAAAACAGTCCAAAGGCATTTTGACTAAATGACTGCAGATATCCTTTGTCTTTATACTTTATATGTCTATATAAACAGTCATAATGTATTATTTATGATTTTTTTTTTCTAAATTTAAAACATGCCTACTTTTTTAAATATCCAAAATAATTATTGAAAAGCCATGACCTGCTGTCTTAGTTTTATACTATACTTCTATACTTTTAATATTGTAATATGCTCAAATCTACCTCAGGACTTTCTGACTGTAGTACACTCCATACCATACAATCCATTACTGGAAGTATGCTGGACTCTCCCTGCTTCCACTGTTGGTGAAGACTCCTCAAGGTTTCCTCATTTTCACCCTTTGGACATACTGAGTTCTAGACAACAGACACAGATATTGATGATACAGCTGATTTCATGTTGTGCACAGCAATAACATCCTGTGAATTCTATGGGCACGAACCTGTTTCATTTCTTTCAGCTTCCAAGACCATTCAGACAAGATTTGCTTTGCCTTTTTAAATTTCATTTCACTGTTTAACGACTCCTCAGAGGGCTGCTGCTTCTAAAGCAAACAAAAGATATAAAAGTAAAAAGGTAAACAAATACTATTTACGACTTTGGTATAACATAAGGTCTTGATGTCATTTTCTTATAACCAGGCTTGTGGTGACTATGCTCCAGGGTGTTAGAAAAAAAACCCTCTCATTAAAAGAAGAGACAATTTCATTGAATTAATGCTTTATGCTTTAAGGATATGCTATCATAAAATTATCAGATGTCTATAAAACAAATTCTTCATAAATAATGTAAACTCAAACCTCTTGCTTGTCCATTTGTTTTGTCCGTATGTTCTCCACATCTTCAGCCCAATGCAAAATATAAGATGCCTGTTCTTCCTCGGTTCCTTTATTTTTAATTTTTCGTGTCATCAAAGAAATCTTGGACTGTGGGCATAATGCAGATCCTTTGAAACCTCTCTCAAACTCATGTTAAATTCTTATAATAATGCCAAATGCTTACCTGCACCACTCTGTTCAGTTCAGTAGCCAGTTCTCTGATGATGTGCTTTGACTTATCAAGAGAAATGTCATCTTCATGTTTAATACTTTTGGTGGTTGTTCTTTTGAACTGCAAGGAAATGTTTACATATTTAATAAATGCTAGTGGCTTAATATCGTAACTAATACTTTATATTGCGTGTATACAGTATGTTTACCTGGCAACAGACCGTCCTGATTATTTTGACAAAACTCTGTTGAGGACATGCCAAAAAATAGATATTTTACCAATCACAAAAACTAAGTTGAAAATAACACCAATGGATTTTGTAGATGATGTTTGTGATATACCTGCTGTGAATACTTGGCACTCAGATAAGGCTTGATCATTGGAAATGATGCAGAAGCTCTCGCAATCTTCTTTATTTGAGGCACCCGGAGACTAGTGTCACTTGAAGTAGTTCCAGTGTGTTCGCTCTCTGCAACAACAACAACCACAAGAGAAAGTGAAACTGTTTTTGCATTTAAAAACAGAACTCTACACAAACAACTCAGTGTACATGAGTTATGTTAACGTTTTCGACGCCTAAAAACATTAAAACTTGATAAATATTTTTAAACAGATTTGTTGCACTTTTCCAAATTCCTGCCAAACAAGAGATTGTGTGAGAAACTGAAGATGAAGAAACATCTGTGAAGATGTTTGCCCCTAAAACTCCAAATATAAGATATGAAAGTCAAAAGGCATACCAGCTGCTGCAAATTCCATATTTCATGTAGGCTATAGCATAATCCAGTAACTGTTCTTATGTACACATCTTTGACTGTCACTGCAGTCGAAAGAAGGAAGATCCAGTTGTTGTTGTTGTACCTTTTATACTCAAAGCAGACGCCACCCAGCGAAACCACTGATATGTTTCCCATGGTTTGCAAGATTTTTATGCAAATAAACAAGTGTATTAGTAAAAAAAACTGTCAACATGCACTCACCCTCAAGTAGTTCCAAACCTCAATGGATTTCTTCGTTCTGCCGAACACAAAAAAAGATATTTTGAAAAAGTTTGTAAAAAAAAAAGTTTGTAACCAGGCTGTTTTTGTCACCATTGACTTCCATAGAAGGAAAAACAAAACAAGACATCCTGGTTAAAAAACTTTCTTCAAAATATATTCCTTTGTGTTCGACAGAACAAAGAACTTTAAACAGAATTTGTATTTTTGAGGGAGCTATTCCTTTAATCCAGTGAATCCAGGCATACATGCTTGATTTGGTGTGTTAATCAAATTTTACGTTTTTGATGTTGCCGTAAGAAACCGTTCCTAGACCAGCGATTTGACTCGTTTTAATCTGCAGTGAAATCGAAAGTAACATTTTTCTTAATCGAAAGTAAATGTTAGTGACGTTAATATGTTTATATGGTGGAAAGAAACCAAGATACAGTCACATTACCTTATGCTGTATCCGAGAAATACGATTTATGAGACTAAATCTTAAAGTATTTACATATAATTATTGTTTTATTCTGGCAGGTGTAACGTGTTTTTTACTGTGTCCTCTAGAGGGCAGTACCTACCGGCGCATGAAATAATTTTACCCCATGAAGAAAAAACTCCATAGATCACGGAAGTAGACTGGATAGTTTACGGTTTTGTTTGTATTTTACTTTAAAAAAGACTATTTTAATTTCTGTGATGGCAGAACATGGCGAATTAACAATGGATTTAAAGTGTGCTAAAGATGTATCTAGATCAAGCATACGTTTTCAACCAGTCTTTGTTTATTCGTGGAGGATTCAGTCTCGTTTCTTAAGAGCTCGCGATTGACCGGGTGAGTGTTGCTGTATTTAAGCGTCATTCATGTAATTTACGTAAAGTGTGTTAAATTCGTAAGATTCTTTAATTCATCCGTCTATTAATGCAAACCACTATTATCACATCACCATAATCCGTGATATTGGGTGAACGTTTTTAATGCAGTTACACTGCTGTAGTAAAGTTTTTAACCACAGTGCACTCTTTATACTATGACTGAGAATGTGTGACTGTTTTGTGCATAGGTGCATATCTACTTTTGAATGACCAAGCACTGAAGACTTCACTTCACCATGGGCCACAGGAAGAGAGGTCACACTCATGCACCTAAAACCCCTTCATCTTTGGACACGCACTCCTCCAGCAACACTGATCATGAGCAGGGCATGAAGCACAGGATATGTATGGTATCAGACTTTTTCTATCCCAACATGGGTGGTGTGGAGAGTCACATCTACCAGCTCTCACAGTGCCTCATAGAGAAGGGCCATAAGGTTGTGATAGCAACTCATGCATATGGAGACCGTCGTGGGATTCGATACCTGACCAATGGACTGAAGGTGTATTACCTACCACTGCAGGTGCGTTTTACAATATATTACATTGGTGTGACGTTTCATAAATATTACACTTATCACTCACATCCCTATGTCTTTTTCTTTCAAGGTCATGTATAATCAGTCCACGGCGACCACCTGCTTTCACAGTTTACCATTGCTCCGGTGTGTGTTTGTGCGTGAACGCATCACAATCGTGCACGCCCACAGCTCCTTCTCCGCGATGGCCCATGATGCTTTGTTCCATGCCAAGACTATGGGACTCAACACCGTGTTCACAGATCACTCTCTCTTTGGATTTGCCGACCTGAGCTCTGTACTGACCAATAAGCTGCTGACTGTCTCTCTGTGTGACACCAATCACATTGTGTGTGTGTCATACACTAGTAAAGAAAACACTGTACTGCGAGCCGCTCTTGACCCTGAAATCGTCTCTGTCATCCCTAATGCTGTCGACCCCACTGACTTCACCCCTGACCCCAGTCGCCGTGACAACAGCAAGATTACCATTGTGGTCATCAGTCGACTGGTTTACAGGAAAGGTAGGAAGAGGATGGTGTTTCTATTTGCTTTACAGAATAATGTATTGATATGGTTATGTATGAGGGTAATGATCATTTTTTTGAAAATATAAAATATTAATGATTCTAAAAAATATCATAAGTAGCTATCAAGTAAATGCCTAATTATTTGAATGCATGTAAGAGTAAGTCAAATAAAAAAATAAAATCAGATAAAATAGTAAAAAGAAAAATAAATAATAATAACCAATAATAATAATTATATATATATATATATATATATATTTTTTTTTTTTTTTTTATTTTTTTTTTTTATTATTCTTAATAAATATATATTTTAAAAACAACTATAATGAAAAACTAATTTCAAGAATTTCATTTTTTGGGTTTTTTTAAATTATGATAACGTAAATTGTTTTCCAAAAATTCTGAAGAATATTTGTATTAATATAATTATTAATATGTATAAACACTTTATAGTTGAGTTCTTGAAAAGAAAAAGGTTATTATTGAAGAGGTGTTTTCTATATATATTTTTTTTAGGTAAAGAATAACAGATCCAAAACAAAGAAAATAATAATAACATCGTCTAACTGACCCTGTGATTTGATGTCTGGTTGTTTTGCAGGGATTGATTTACTAAGTGGAATCATTCCAGAATTATGTGGAAAGCACCCAGCTCTCTGTTTTCTGATTGGTGGAGAAGGACCCAAAAGAATCATACTGGAAGAGGTTCGAGAAAAATATCAGCTTCATGACCGGTAAGAAAGTCAGTGGGCTTTAGAAAGAATCTCTAGATATGAGTTTGTGTGTAACGTCTTTACTCTCCCTTATTTTTATGCATATAAAGGGTTCGTCTCCTGGGAGCTCTGGATCATAAAGATGTGAGAGATGTTCTTGTTCAGGGTCATATCTTTCTCAACACTTCTCTCACTGAGGCCTTCTGTATGGCCATAGTAGAGGGAGCCAGCTGTGGGCTGCAGGTATGTGGTTGTTTTCTATTAGTCTGAATGAATAAGCAAGATTACCATTGTGGTCATCAGTCGACTGGTTTACAGGAAATGTAGGAAGAGGATGGTGTTTCTATTTGCTTTACAGAATAATGTATTGATATGGTTATGTATGAGGGTAATGATAATTTTTTTGAAAATATAAAATATTAATGATTCTAAAAAATATCATAAGTAGCTATCAAGTAAATGCCTAATTATTTG
>JAUCMU010000151.1:7382800-7397647 GCA_032275025.1 Enteromius treurensis
AATGATGATAATAAAAATAATAAAAATATTAATGATTCTAAAAAATGTCATAAGTAGCTATCAAGTAAATGCCTAATTATTTGAATGCATGTAAGAGTAAGTCAAATTAAAAAATAAAATCAGATAAAATAATAAAAAGAAATTTTATAATATATATATATATAATTTTATTTTACATAATGCTTAATATATGTTACATGCATACATGATTTAAATGTACAATTATTAACTGGTTTATTTAAATGAAAATATCTAAATAAACTACATGTAATTGGTCTTAATATCTAAATATCTACTGTGTGTGTGTGTTTACAGGTGGTGAGCACTCGTGTTGGAGGTATACCTGAGGTACTGCCTGACGAGTTGGTGACTCTGTGTGAACCATCAGTCCGTTCACTTTGTGATGGCTTGGAAACTGTAATGAAAAGAATACGCACAGGAAACGTGGCATCTCCTGCCACCATCCACCGCAAGGTCCGAACACTGTACACTTGGAGAAACGTTGCAGAGCGCACAGAAAAGGTACATGAATGATTTTTTTGGGATGTACACTAGCTTTCAACAACAATAAGTAAGTTTTTTTTTTTAAAGTCTTCTATGAATGGAAAGTTTAAAAATAGCATTTAGTTGAAAAAAATGATTTGTAACGTTCTAATTTATTTCGCTGTCACCTTCGATCAATGTAATGCTTCCTTGTTGATTTAAAAAAAGTGAATCTTACTGACCCCAAACTTTTGAACGGTAGTGTAATTTATTATTAAATGTGCCTACACTTTCTCTGTGTGTGTTTTAGGTGTATAATCGGGTGTGCAGGGAGCCCGTTTTGCCACTGTCCGAGCGACTGCATAGACTGCGCTCTCACTGTGGTGCTGTGGCAGGCTCCATTTTCTCCTTTTTTGCTGTTATTACGTTCCTCTTCCTGCTTCTCCTGCAGTGGCTCCGCCCAGATCATCTGATCGATGTTGCTATTGACTCATCAGGTCCCCACAGCCGTATGGGACAGAAGCTTAGTAAGAAGAAAAGTAAAACACAAACTTGACTGTGTCCTAACTAAAGATGTAATGTAACCTAACATCGCACTCATTATGGACTTTATTCAGAAGGGGAAGGAAGCAAGTAATGAACCAAACTAAACCTGTTGTACCATCCTAGTGTACTATGGTACATTAAAACCTGTACTGACTACTGTTTACATTCCTGTATATAACCGTGACCTCAGGTGAAGAGAAAGCTGTTAAAGCTATCCTCAGCCACTCCTATAGTCCAGCGTCTGCTTTTGCACATCGAAAAGCTGCCTTTAACCAAACCCCAATCAGAAAAGAGTCTACACTTATTATTTTAAATAAAGATTGCACAATAATGCCTAGTTTAAGATAAATGATAGACAGTGCCAGCTTTTCCCTTATCACCTTTGCATCTTTCTTCTAAAATGTGTTTTAATGCCGTTTTTGAGCTCTAGTGGAGCTATGAAATGTATGGTACATCATATCTGTTGATTTTATTTTAATCTGACATGGCTTGTTAAAAACATTTCTTACTTAAATGAACTGATGTTTTTTGTGAGTATTGTGAATGTGATCATGAACTTATTTAAAGTTTATACTACCTAAAGAGGGAGTCATTAAGAATTATTTTTGTTGACACAATCTACAATAAACTTTCTAAACATATAAGTATTAAAGTATACCTTCTTTAATTTTAAATGTTGATATGGATGCGTTTGTGGGTGCTATTTGGATTTTGTCCATGCAATAACACAGAGTTTGACTCTAAATGGGCAACTGTTGAGTGTAAGTTTGGTACATTATGGTGAAGTAGTTGTTTGTGTTCTAGATAACCGTCAGGGTCTCTCTCGATCAGGAATCTTATGCTAACACCCAAACAGGGCAGATAATGCACACCCTCACCTATTCAAGGCTAAAAGCAGGAGCCGTTAACAAACACTTATCAGCCGTTCTGACTGCTTTCACACACATGCACATTCAATAGCAAACACTATCCAGCTCCGACGGTCCTGTTCCTGCATAACACTGCATGCAAATCAGGTTTCATGGAGTGGCAGATACTGTATCACCAATTACATTTGCAATTACATTGTCTTAGGTTCGTGGCTTGTTGTCTTTTTTTGGTCCTTTTAGTCTTTTAATGCTTGCTGCATATGCAAAATCATATCTGTTTTTGAGGTTGTAGATCAGAGTTTGTATTTTTAAGATGAACTCATTGGCTTGACTTTCTGAAATGAAAGTTTCATTTATTTAATTGATTTATTCTCTGAATTGGCTTGACAAAAATGAAATTTATTTTATTGACTGAGTATTTGAATTGGCCTGGCTTTCTGTAACAAAAGCTCATTTATTTCATCGATTTCTTCTCTGAAACTGTTTAGAGGGTTTTGTATGTGTAGGTTTTTGACTGGGGTGTTTATGCGGGGGATGTTCACCTCACGTTTGAGAAGAGGGGGGTGCAGCCACATATCACTGATAACGGTGGGAGGTGCATTCTTGCCAAGGGGGGTTCTTGTTTCTCTGAAGGCCATATAAACTCTGAGTTTCTCTCTGCTCCATTATCTCAATTGTTCTCTTCCTGCGAGGTCTCTGAGTTGTCTTCTTGTGGAATTTAAAAATGGCTCTGGTTCATGCTGAAGTGAGCATTTGGAGTAAGCCATGGGATCACAGGGTTCAGTTGTACGGAGGACATGTGTGTAATACACTAATGGCAGGTAAGTTTTCATCCTCTAGCTCTGTTCTCTCTCTTCCTGAGTGTGTCTAGTAGTCGGATCTACAATGTTCACCACAAAGACCAACGTCCCCTTTCACTTCATTACATTTTTTATTTTGATATCCAGCAAATTCTCACAACTGGGCCTTGAAAGATGTACTATGATTGCAATACCAAGTCTATATTATTCAGTTATTATCTAAAATGTTAACATAGAAAAACTAAATTGGCTTTGCCTTGTTTGTCTTTGTTTTGAATGACTTCATTTATTCAAATTTATTTAAAAAAATAATGCATTGTGTATAGGTTTACTTGGCTGTACTTTGGGGATGAAATAGTCTCTGAATGTTTGCAAATTTGACCCCTTATTGAGGTCAGAGTTGTGACTCAGTGGGCTATGCAATGTTCAAAACATGTACGAACCATTGGCTTCCAAATTGTACATTTTCCCCTGGGACATTTTCCAATTCCAGTCCTCCCAACTCACAAATTTTCCTGAAAAAAAAAAAAAGCATATACTAATGGAAAAATGTAAATGATTAAGAAACAAGATGTTTATTTATGCAGAATATTTCATACACAATGGTAACATAAAGTGCCTTTAATTAAAATTATATAAAAATAATAATATTAACAGATGAAAAAGAAATAACAGTACAAATGCTATTATAAAAGTCTTTTTTTTTTTTTTTTTTTTTACATATTCTTAAAGGGCTGGTAAAATATACATTTTGTCATCATTGAAACAAATAGTTCCAAACCTGTACTGTAAAAAAAGATATTTTGAAGAATGTTGGTAACCAAACATTTGATGGTAAACTTTGACTTCAATATTTTTGGAAAAGGAAAAGAAGTCAATGGTGTCAACTATTTGAGTTAATGATGAAAAATGTAGTGTTAATAATTTACATAAACCGACAAAAGTGCATATGACACATTTTCTTCATTTAAATATCCATATAAATATCAATGTCTCTATTTTATTAGGTTCCTGGGATGACAGAACACCTCTACATGATGCTGCTTTGCAAGGAAGATTGCTGCCACTGCGAAGACTGCTTTCACAGGTTTCATTAGCATAACGTTTTCCAAACAGAATACTGTAGTTAACAACAGTATCTTAAATATGTATCATAACATCAGTCTTTAAAAACAGACTTTGTTTGATCAGAATACTACTTGTTATGAATAAAGGAAATGAATTATCTATGTTTGCATGTGTACAGGGGTACAATGTGGGCATGGCTACATTAGATGGAATAACACCACTGCATGAAGCATGTGTTGGAGGCCATTTCACCTGTGCTAAACTTCTCCTGGAACACGGTGCTGATGTATGTGCATACCTATCCATTTACTTACAGCATCTCCCTTTATGTTGCTCATTGCTTCTCCATAAACATGCAATAATGGCTAACGTATACATGCCTTCAGGCCAATGCTGTCTCTTTTGATGGAGCCACTCCTCTCTTCAGTGCATGCTGTAGTGGAAACCCTGCCCTCGTCAGCCTCATTCTGCTCTACAGCTCTGTCCACCATCCAGCTCATCTGCAGAGCTCACCTCTCCATGAAGCAGCAAAGAGAGGTATGTGTGATGATTTGTGTGAAGTTGCAGTGCTCTGGAAACATTGGGATATCAGTAAACCGGATGCCTTTGTGTATATGTTTCAGGTCACACAGCATGCGTTGAACTGCTGCTGTCTCATGGTGTGAATGTGGACATGGAGGTTCCCAGCATAGGAACAGCGCTGTACTGTGCATGTGAATCCAAGGCAACAGAATGTGTACAGAGCCTGCTGATCTCAGGTCAGAATCACGCACACAACTCTTAATTAGTCAATACATGCATTTTTAGGGCCATTATGATTATTACAGAAATACAATTTTTGTTTTGGTAATGCATTTTACAGTAATACAGTGTTTAATTTTGCTTGTTCTCAGAGGTTCATTAAATTCTGTAGTATACTAAAAATATATTCTATAGAGATAATGTTTTCTTGTTTGTTTGTTTTTTAGCTGTAACTAGATTAAATAAACACACACACATTATTATTTTTATTATTTTTTAAATTTATTTTCTAGCATTTATTCATATTGTTTAGCTTTTATTTAGTTTTAGCTTCTTTCAGTGTATATTTTTAGTTTGAGCAATTTATTTAGAAATATTATTTTTTACAAAATATTTCTACAGCTTGTAACTTGCAATAATTG
Source organism: Enteromius treurensis (assembly GCA_032275025.1). Lineage (NCBI taxonomy): Eukaryota > Metazoa > Chordata > Actinopteri > Cypriniformes > Cyprinidae > Enteromius > Enteromius treurensis. The sequence goes on from JAUCMU010000151.1 coordinate 7,387,730, forward strand.
TTTTATTTTAGTTCAGTTTTAGTAAGTTTAGCATTAAACAAACGTTATCAACAATGTCTATGTATTTGTAATTTTGAGTTTTTCATTTTATATATATATATATAAATGTTTAAAAAATTATACTTACTGCAATGGAAATTTGGATGGAAATTTTAACGCTGCTTATTGCCTCTCCAGGTGCTGATGTGCAATGTGGGCGGGGTCTTGACACACCTCTACATGCTGCAACGAGGGTGGGCGGGGCTAAAGAGGTGGAGCTACTGCTAGAGCACGGGGCTGATCGTGCCTCAAGGAACTTTGAAGGAAAGAAAGCTCTGGACATGACAACAGATCAGAGCATCAAACATCTCTTGCAGGCTACAGGTAAACGAAAACAGGATCTCATATGAAAACTCAGTGTGCCCGTGTGCTGCGATACTGATTTTGGCTTGGTTCTGCAGGTCCGTGCTCCCTGGCTCAGCTGAGCAGATGGTGTATTCGACGTTCCCTGGGACAAAAAGGACTGAACAAATCCAAAATGCTTTGCTTACCGCATATTCTACACAGTTATCTCCTCTATCATTAAAACACACATAAACATCCCCTGTGTAGTGCCCAAACATGGTTCACATAGTAATCTTGTTCTTTTTTTAATAACATTTTGATCTGTAAATAATCTTTTTTTATTGTAAAAGTGTATCCTTTTTTTTTTTTTTTGTAAAAAATATTTTTATACATTCAAAAAATAATTTGTTACATTTAAGGTATGACTATATGCAAACAAACATACGCAGCTTGGGTTTCCATATGTAATGGAGACATTGGATTGTTGTAAATTTCTATACTGTAACTATATTTTCTATCCCATTACCCTAACACTAAACTAAAACCTACATGAAAAAAAATGCTTGTGCAAAGCCTTCTTGCTTCATTTCCCCAATTTTCTCTCCACAAGGTCAAATTGTACTGGTATTATTATAAATTTACATATGTCTACATGCGCACATGAACACGTATTATGCCTACTAATTCAGACAAGAGTGAAAATAAGACTAAACTAAATAAGACTATTACGTTTATTTTTAAATGTTGAGCATCCCCTGAACTAACCAGCAGGTGGCACCTTATAACATTTATAACATTTTACATTAAGCTAATTTTATAGGATTATGATAAATCATCAGTTTGCAAGTGCTTTGTATGCTAGTTTTTCATTCAATGTAGTATCAATACAAAATAAATAAAAAAATAAAAATAAAATCTGTCTGTCTATCTGACTGGCTGACTGAACATATGCTGAGGATGCTCTCTCCAGTCTCAGAGAAAGATTATGGCACTCCTACGATGCAGACGCGTAGAAGACTGCGCGCGCGCGCGTGTGTGTGTGTGTGTGTCCTCGGTCACGGGGAATCCGTGGGAGCGCGAACTCCGCCCACGCCACGAACATCTCCAGCGGTGAGAGCGTGGGGGGGTTGCCTCGCTCTCGGAGCTCGGGCTGCAGTGAACACGCCGCCACAAAGCTGCTCTTGACCATGTAACAGGACTGCAGTTCACAGGATATTCACGGGATATTCACGAGCGAACGCTGCGGCAGGTAGGACGTCAGTTTATATCCTGGTGTGCTTCATGTATGCGGCTTGAGGCAATAAACGCGGTGAGATGGACGCATGAACTTAAGTGCTCCCATTCTGTCTCATCTTCAACTGTCTGTTTCTTCTTTATACATCGGTTACATCACCCTAAAACAGCCTAAACCCCACAAAAGTCAGTGTCAGAGGATATTCCCTATATGTTTTAGCGCTGTTTTTGGCATTGCATATAATGTCGTCTCACCAGGTGTTTGAACAGGTGCAATGCAGCAGAGCATTTTTTCCATTTATCGAGGTAGCCTGAAGTCGTTTTCATGTCTTTGTATAGGCAATTTTGTAAAAGTTTAAAAGTGTCACCACGGTTTAATTCGTGTTGTTTATCGCACATATTATGTGAAGCTAGGTGTCCCACTTTTTACTCCAGCAAATATTAATAGAATAGGTTTATTCCTGAAAGTCAATTTCTGTGAAAATAAATGCCTTAAAGCCTTAGGGACAAAATGTCTTATGTGTCTCATTATGGTCCTGCTGTGTTCACCTGACTGCTGCTGAGAACGGATGATAACATTGACATGTTTTGTAGTAATTCAAATTTGAATTTAATTACCTAATATAGTTGTAGAAAAACACACACACACACACACACAAGCCTTTTTGCAAATATATGAGGATAGCTAATATGTGGGATATGATATAATTCATAGCCAAAACTCCTGTGTAATGTGATTATTGTAGTCAGCAAGATGCTCTTTAACATGATTACACAGCTTTATGCACTTGCCATATGTGTGCTATGTTTATCTTTTAGTATGATTTAGTATCCAGCGCTATTATGACATTTTGAATGGCAAACTGGCCCACTAGTGAGGTGTTGCCTGTAAACTATTATCTGTATAATTTGGTTTACTCCACCCCTTTATTATTTAGAAACACAATTTCTGTTAAAGCTGTTTTAGATAATCGCACTGAGATCCAGAGCAGACGTCCTACTGATGTACAGATTAAACTCTGGCTACTCACACGGGTGGAAGAATGCTGGTGGAAGTTATACACAGTGATGACACGCAGTGACGGCAAAACCTTAACCTTTTGTCACATGCTGATAGGTAACTGTTTAAGATGTGATGTGTCATCTTTTGTTTACTGTGGGCAACAAACGCACAGTAAATCACTTCTGTTTTCTGAAGCATTAGCTGTATATACCCGAGTGAGAAATGATCAAGATAAGAGGCAGCTGGAGGAAAAGCACATCGCTTTGACTGGGGAACATTTTATTGCTTAGATGTTCATACTCTTTCATAGCTCCGGACAGTTATTTATGTTTAATGCAATAACCAGATATTCCTTCTAACACAAGCAAAACGCTTGTATGAGCACACAATAAGAGCTAGATCATTGTCAGTGTGTGTATTTGAAGTGGAATATTACCCCCCGTAAGTGTCTATAAAATTTGTAACAGAGTGACTGATACTGATACACACAGAAGATGTAATATATCTTCCCTATATAAGAAAGAGAACAAATCATTAACTATACAGACAGGAAACATGAGTGGCAGCTGGGCCATAACAACTAAATCCATTTCATTACAAAGACTGAAAGCAATCCCTTCAAAACCTTAAGGCCTTTTTGTAATTTTAATGGGCACTGGTCCTGAAAAAAGCGAATGTGGGTTGAAAAGTTAAATCAGCATCACAGATAGACCAAAGCCTGTCATGTTCAGACAGTAGACTGCATACAGTGCTCTAACTGCACAGATCGTTGTTTCTAACACTCTTACTCATACTTTCCATAATTGACATTTGGTATTGATTAGTGCATATGTGTGTTTAAATAAGATGCATGCATTAAAGATTCAAAAGGGGCACAGCTGGAGAGAAGGACAACAGTACATTACATTGCATGTCGTTAGTCCATTAGTCCATGTTTTACTTCATAATTGGACTGAATGTTTGTAGAGGTGTGTATCTACCCCTTTGCATACATGTTAAACTATATGAGCCATATATTTTCAATATATGATGATTTTGAAATAGTGTTCATTTTGTGATTTTTAAAAAGTTGTTCCTCTTTGTGTAAGTTTGAATGACATTAAATATAATAAACTTGTACATTAGCTGTCTAGATTTTGGTACTTGCCGCTGAAAACTATACTTAACTACCCAAGACCCAGTTTTGTCTTGCTAATCTGCATTTCATAGCTTTTTGTCCCTTTTGTATTATGGTAATACAGCCTCTCTGCAAGGCATAAAACATGTATGAGTCTAATCTCCATTAAGCCAGGTGTTGTTGGTGTGTGTCTCCATCATTAAATGAGTAATTACTGAGCTGAGAGCTGGACTGGCAAATTGTTGACTTGCTCTCTTGAGATTTATGCACTGAACTACTTTTCCCATGGTTCTTCTTCCCGTGTTTGTCATCTTGAATGTTGCTTTCAGGTCATGTCGGGATGATCATATTTGCACATGAATGGCATCACACTGTCTTAATTACCAGAGGGTTGTGAGGCGTTTCGTGATTAAAACATGCTGAAAACTAACTTTCATGCATTTAGCATACTGTTGATGAAAAATACAAATATTTAGTTTAGCCATTCATTAAATGACAGGCGTGTCCAACTATATTTCAGCATGAGAAAGATCAAATGCACAGATAAAGTACCAATTTTAAATCTAATGTGCATCCAGTGCTCTTTATTAGGTTGCATAGAGCGGAAAAGCTTCCTGTGTGGTGTTAATAAGTGAAAAAGAGAGAAACAAATATGAAGCCCTATCCATTTTCCCAACAATCTGAACTCGCATCACACCGTAATGATGACTTCTGAACTAGTAAATAGGAATTTCCCTGGAGGACTTGAAGGCAGCATTATTCCTTTCTGGTGTCTTAATATTCACTAAAGCCCGAGGTACCAATGAATTAACAGCGCTGTGGGTGTTGTTGAAATTGGTGTTGTTGTGTCTTTTTAATTAGTCCAGGTATATGGCTGTGAGGAATGGATGTGACTGTTTTATTGCTGTTTAGGTTTAGTTTTCACATGAAACATTTAAATGTGAATAGAAAAGCATTTATCACCTTCCTGTTATTTCAAGTCCTTATGACTTTGGTCACAAAAGATGGAAGCATGGACATTTATCTAAGCCTCTCCTTTTGTGTTCCACGGATGAAGGAAAGCAATGAAGGTTAATGAGGGCGAGTAAATGATGACACAACTATTCATTTAAGTGGTGTCCCAATTATTATGTATTTTCACCCCTACCCCTTGAGACTCGAGGGACAAGCAGAAGGCGTACATAATAGAATTGGGATTTGGCCTTAAAGTATACTACTGTTCAGAACTGCAACTTTATATCTTACGATTCTGACTTCTTAACTCACAATTCTGAGTTTATAACTCAATTCTGACTTCAAATCTCGAAATTCTGACATTATAACTCACAATTCTGAAAAAAAAAGCCAGAATTATGAGAAGTCATAATAACCTTTTTAAAAAAAAAAATTTATTCAGTGGCAGAAACAGGCTTCCATTTAAAAAAATAAAAAAATAAATATTTTTAAAAAGCGTCTGTTAATGGCTGCCTAAATATCAGCCTTGCACCACAGAAATTATTGATTTTTAAAATATGGATAATTGTTTTTTAAATTGCAATAGTTTACAAAATTCTTGTTTTTACTGCATTTTTGATCAAATAAATACAACCATGGTGAGAATTATTTCATGAACATTAAAAGTCATACTGGCCTCTGAGTCTTGAACCGCACTGTATAGTGTATAACAACATTAGAGAGCTGTGTGTTAGTGTATGTTTATACAGGGCTTTGTGTACACTAATGTGTGTGCTTAGGGTGGGATCCAGTAAGTTACCGCACCTTTTGTAACCCTGTAATTTTTTTTTTATTAAAGCAGCTCAGCACTATACATCTTGCTCAGGAGTTTATAATGAACACGCCAACCTTCAGACTCAAAACTGCCTGACAGTGATGGCAGTAAGAGGGAGAAGAGTTTTTTTTTTTAATTAGTGCTGCTAGACATTGCTGGCCCATGCTGTCCTTTTCCTCAGCGGCGAAACTGAAGTTACACTTTTTAAAGATCATGGAGTTTGTGTGTGTGCGCGTTTCTGTGTGCCTGTAAACAGTTCTCGCATGAGAAATTTGAATTAATTTTGCTCCACGTCTTCTTGGTGAGTCAGACACTTAATGGAACAAGAACCTCACAACGGCACGAACATACACACAGGCAGTTCAGCTTAAAGCAATTTTTGTGCTGTGACATTACAAATAATTTGTCACCTGTGTGTGACACATAGACGTACGTGTTTGGTTGTGTCACCGACGGCAGGCACATTTCTAAGTGTAAATGGTGGTGTGAAAAACAGCTTTTGAAGCTTCTGATTATGTAGGCTGGCCCGTCAGACATGGTGTATCAGATTCTGTCAGACAGACAACAGAATATAGGAAAGCAAGTCATGCCCACACACACACACACAGACACACTGGAATGCATATTTTCTGTCCTCCCCAGTTGTTACTCACTACTGATTTTAAACAAACCAGGAAAAAAGATAAAATGACATACATGCAGTAACTGCTACATATTCCCAGATCATGTACACAGACTGTGCTGGGTGTTGGATATGACTTATAAATCAGTGCTTCAAACAGGAAATTAAAGTCGGCCACAGATCCAAGCCAGTACAATGCTTCAGTTTCGATGGGGCTTCCATCAAAGACAACTGAACATGAATGAAATTGTCTGTGATCAGAGTTGGCACTGTCTAAGAATACAAATTGGTGTCTCATGATGTTTCTTCAAAGCAATAATTGTGAAATGTTCTTGAACCACTAGATATAATATTCAAACCTTTATGATTTGACGTATAATATGATAGGATAGAATCTTTTTTAACCCAATCAACTTAATGGTTTTAACTGTTTTGACATGTGTCCAACAATTATTATTATTATAAATCATATGGGAATGTGAAAATAATGACATGCATAAACTTATTTTATAATAATAATAAAAATGGCTATTAACAATATTATAATAATCCTAATAATATAATAATGTAATATACATTATAAATTGTAGTAATGAATATAAATATGTGGTAACTGACATACAATGGTTAAATTATACAAATAAATAAAATTAATTCATATAGGCTATTGTTTTGTTTGTAAATATCATATTGTATATTATTATCAAAATATTGATAAATCAACTGATTGACATCAATTTCTCATGCACGATTTTCACATAACCAGGAATAGAAGTGATTTTTTTTTTTTTCATTTACACATTATAGTGTTGAATGCATTTGCTCGGTTGAAAAATTTTGCACTCATAACTGAACTTCTAAGAAAAAAATCTTTCATTTGCAGAGTAGAAATTCACATTCTGATGTATTTTTATTTTATTAGAACATAGTTTCATAATTTAATATACTTAAAGCTCTATTATCTACCCTATTTGTGGAAAGTGGCAGCTATTAATGTAAAGGTTGAAGGTTCAGTCCCAAGTATGCCTGACAGTGATTACTGTCCTGTTCTATTACTCTTGTGCTCTCGAGCGAGCCACTTCACCCCAGACTGCCGCTGGCAGACTGCCACTGTAATTAGTGTATTGTCACTTTAGATAAAAACCTAAATGATGACTTGTAGCTGTAGCTGTATCGGTTTGGCTGGTCTTTCACTGACATCTGGACTGTCAGTCTATTCACAAAGCAGTAAACAAAGATCATCATTATCCATAATGTAATCTATCATGTTGAATCACATAAAAACCGCTTGATTTTGCTTTTAAATTATTATTATATATAATTTTGGGTTTCTATACATATGTGATTCATTTAATTTAGATATATGTATTATGGTTTAAAGGTTTTTAACAATAGGGTTTTCGTTCATATCATTTCTCTTTGACCATCTCCTTCTCTGACCTTTTGGTTTCAGTAGATCATTTCTTCTACTTTGAACATCTTGTTTTATGTCTTAACATTTATTGAACTCTTTTGATTACAACTAAGGGGGCTCATGATTCACTTTATACAAGAAGTATGAGACCTAAAATACACTGATTGATCACTGCTGGTTTTTATATGGATGTTATGCTTGCAGGCATTCAGCAGGTGAAAAGGTTAACAATGCACTGACCAATAGGATCAGAAGACCTGCCACAATTGCCAAGAGATGATTGTTATCGTATGAAGTTCCTGGCAGATGACCTTTTTGGGGATGAAACGATGAACTGAAGTAATCCTTCATTCTGACTGAGGATTCCTGCTGCATTCATGAAGCATAATTGTTATTGGTTTGTGGCCAGTTTGATTGGCTGAGTCTTTCTGGAGCTCTGTGAGCAGTTCTTTAAATGGTCATGGCGAAGACGACCGATTCTCTTAATCTGTCCTTCCTCCTGGAGCATGAAAGGCAGATGATCCTGAATGTTCTCCAGAAAGACGAGAAACTCCGCAAACGAGAGGAGAAGCGCATCAGGTAGCATCTTCAACACACATAATTTCATCACAAGCAGTCATTTTCTTTAATTACACACACACACACACACACACACACTTGCGCATATATAATATATATATATATATATATATATATATACGTAAGTGTGTTTATGCTATATATATATGGGTAGCTGTATATTGGTATTTGTTATCAATATGGTGTGACAGAAACTAGTTAAGATATACCTCTTTTATACTATTTGTATCTCTAATTACGAAGATACTATTTTCTCATGTCATTTGTATGCTAAGTGTTTGTTTTGCATGTCACACCATGAGACACAGTCCAATTTTTATTTGTCAACTACCCATATATATATATATATATATATATATATATTGCACAAAAAAATAGGGTTTATGAATAAATGAACAAACAATTCCAATTAGGGTGCATCAAATTATTTTACAAGTTATTGTAAACAAACAAACCAAAAAAAACAACAACAACTACAGGACTATTGTAAGTAATTTATAAAACTGATTTGAACACATAGTGGTGAACTAAATATTTAGGTAAAAATGCTCAAAATGTGGTAACTTGAATGCATGAACCTTTTAAAATCGGTAAATTTACAAGCATCTGAATAAACCAATTCACTAGAATGAAACACTTTCTACTAACATATACTGTATGTCAGTAAAAGCAACGTAAAAACGCCCTGTGGCATTGAAAATTTCTTTTTTAGACATCTTCAAAGTAGCAGACCTGCTACAGTTAATTTATAGGGTAAACAGATTTAGTTATTCTCCAACAGTGATGGCAGTTGTGCCTCTGCAGGAAACTGAAAAATGAGCTTGTGGAGCTGAAGCGAGCTGGGCGGCGTAGTTCAGCGGATCAGCGTGAGTGTGCAGTATGTCTGCGTGCTCTGGGTCTCATCCTGCAGAGGGGTAATGTGTGCACCAACTGTCATCGGCGCATCTGCAACTTCTGCACTGCTACGCCTCCAGACAGCAACTGCAAATGCACCGTGTGTGCGAAGACTGCGTGAGTCGCACACAACATCCATACACAATCTGGTCTGTAATGGTGAAAAGACACCATGAAATTGAGTTTTTTGGGTTTAGTCCATATTCTGCCCCAGCTTTTTGTTTGAGTAGGAACCATGTCAACAGTTCTTAGGCCTATAATAGGTGAACCAATTATGCTGTGATTGGCACTTCTCTAATTGGTGCTTACACAGTGTTGTCTGTGTGTGACTGGCTGATTTAGAGAGCTGAAGGTGGTTACAGGAGAATGGTTTCTGGAAGAAAAATTCAAGAGGTTTCAACATGCCAGCACTACCAGCAGTGATGTAGTCAAACAGTCAATCCTCAGCAGTCCTCCAGGTGAGACCAAATCAGAGTTGATGTCAACACAGACATCCGTCAAACAGTGCCATACATACACACTGCCTGACCTAATGGAAGATTTTCCACTCCTGGCTTTTTTTAATGATTTGAACTAGAATAGTGGGTACGGAAAGTATTCAGACCCCCTTAAATTTTTCACTCTTTTTTTTATATTGCCGCCATTTGCTAAAATCATTTAAGTTATTTTTTTTCCTCATTTATGTACACACAGCACCCCATATTGACAGAAAAACACTGAATTGTTGACATTTTTGCAGATTTATTAAAAAAAGAAAAACTGAAATATCAAATGGTCTTCAGTCAAAAGTATTCAGACCCTTTGCTCAGTATTTAGTAGAAGCACACTTTTGATCGAATACAGGCATGAGTCTTTTTGGGAAAGACGTTTTTCACACCTGGATTTGGGGATCCTCTGCCATTCCTCCTTGCAGATCCTCTCCAGTTCTGTCAAGTTGGATGGTAAACGTTGGTGGACAGCCATT
>JAUCMU010000151.1:7397747-7410795 GCA_032275025.1 Enteromius treurensis
ATGATATTTCAGTTTTTCTTTTTTTAATAAATCTGCAAAAATGTCAAAAATTCAGTGTTTTTCTGTCAATATGGGGTGCTGTGTGTACATTAATGAGGGAAAAATGAGCTTAAATAATTTTAGCAAACAGCTGCAATATAACAAAGAGTGAAAGATTTAAGGGGGTCTGAATACTTTCCGTACCCACTGTATGTTTCAGTATATGGGTAGTTCAGAAATAGAAATTGGATCATGTCCAATGGTGTGACATAGCAAAACTGTAGAAAAAATAACTTACAAATAACATGAAAAAAATGTTATTCATAGAGTTTTTTACATCGCAACATTGAACACATTTATAAGCCTACTACCCAAATACAAAAATACATATAAGCATTGGTTTTGCGTGTTCAGTTTCAAAGCATCTTTGACAATAAAAAGAATTATGATCAGTTTTGCATTGATAATTAGTCAAGTTATAGTTCATTTCAAAGTGAGTCTTGCCAACCAAAAATATTACGGCGAAATTTTCAATTTCAGACAAAATATTTTTGTCAGATGGAATCATTGACCAAAACAATGGAGTTTAATTAGTGCTTTTCTAATTAGGTGATTAACTCAGCCTCCGGCTATCCAAGAGCTTTGTTTTGACAAGTTTAATTCTCTGTCAGAACAGATTTGGAGAAATTAAGCATCTCATTATCCTCTACAGTAAATGGGGGCCGTCAGAGTGAGCGTCAAAACATGATAAACGTGCATTAATCAACAAAAAAACTGCCTGTGTTTAATAAACAAATCCATCAAGACATTTTTAAAACCTAGTAATAGGAGTCTTCTATACTGTATATACATGCTCAAAATACCATGCAGTATATTTATTTATTTGTACATTTATTTATTTATTTTTATTATTATTAATATCTGTTTTTGTTTTTGGAGATGGAGGCTCTGCTCACAGATCATCAGAGATGGAGAGATCGTCCACGCCACAGCCTGAGAGATCAGCTACGCCCCAATCCCAGAAAAGCACAGGGAAGAACAGGAAAGGGTGAGGGGCATCATTTACAGTCCATTGAGTCAGCTGTGCTTGAAATCACTTACTGTGATACGGTTCCTGCAGTTAATAGTATTTGCCCTTTTACACTTTCTTCTGTATGCCTGGAACATTTGCTAAAATGTAACAGTGTACACACTGCATCCCATAATACAATGCAACCATTTACAATATGAAAAATTAGCCAGGAGTAATAAACACCATGATTCTGAACATGTCGTATACTTTGTGAGAACAATGTATCGCCTCGTGCTGTTTGAAATAATCCTGTTTGGAAAAATTATAGGCGGTATAAACTTGAGTGCAGTAAGATGGTATTTCATTGTGTGCCAGCATGTGTCTGCTCATTAAGACTGTCTGTGTCTCACTCTCATTAAGCGTCTGTGTTTTAGGAAGAGAGCGATTGCAGTTGAATCATCAGGGTTACCAACAGTACCCAATAACATGAGAGCACAAATGGTGAAAACCCCAACCCAGACGGAGGCAAGAAACAGGGTAACACATGATCACACAATTGCATTCCTGTATACAGATTTGCGTGCATGACGAGAAGCAGTTGTTTAGTGTCTGTATGCGTGCATGTGTTTATTCAGCCGGATGGGGCAGAGAGCGTGTCTAGTATACAAAGCAGTGACGGCATCCCTGAAAAGATGGCGGATGGGCGGAGACAAATGGATTCTAGCACACCCTCTATTGCCGTATCCAGAGCCTCCCTCTCATCAGGTATCACCATGGCAACAACTCGACATATTTACTATTCCTGCCAATGACACCAATAATGACATCTACCCTCAAAACTGTCCTCATATAGAGTAAGATACTGTAAGGCTGCCTCTGGGCCCTCCGTGAGCAATATCTTACTCTTACAATATCTTACTCTTTATAGCTTTATCATTATTACTATTTTGTCATTACTACTACTATTACTACCATTATTATTATTATTTCTATTTTTTCCTCTTTCTGATCCTCCCAACTTTCCCCACATTTTTGATTGAGTTAATTACTATTATTGTTATTTATATATTTTTTTATTTTATGGTTATTTATTTATTAATATTATTGCTGCTACTATTACTATTATTATATATCACCTACCTCACCCTCCATCCTCTAATTTTTGTTACTAATGCTATTATTATTATTATTACTGTTATCATTATTATTATTATGGTCTTTTACTATTGTTATGTCTGTTGTACTTTATTTTATTTCTATTTTCTATTGTTTGTTTATATAAATTCACCTCAACACCCAGTCACAGTTACATACACACACTTATACACAAACCATGTTGTCTGTCATGTATTTGTATTTGATTTGTCACCTGTAAATAGTATGTTTGTTTGCATGATAAAAATAAAAAAACTGTCCGTATATCAGTTCACAAATATTAAAAGCTGTTAAAAGTACGAGACCACACTGGAAATGTGTGCTTCAGAATGAAATTTAAACATTGAAATAAACCGTTACATCATGTTAAATAGCATGGAAGAAATGGAAATGGAGTAAACAATAAATGTCTGAATTTACTTACTTCAAAACCATAATGTATACCATTTGTCCTACTGTTTTCTTTAAATATATATTTTCTGGAAAAATCAATCATGGAAAAAAAAAGGAAAACATAGAGAAGAAGAAATATTTAAGATTCTGACCTATTGCTCTATTATGATATTGCACTTTAGGTCACTTTTAGTGCTTTCATTGTCCAAGACCCCATTATATTTTGAGTTTTTGTGATTTTACTAGATTTTATTTTATTTTTTTCTCCTACCAAATGAAATATTTTAGAGCTTGGCATATCTAGATAAATGTATATTTATAAAATGTATAATAAAACCAGTGGAGTTAAACTATTTTATTAACTTACATGACTTCTACAAATCTAAAAAAAAACTTTTTTCACACTAATTAGGCTGCCTCATATATCCAAGACTTTTCTGTTCTTTCAAAGAACATATTTTTACTTGTATTAGCTTGTTTTGTTTTAGTGTCTATTTTATGTCTTCCTTAGGCCCCCTTTTTTCAATACTAGTCTCAGACCTTTGGACTTCACTGTGTGTCTTTAGAAGTGTTATAATGTGTGCGTGCGTGTGTGTATGTGTGTGTGTGTGTGTATATATATATATATATACACAAAGTAGCCAGAACTTTGCTTAAGCACTGCATATTCCTCTCTTCACAGATCGCAGTCGTTCTGAGGTGGACCTCAGTAATCCTGGTGATGGGTTCAATGAAGATCCTCTAAATAGTCGATGCCGCTCAGTTCCAGGCCTGAACGATGTGGTAGATTTCAGACACAGCCTCTTAAACCACTGCTCACTTCCAATCATTTTTTCCTGTGTCCAGGATATGATTTCCAGACAGGAGGTTAAAACGATAAGAGACAGCCTTCTGTAATGTGATTTTTCTGATATCATATCACCAAGTCAAGTGATCGCACCAGTGCTGTTTTCAATGTAATATTCACTGATGCCAGTGTTTGTGCTGTAGGACTCGGATGAGGACATCGATGCGGTTTTATCAGCACACTATAAAACCAACCAGAGCGTCTGCAGCGCGCAATCAATGGTATAATGATTTGCACAGAAACACACACACACAAAAACACCATAATCACAGGTGCTTTGCTGCAATTTGTGTTTGCTGGCTTTGTGCAGATGTCTGACTGCAACAAAATATGTAGCCTACTTTTTCCTCTTTCTGTGTTTTGCTTGTGTGTACTCGGTTTAGACTTTTATTTACGTGCCTAATGGCAGGGGAACCAGAAATCTAAGCCTTTACCTCCTTTTTCTGATATTAATGATACCCTACACTCTAAAACTTGTTCCAGCTCATGCCTTATGGATATTAGCATTTTCTCCTTTCGGCAAAATCTCCTGTTACATGAGATCGCTTAATTTGTTGACTCACCTGGCGGACCTACGCATGAGTTTTTTTCGCCCAATCTCATATACACACAATTTAGCATAGATGAAACACGCAAGAACTACTCAAAGTGCATCATTGTCATATTTCTCGGTTCTTGGCCACACATACAGATGCAGGTGGTGCATTAAGATACAACAAAGAGAAATAATTCAGGCAAACAAGAAGATAAGTGGCCTCTTTCAAAACAGCTGACATATCTCGTAGCTCACGCACAGTCTCTAATAGCTAGATGAGTCAGATGTGAAGGGTGCCCAATGAAGAAGGAACGCAAGAAAAAAAGCAAAAAACTAGCAACTACGCAGTCGTGTTTTCATAGGTTCGGTCATTATTTACTCACCCTCGTGTCTTTAAAATCCTAAGGTACATGATGTTCTTTTATTGAACACAAAAAATAATGTTTTAAAGAATGTAAATGCTGCTCTTTGACGTACAATGAACTCTTTTATGATCTATTCAAAATGTAATATATATAACATATGTGATTTCTCTAGTTGAAATATATATAATACATTTGCCATGCTAAGTGTTCTACAAGTCCATTTACTAAAAACACCCTGCAATTGTACTTCTGGTATACTAAACTGGCATACTTAGGCCCGGTTTCATAGACAGGTTTTCTTAAACTAAACCAGCCTTGTCTGTGAAACCATGAATTAAAGTCTGTTAAATTTGAACATTTATTTTGTGCTGCAGTTGAATTGTGTGGAAGTAATGCTAAAGTCCAACCAAAGATACACTGAAGTATATTTGTGCTAAGAACTATTACAAGTATGCTTCAGGTACACCTTAAATATCTTGCATTTAAAGACCAAAATGATTAAAAAATCATACAATCCTCATCAATAGGGACATTTAGAACACATTTTAAGCATAATGTTGTATTACGAAATAGTACTCCAAATAAAGTTTCATTATACATTTTTTAATTACATTTTTAAGTCGGGGAAGCGATATTTTAGAAAGTTTGCTAATAGATTTAAGCTATTTTACTATGAAATATGTGTTTTAAATATAACTTTTTTAGTGGGGTTATTAATTGTTGAAAATATTGCTCTGTGCCATAGCTCTCAAATACTATAAGACCTAATATCCAGTGGGGCAAAAAAGTATTTAGTCAGCCACCCTCTGTGCAAGTTCTCCCACTTAAAAATAACTATCTGTCTCTCATAGTTGAGGTATACCTATGATGAAAATTACAGGCCTCTGTCATCATTTTTGGAGGCATTCGGCTCCAGTTCCTATTCAATTTTATTATAGGGAAGGGAGTAGTGATGCGTCAAATTATTTTTATTTATTATTCATAATTTTTTTACGTAACACTGAAACAGAAATAAAGGCCTTCATTTAGCTGAAAAAAGAAAATCGAAGATTATGTTTGGGTAATTAAATTTGGGTAACTGAACTCTATATGCAGTAAATTAAACCATAGCAAACTTCTTTAACAGTAAGTGGCCTAATATCAGCAGAACAAATTTGAAAACACATTTATCTGTAGCTTTTCCATGTTGTGTGCACCAAATAGACACTAACGGGGTTAAAACACAATTAACAAAATTAAACGCCACTGTTCGAAATCTTTTGTTTAGTTTGAATATTTTGTCGAAATTTTTCACTAGAAAAGAGCCGTGTAAATGTTCTGCTTTAACACTCACTTTATGGAAGAAAATAGGTCAGATGTGTTTGAAATTACATAAGGGTGAGTAAATATGACACAGTGTTCATTTTTGGTCTTTGACATCTACAAATAATAAAGTGTGAAAAAAGCTCCTTCCTGACTCCAGCAATCTGTCACCTGTCATATTATCTCTGTTTTTCTTGTTCTAGTTTTGGGCTCTGCTTTTTTTCCTGCTATCAATCGTCTCTTCTCTCTTTCTCTCTCCTGTCTTTTTCTTAGTCTTCCACACCTGCCTCGGAGAGAAAGTGGGGTTTCCTTAATGTACCTGACTCAGATGCTGACACTGTGAGTGTTGGGTGTGTGTTTGAGTGCAGACGTGTGTCTGTCTGTTGCTCTGTTGGCTTCAGTTTCTCTTTCTCTTGCCTTTCTGCACTACTGAAGAGTCATGAATACAGTCAAACACAAGCTTGTGAAAGATGCACACCCAAAGACTCTGCTTATGTGTGCTCCCCAGACCAGCATCAACAGTATGATGAGCGTGTACAGTGAGACGGGGGACTATGGCAACGTGCGGGTTTCCGGGGAGATCCTGCTCAACATCTCTTACAGCTACAAAACAGGGGCACTCAGCGTGCTCGTCCGTGAGTGCCGCTGCCTAGCAACCGGTGATGAGAGGAGACAGCGCACGGATGCGTAAGGCCACACACACACACACTGCTTTAGACTTCACTTTGAGCCCTGGCAGAGCATCTTTGCATTGCATGTATTTGGGATGTCAGTATGTTAACATTAGATTTATCCCAGTTAATTATTTTATTAATTCATTTAAAAGTATAATTCATCCAAAATGTAAATTCTGTCATAATTACAATAATAATGAATTAGCTTTTATTTGAATAATTTTAGTTTTTATTTTTAATTTGAAGTTTTCGTAATTAAATTATATATATTTTTGTCTCTTTATTGTATTATTTTAATTATTTTTTTTTATTAATTAATATTTTTTTAAGTTTTAATTTTAGCTAATCAACATATAGGTATTTTATTTCAGTTCTATTTCTTATGTTTTTAAGTTTTACATCAAATAATTATATATTTCAATTCATGAAAAATTTTTTTAATTTTATATTTACGTAAATACTGGAAATTTAATAATTTAGTCTCTTCCTCAAAAGCTTTTATTTTAATAATTTTAATTTGAAATTTTATAGACTTAGTTATGTGCTTTTGTCATTTTATTTTTTTATTTTTATTCAGTGTTTTTTTCTTTTCTTTTCTTTTCTGTTTTGTTTTTATTTTTGGTAATTTTAGTATATCAGCTTAAAATAAATGAAAAACATTAATTAATTTTCAAGGTAGTTTTTGGTAAAATGACTTAAATTTCAGTTAAAAAATCCCCAAATGAAAAAAATCCCCATCCCCCCCCCCACTCAATAACTTTACGATTAATCACTAATTATTGAAATTGCATATAAACTTGTATAAAGCTATTTATTGGTTGTATCAATTTAAAATATTGATATAAACATGTCCAATGCTGATATTGTACAAATGCAAACATTTTGATATTATGTGTGTTTGCAGTTATGTTAAAACATATCTCCTGCCGGACAAGTCCCGTCAAAGCAAGAGGAAAACCAGTATCAAAAGCAACACAACTAACCCAGTGTTTAATGAAAACCTGAGGGTAAGAGGACGTTCATGACTGTCCTACAAGGTTTTGTATTGAGATCGATGAGATATTGCAAATGAGATATTGATTTAAATTCTCTTATCTCTGTCTGTTCCTCTGGATAGTACGTGGTCAGTCACTCTCAGCTGGAGACGCGCACACTGCAGGTTTCTGTGTGGCATCATGATCGCTTTGGACACAACAACTTCCTGGGGGAGACGGAGGTGACCTTTGACTCCTGGGAGTTTGACACGCAGATAGAGGAGTGGTTCGCCCTACAGCCCAGGGTAAGCTGAGCTGAACACACACACACAAACAGAAACAGCGAGGAGTGTGTTGACATGGATAAGTGTGATACTAATATGTGTGTGTTTGTGTCAGAATGAGTGTTATGTGGACTCAGTGATGCACTACAAAGGGGAACTGACGGTGGTTTTGAAGTACATTCCCGCAGAGAGAAATGTCTCCCTGCCTCTGGACCAAGTGCAAGGTATGATTTAAAATGGGAAATTAAATTTTAAAATGTATTTATATTTGCATAATTTATATAATATATCATTTTTCTTAAATACATGCATGCAAGTGTTTGTATTTATATATACATAATAAATAAACACACATATATTGTGTGAGCAAAAACTGCGATTAATCATTTGACCGCACTATTATTAATACATTATTTATTGAAAATGTTTTCTGTCATTTGGTTTTTGCTACATATAACAAGTAGAATATTTATACTGTAAACTTCCATAAACATATACAAATAGTGAACAATAAGTAACAATCAAATATTATAAACTAATTGCACAAAGTAAACAAATTAAATTGCTCAACATCTAATTTTTCCATGCTTGGTTAATTCTATGTTAGATATGTTTAATTATAATATCTAATAATTTTCACAGCAACAATATGAGATTCCTTTCAAATTTTCAAACTCATTTTTATTTTGAATTTAGAAACTCTCTGTATGCAACTTGTATTTAATCAAGCTCACTTTTGTTTCTTAGTGAAAAAAGGATTTCTGAAAGGAAAGAAGACCATCACTCTTCCTAAAGGAGGAATGGTGGAGCTGCTGGTTAAGGAGGCAAAAAACCTGACAGCCGTCAAAGGAGGCTCCTCTGACCCGTTTGTCAAAGGGTGATTGATTTGCTCCAATTTCTTCTCCATTTACAGTGCACTTTGTAAACCCCCACTCCTTATACTTCCCTAACTCACAATCCTTCTGTTCTTGTGTAACAGATACCTGCTGCCTGATGACAAGAAAAGCACAAAGCACAAGACCTCTGTGGTGAAGCGCACTGTAAATCCACGCTGGAATCACACCTTCACTTACTGCGGCCTGCAGAACAGCGATCTGGACAGTGTGTGTCTGGAGCTGACGGTGTGGGACAGAGAGCCCTTTGCCAGTAACGTCTTCCTGGGGGGCGTGCGGCTCGGGGCAGGGACCGGTGAGTCTGTCTTCAGCTCAGTGTTTTTCAGTTCAGTTAAAGGTCATGTATTTCAACCTTTGCATTTTCTGCCAACAAAAATGTGTATATGAACCAACAGAAATCAATAATAAATTGTAGTATTATAAATGAAAGCCTTTTCAGTTTTCATTTTAATTTAAGAATATTATATTATCCTTTTGATTCTTTTATTTCTTTTTTTAGCATTTCTTTTTATTTCTATAATACTTCAGTTTAATCTTACTTTAGCAATTATTATTGCTTCTAATATTTTAATTTACGTTATCTCAGTAAATTTTATTTACTGAAAACATTTTTGGGGCTGGATTTACTAAAAGCTTGCACCAACACAAACCCTCTTTTAGCATTAAAAAAAAAAACTAAAGACACAGTGAAACATTAGAGATGAAAAGGCATGGATACAGTTATTTTTGCAACTGACCTTATTACATATGCATTTATGGAAGGAGAATTCAGTTACACAAAATTCTCACGGGAATAACAGGCATGTTTTTGTTCTTTGTTTGTTTTTCCGTTTTTAAATAATCTGCTTCTTTACCCTTGCTTTCCTTCCCTGCTGGATTGTAATAATTATATATTTAAAATGACATTTCCCACATTAGTAGGACGGACTTTTATATAATGCTTTTCCTGTGAAATGTTCTCAGACTCAAATTAAAATAATCATTCAGTCCCAAATCCAATTTCCACTGTAATGTTGTTTCCAAACGTCTCCCTAATCAATCATCAATGATGCATGAAGCGCTACTTTGTGCAACAGATTTTGTATCCACGCTGAACTAATTTACTGTTACAAGCATCTTTTATTCATATCTTCACATTCCTATCAGATCATTTGTTTACTCATAGATGATTATTTATTAATGGGAGCCAAATTAATTATTACATTTTTTTTTTTTTTACAATCAGCAACTTACTTCATACTTACTTCATTTCTACCCTTTCTTATTCCCGCCACTGAATAGAAAAAAAAGACTGTTGCGACTTTGTATCTTACAATTCTGACTTTTTTGTCTCAGAATTGTGAGATATATACTTGCAATTGCTTAATTAGTTATGAAGTCCAATGTTGAGTGGGGAAAAAAGACTGATATGTTCTTAGAATTGCGAGTTTATATCACACAATTCTGACTTTAAATCACGCAATTCTGACTTTATATCACGCAATTCTGACTTTAAATCACGCAATTCTGACTTTATATCACGCAATTCTGACTTTAAATCACGCAATTCTAACTTTATATCACGCAATTCTGACTTTATATCACGCAATTCTAACTTTATATCACGCAATTCTGACTTTAAATCACACAATTCTGACTTTATATCACACAATTCTGACTTTAAATCACGCAATTCTGACTTTATATCACACAATTCTGACTTTAAATCACGCAATTCTGACTTTAAATCACGCAATTCTGACTTTAAATCACGCAATTCTGACTTTATATCACGCAATTCTAACTTTAAATCACGCAATTCTGACTTTATATCACGCAATTCTGACTTTATATCACACAATTCTGACTTTATATCACGCAATTCTGACTTTAAATCACGCAATTCTGACTTTAAATCACGCAATTCTGAGAAAAAAAAAGCATGTATATATAGCATATTGACTTCTTTTTAAATTCTAAATATTTCAATTTCTATTTCAAATAAATGCTGTTCTTTTGAAATTCTTTTGAAAACTGTTTTCAACATGTATAATATTAAAAATGTTTCAAATCCTCATATTAGAATATTAGACATTAGAATAGTTACATTTTTAAACTAACTGTAAAATTGTTTCAAAATAACAATGGGAGCAATTTTCATTTTTCGAATATATCTCAGCAATACACTTAATGGTCTCTTTGATGTGAATTACAGCCAAACAGACAAAAAGTCACCTAGCTAGGCACAATAATTTCTTCAAATTACTGTTTGAAATAAATGACATAAGCAGTACGGCTTAGATTTTCCTTCTCGTTTTGATCTTGCATACAGAGCAGTTAACTGACCTGTTTGTGACCTGCAGGTCTGAGTTATGGGAAGGAAGTAGATTGGAACGATGCCTACGGGGAAGAGCAGCGGCTATGGCAGCGTATGATTGACAACCCTGAGGTCCCACAAGAGTGCACCCTAATGCTGCGAGCCAGCATGGCCAAGAGGAAGACGTAGAGAGAAAGAGGGAGAGTTTTACTCATCGAATCCAGTCACCTCTAGACACTTTAAAGAGCTCTTTATGTTCTTCAGATTCTCATTTCAACAGGCATATGCGCTCTAAATTCTCAAGAAAAGTATATGTACAAGCACATGTGCGCCTCTAAGGTCCTATTTACACCTGGTATTAAGATCCATCTCGAGTGAGACAGATGGGCATTTATACCTGATGTTAACATACTTCTCAAAAGTGTCTCCTTTGACCACTTAGGATCTGATTTCAAAGAGAAGAAACTGATTTTATATCTACTTGCATCATTTATGTCAGTTATGTCATGCATGTTGATAAAGCACAAAAAGTAAAAAAAAGAAAAGGGAAGAGGAAATCATACAAAGTCACTATTAAATATACAAGCACATGCACAAAGTTTAAAGCTGCTTTCACAATTATTTTAGTCGAGTTCCTGCACCCTTCAAAAGTACTTTTTAATTTTTAAGCTACATTTACACTGCAAAAAAATGCTTTTCCAGCCTAGATGTTTTTGCCTTGTTTTCAGGCAAAATATCAAAATAATTCTAAATCAAAAAGGATTTTCTAGACAAGTGAAAATTATTATTCTTTTCAGAAAAAACAGGTCAAAATTAAGTGAGTTTTTGTCAGGCAGGTGTACACTGTCCTTCTGTTTGTGATTGAAAAGCTAAGATGTATCTCATACCAGGTATAAATGCTCAGAACTGTGAATAGCACACAAATACTATTTCAAAAGAACACAGTGAACATGATCAACAATCAAAGGTCAAATTTGTCCTAAAAGAACAAAGCACGATGCACTTCCTCTAAACATACGAAAAGATAAAAAAAAAAAAATCCAATTTGCACAGATAGCGGATGCATATAACACTTGCACACATGAGAACAATGTACTGGATGTGAGCAGCCATTTCTGTGAGCGCATTTATAAAGACATGCACAAAAGATGTTATGATAATCGTGTCAGATTAGTCACATACAAGTAAATTTGGCTGAAGAGAGACTGATGCTAACTGTTAAATCTCATAGCTAGTCTTACCACAGTATTCATGAAAAACACTTAATTGTGGTGTAATAAATAAAAAAAAGGAATATCCGAGTTAATTGTGATTCATTACATTGAATTAGATTTACAAGTTCCAAAACATTCCTGTGTTTTTGGTAAAATGCAAGTTTGTAGAGTAGATAAAGTAGGAAGATTATAATTTCTATGAAAACTAGTCACAATCCGCATGCAAATTTCAGTAGATTCTTCCATCTGTCAGCGATCTATCAAATCCCACTCAAAAGGAAAAATAAATTATGTGATTGTAACCAAAAACATACATGAACATGGAATTTATAGCTGAAAAGAGGATAGAAATAGAAAAAAAGATTGTAATACAGACAAGAATTGCAAAACACACACACATTTCATAACGCCTAGAGCCCCTGTATTGAGTTTTATAGTTGATTCCTCAGCTGATCCTATTGAGCCATCATGTCACTGTGAGGTCTCCATTAATAATCTGTGCACCCAATATACCTAATACTTAGCATCAGTCAAGTGAATAGACCTTATAGACACCTTACTGTTTAATAAATTGAGAGATTTTGTGGCATGTATATGGCTCAATGTTTGACATCCAAGTGTTATGTCTGATATTGTCTGAAGCTGTTCGATTCACAGCATGTTTGGTGTAAGTGTGCTGTTTTCTCTCTCATCAGGAAAACAGTGTACTGTACTGTATCATCTTCAGAAAGAGAATAAACTATTGTTAAACAACTGTTGCACATTAATGTTTTTCCTTTCCATTATTATTCTTTCTACATACACAAGCATATATATTTATTATTTGAAAGATGTCCTCTCCGATGACAGCATTTATTTGGTCAAAAATACAATTAAAAAAAATATATAAATTACATTTTTATTTTTTTATGTAATTTATTTCTGTGGTGGCAAGGCTAAAATTTTGAATTGCATGATCCTTCAGAAATCGTTCTTACAAGCTTTTTTATTTTATTTTTTTTACCATGTGACAAAAAGATAACTTTTTATACTTTGCTGCCTTCACTTGTATTTATTACACGGCTCTCTGGAATGCTTGATTCTGATTGGTCAGTTGAGACATTTGCAGGTTCGTTCTTTTCGAAT
>JAUCMU010000151.1:7418106-7440749 GCA_032275025.1 Enteromius treurensis
GCTCAAAGGCAAATCGGTCTCTCTGGCGAGTTCCCATATGTAACGTCGAAGTGATTCGACTGAAAGGGTAACTTAGATTATTTTTAAGTTCAGTCTGCTAACATATGTAAACCTCTGAATAAAAATTGTGTTATTACTACAAATTAAAAAGTCTTATTATTGATAATAATCAGAAGAAATGTTATTTGAACACCAAATCAGCATATTAGAATGATTTGTGAAGAATCGTGTGACACTGGGGAATGGAGTAATGACTGATGAAAATTCAGTTTCCATTCCAGGAATAAATTACATTTTATACAGAGAAGAGTTTATTTAAATTGTAATAATATTTTAGAATATAACTTTTTTTTAGGTAATATTTTGGTAATATTTCAGTAATTTTTAATTTAATCATACCATCCCTATTTTTATTTATTTATCATTTTGTAAATTAATATTTCACTTCTCTTTTTAAACTTTATCTTTAGCAGCGTGACCTTTTTAACTTTATAAATGTGACTTTATTTCCTTTTTCAAAGCGTCTTGCAGTAACATTTGTTGTATTATTATTATTATTTTTATTTTTTTATTTTTTTTACTCTGAGGTTTACATCGCTAACATCTGAAATCTGGGTTTGTTGCATTTATGGCATGGCATGGAAATACAACAATGACCCCTGCAGTTAATGTAATGAATTACAGTGTGTCACAGAGCGATGCAGTGAAAATGGCAGCCACATAAAATAACATAATACTATATTAGGATAACATGCTTTGCATGGAAGAAATAGATGGAATAGATGTTGGCATGGCTTCATTCAGAGGTCAGAATAGTAGCTGCTAATTTTACATTGCTTATTTACTTTGAATGTCATGACAGAAGTTCTTTTACAACAGTCAACGTGTAATTTCAGCTTCCATCAACCATGCTGCAGAAAAAAACAAAACATTAATGTTTCCCAAAAGAAATAGGTTTTGGTGTTTTATTCCATCTAATTCTGTGACTACTTACTGCGAGCTGAAAGTAAGTGATCCATAAACTTAAAACAAGGCCAGCTTCAAAAAAACATGGAAAACTCCTTTACCCATAGATCGCTTTCTTAACTGGGATCAAACACAAAAAACAAGAGCCTGCATTCAATGCATATAAATTGATGCTGATTCGCTTTTTTATTCCCTCTAGTTCTGTTCTTTTGTCTCTTGTGCGTGTGTAAGTGTGGGGATGGCAGATCACACAGCAAGTTAGATCAAAGCTCCCTCTGATGCAATAACAAGAACTCAAGAGACTCAGGAGCACACACACACAATGTTAATTTAGAGCTAAAAGCAAATCATGACAGGACCACAGTTTTCCAACTTCTATCATGGAAAACACTCCACAGGGATCATGTGTGTAGGTGTGTGTGTTTAGCTCCATTTGGCAGATGAGTTTTCCTGTTCCATTCTGTTAAGCTCAGCAGAACGTTGTGTAACCCAGAATACTCACTGACTTGGCGCTCTCTCTCTCCCTCTCATACACACACTTATAAATAGGGAGTTTCCACTTAAGAAATCTTTATGGTAACTAAACCATATAGCTTCCGTTGACAAAGGTTTCACAACTCAGAAAGTAAGATCCTTCAGGCTCCCTATGTTCAGTGTCTGCAACAGTTTCCAGCCTAACAGATTAATGAATCATATATATGTGGAAGTTAGTTAACCTCATTGTAGAGTCTGAATCAAGTACAGAACAACAGGATCAAATTCTAAACTTGTTATCTTTTTCTCTCATATGCAACAATCCAGTTCACTTTTGTAAATTAGAGCTACTGATTTATCAAATTAGTCAAAACAGACAGTTCGAATAAATCACGTTGAGTATGAGGGTATTTTATAACTAAATAAAAGCGCATGAAATGCACGGATACTAGTTCTCAAGTCAGGACATTGTCTAAATCTTGTAACACGTGTTCATGTTTTAGCCAGCATGAGTCTGTGTTTGTGTTCGCAAGGCTATAAAATACCCAAACACAAACAGCCACCCAGACTTTGTGAATAAACAATGTACAACATTTGAGGTAATTGGCCTAAATGTTGATTACTTTACACATGCAATGACGATCTGTTGAACTCGTAAATTGGACCTCTAGTGCATTTACAAATTGATGTCTTGACCACAACCTAAAACCCAGTGACATGAGCCACAACCTCACACAGTCAACATTTTAATGAACTGCAGTTCCAGTTGTGATTAACTCTTAATGGTCCTCGAAATGAAAATGAATTGGTAATTTAGCAATTAGTTCTACCACCACAACATATGCATCTCTGCAACTTCTTGAAATGTGTTTCCAGCAAAAACAGGAAATTCACATGTCTGAGCGAGTCCATGCAAGAGCCTTTGCTTTTTTTAAATTAATTCTCTAAACAGAAAAAAAAAAAAAAAACTTGGACAGAGAAACCAAGGTTTGAGGAGATTTATTCTGCTTCTGCTGGAATATAAACAATATCTTCTGGAAGCAACGTGTACTTTTTGTTCTTACTAATATATACAGAATACTCCAGAAAGAGCCACTTCCCAGCCAACCAGCCTGATACAAACATAAACCAGATTAAAATGCAACAAGTATCTAAAAGATCTTATGATTTAGCAGAATATGTGGCATGAGGCTGAATACACATCAGGCAACAAGCAACCATATCCTGCAATGGAAATGTGGAAAAAGCCTCCAGCTCTGAACTCCAAAATAAGTTGTTTTTTTTCCCTCTAAAATTTGAAAAATATCAAAACATCAGTGTCATATTTCCAAAAATCTGATTCAGACCCCAAGCTAACTGAAGATGAAAAATAAAAATCATTCTGGCAGAGGAAGACACAGCTATGCAGCAGTGTGTCCAAGACTGAGGGACAGCACAACACCAGCATATTAATAAATGCCTGATGATTTATTACTAGTTGATCCAGATTTTGTTGATCCAATGTCACTGCATCAAATTTGGTGATTAATATTTTATTATGTTGACTTGAGACTTGAATAGGTACTTAAAATTATTATTTATACAGTCCTTCTTGCTAACCTAGAGGATAACGAGGAAACATAATTTATGATTTATGCACAAAAAAAATTAATTTATAAATGTGTAAGGTATTAAAGATCAAATGAGAGGACAATGAATAAAGTTTGTTTTAAATATGCATGGTATTAAAGATGAAAATGATCTAATTATTCAAATATTATTATTCAATTATTTTGTCTTTATTGCATGCCCAAAAAGACTCAACATGTCTGCTTCTTAAAAATATTGTAAAGATGAGAATCATCCCAGCCTTGATGAGCATGCAGACACTCTGCTGACTGACCCACTTCCAGAAGTTGCATTATTTATGCCACTAATCACAGACACTTTAAAGACGGTGCATTCGAAAGATGTGTTAGACTCGTTAGTATTGAGCAGATCGTCCGGGTGCGCAGTGTCCTAGTGGTGACAAGTCATCAGTGCATTTTCATATGAAAGAGTTCAGTGTATTTTCCCTGGATTTAGGGAACTTACCCCCTTCTCCCCCCCCCCCCCATACAGCCCCAAAGGCGTCCACGTAAACACTCTTGAGCTCTGTTGTAATATACTGTGCCTAATACAGAAAACCTAGCAGAAACAGCATGGGACAACTCACAAACACTTAATTCATTCAGATGTTTGCTCAACTCTGCATTAGTTTAATCAGTCTTGTTCAACAAACACATTTTGACTTGTCAAAGCTCGCCGCGCGGCACTCAACAGGAACCGTTTGGATGGGTCTCTTACCGTCATACGCGAAACTCCTGCACAGCTGAAGTCCCACTATTATATAAACACACAACCAGGTGTCCATCTTTAGGTCCAGGAGCTGCTGGGACACCTCGAGTGCATTCCTAGGCGAGAATAAGAGCTCAAGCCAGATCCCGCCTCCTCTGCAGAAATACGAGAGCTCTTCGTCCAGCGTGAGCGCGCGCAATGAGCGGCGCGTGGACAGTTGCCTCTACATGGATAAACTTTATTTCTAAATAAAGTTTTTACCCTCAGTTTATTACAGCGACACAAAAACTAGGCTGTCACAGCTAAATTGCCTTTTATTTATTCATGATTTGTTATTGGAGATCAATTCAGAATTCTTATGATAGAAATGTTCTTTAAAATTGAGACTGTATTTGTGTGTAGCAGTAGGTATAGTGCAGCCTTACAGCTAAACACCTTAAAAGTCAGAGTGAGAGAATACGGCGCTTCATAATTTCTTCTCTAAAGAAACAAAAACAGTTTGGTACATTTTTCTTTTCTTTAGCAACGAACAAAATCTTATTAACTTAAGAGTTAAATCATAGTATGCGTGACAGTCTGTTCTTTTGAACTTTTAAATTGCAGTAGGCTAATCATTTACAGTAAGTCTGGTATGCTGTTAATGACAGGCCAGGTCTTGAAAAAAGGAATATCAATAAAACAGTAATATAAAAAAATTCACCAAAGCAGTATTTAACTTTGTGTTCACAGAAATAAAATACTTCACACATTTGCGCTTGAAAATTAACATTCATACAAACACAATGGCAATATATAACTGAATATGATTGGAATAATTTTAGTCAAGGCACCTTTAAGATGTCCAGGCCTGTGAACTCTATATACAGGCAGATGTTTAGTGTGGTCTGGGATTATTTAAGGTTTAGATACTGTGGTAGGACATTGTTCCAGAACTGTGGGTCCTTAGCACCACTATCTGTTTGTGTCTTCCCTTTAACATTCTGTTGATGTCTATATCTGGTCTTCTGTCTGGCTCTCTGTGCATGTGTCTGTCTGCGTGGAGGTAATACTTCCGGTTTGGCTCTCTGTTTTGATACATTTTTGGTATTTTCTT
Source organism: Enteromius treurensis (assembly GCA_032275025.1). Taxonomy (NCBI): domain Eukaryota; kingdom Metazoa; phylum Chordata; class Actinopteri; order Cypriniformes; family Cyprinidae; genus Enteromius; species Enteromius treurensis. Next base: position 7,422,956 of record JAUCMU010000151.1, read on the forward strand.
CCTCTTCCTCACCTTCTTGTTCTTCCTCCTCCTCTTCCTCAGTGTCCTCTTCCTGTTCTTCTTCCTCTTCATTAGTTTCTCTCTGTTTCCTCTCATTTTTCTTGGTTTTTATATTCTCTTCTTTCCGCTTAGTTTCGTCTTCCTCCTCTTCCTCACCCTCTTCTTCCTCATCACTTCCATGTTTATCTTTTTCTGTATATTTTTCTTTCCACACTGTTTCTTCCTCCTCCTCCTCTTCCTTGCCTTCTTCTTCCTCATCACTTCCATTTTTCTCTTTTTCTGTATTCTTTTCTTTCCGCTCTGTTTCTTCCTCCTCCTCTTCATCACCTTCACTCGGTTCTTCTTCCTCTTCACTCGTTTCTATCTTTATATTCTGTTCTTTCTGCTCTATTTCCTCCTCCTCCTGTTCCTCATTCTCTTCTTCCTGTTCTTCTTCCTCTTCACTAGAATCTCTCTGTTTCCTCCTGTTCGTCTCTGTTTTTATATTCTTTTCTTCCTGCTCAGATTCTTCCTCACTCTCTTCTTCCTGTTCTTCTTCCTCCTCTTCACTTGAATCTCTCTGTTCCCTCCTTTTTTTCTCTGTTTTAATATTCCTTTTTTCTTGCTCAGATTCTTCCTCCTCTTCCTCACCCTCTTCTTCCTCATCACTTCCATGTTTAACTTTTTCTGTATATTTTTCTTTCCACTTTGTTTCTTCCTCCTCCCCTTCCACACCCTCTTCTTCCTGTTCTTCTTCCTCTTCACTAGTTTCTATCTTTATATTCTGTTCTTTCTGCTCTATTTCCTCCTCCTCCTCCTCCTCACTCTCTTCTTCCTGTTCTTTTTCCTCTTCTGAGATTTCTTTCTCTTTCCTTCTGTTTTTCTTTGTTTTTAAATTTGTACTTTTCTGTTCTATTTCCTCCTCCTCTTCTTCTACATCGTCACCTCCCTCTTCTTCTTCCTCATTAGTTTCTCTTGGTTTTCTCTGACTTTTCTCTGTTGTGTTATTCTCTTCCTCTTCTGCTTCTTCCTCATGTCCACTTTCTTCCTCGTTATGTTCTTCCCTCATTTCATCTAGCTTATCTGTCTCATCATCTTCATCTCCTCTCTCTGTTTCCTGTTTCTCTAACACGTCAGGATTCTCTTCTTCTCCAAAATGTTCTTCACCTTTGTCCATTTCTTCTTCTTTTTCTGTTTCCTCTTCCTCAGTCTGTTTTTTCCCTTGATTTTCTCCATTAACTCCATCTATTGACATTTTTTCATCATCTTCAGCTTCCACCTCATTCTGTCGCTCTTCTTTTTCTCTCACACTCTCCTCTTCTTCACTCTTGTTTGTGACCCAATCTTTCTTGGCTTTCAGTTCTTCATTATTTTCCTCTTCATCCACCACATCTTCCTTGTCTTCTTCACCCTCTTCCTCTTCGTTATTCTCTTCTTCTGTCTGATCTTTGCTTTCCTCCTCCTCTTCATGATCATCCTCTTCTTCTTGATTGTCCTCCTCATCTTCATTTCCTACCTGATCCTCTTCCTCACTCTCTTCTTCCCCCTTTTCTTCCTGTTCTCCCTCTCCTTCCACTGTCTCATTCTCTTCCTCGCTATCTTCTTCCCCCTTTTCTCCCTCTCCTTCCACTGTCTCATTCTCTTCCTCGCTATCTTCTTCCCCCTTTTCTTCCTCTCCTTCCACTGTCTCATTCACTTCCTCCTCTTCCTCAATCTCATCCTTTTCTTCACTCTCTCCTTCATCTTCATCTGATCTCTCATTCCTGTCACTTTCAAATTGTTCATTAGTTTTCTCTTCATCACTACTCTCTTCTTCCCGCTCCTCCTCTGCATCTGTTTTTTCCTCATCTTCTGCCTCAGTCTCCCTCTCCTCTTCCTTGTCTTCATCACCACTCTCTTCTTCTTCTTCCTCCTTTTCATCAGTTTCTTCTTCTTCACTCTCCTCTTTCTCTTGTCCCACACTTTGCTCTCTTTCAGTCTCATCTCCACTTTTTTCTCCTTTACTCATCAGTCCTTCACTTTTGCTGCTTTGTCCGCTTTTGCTGTCATCCTCTTCCTCTCCTGCTGCCTCACTTTCCTCTTCCTCCTCTTTTCCCTGTTCAGTACTCTCTCCTTTGACTTCATTATTCTCACTCTCTCTTTCTTCTTCCTCTTCAACAGCACTATTCCCATCTTCCAGCCCAACCTCCTTAAGTTCATCTTCTTCCTCAGCGAGACTCTCTTCGTCACCTCCTTCTTCCTTTTCCTCTGTCTCACTATTCTTCACATGTTCTTCTTTCTCTATTTTTCCATCATCACTCACACACATTTCATTTTTATTTAAAATTAGCTCATTTTGTTCATCTTGTGCACTTTGTTGTTTGAATATGCTGTCATCCTCAATTGCTGATACATCCTGAACTGTGCTGTCCTGGTCCACTTCCTGTTCAAGCAGGATATTGCTTCCTGGTGTTTCCTTGGACACTGATGCATGTGATAACATATGAATACTTGATTCTAGTTGGGTTTCAGAAAGAACTTTAGCTGTTTTTATCAGCAGTGGTGCAGCACTTGCTAAAGCCACAACTGGTAGTGACGAAACTACACTACCCATAATGCTCTGCTCAGCCTGTGGCTTCCTGTCTGGCTCTTCAGGTTCAGCTGTTTTCCTGGCTAATTTATTTTCTTTTTGTTGTGACTGCTTGTGCTGTGGTAATGAACTTAATGGACTTAATAATTTAGCAGATGATGATTCGGTTTCTTTGGTGGCAGAAGATTTATTGGTTGCTGATTGGTTATTGGACCATAAACTGGAAAATGAATGGTCTCTTTCTGGAGCTAAGCCTTTAATAGATGGGAATTCATGTTTCTGTTCAGTGATCACTTCAGGAGGTGACTGATTATTTTTTTGATTGGAATGCAAGTTGGAAGCTGATTGTCTGTTTTGTGCATTTCTTCCTGATTTTCGGTTCTTTATAGGGGGAAATGATCTATCAGAGTTCTGAGGTATTTTACTATCATTTCCCCTTTTGATTTCAGTTTTTTCCTTTGCTGGCATTGCATGTTTAACCTGGAAGTTTGAGTTTTTTAACTCCACAGATTTTCCCTTTTGTGCTTTAGATATTCGTGTGGGGCTAGAAACAGATCGAGGGCTGGATGTTTTGGGTGCTGTTTCTGACATTGTGGCTCTTTCTACATCTGATCTCTTCTTTTTTGCTTTTTTTGGTGCAAGTTCACTTAGGCTTTCTTCTCTGTCAACATCAATCTTTTCTCTTCCTTTTTTTATGGTGCTTTTTATTTTGACTGGTGTTGGGTTTCCCTGATCTTGTGTGTTGATCAGTGTTGATCTGACCTCTTGAGCATTTCCAAGGGATGACTTGATTTCTCTTTGAGCATCTGCCTGAGGCGTAGATTCAACTTTGCCAACCTCTATGGTGCCGGAGGGCACATTTTGAACCTTGACTGGTGACGTGACCCTTTTTGTACCTCTTACTGGAATACCCATCTCTTTTATTTTGGGTGTTTTCAGCTCTTTAACTTTTGTGGGAGTTGTTCTAACTTGTTCAACTTCCTGAACTGGAGAACTTCTGGAGAGTGTCTTTTGAATTTCAGTTGGACTTGATTTGGTCTTCTTCACCATCTCAGAAAAAGCAGTGACCTCTTGACCTCTGAAATCTGGGCGTTGAACATTACCATATTTGTCTGCCTTTGAAATGCTGTCCCTTGGATCAATACTTGTACTGCATGTTTTACTGCTTTTCTCATTTTCCTTAGCTGACATTCCATCAGAAGATAATCTGACCTCTACTGCTTGACCTTTAGAGTTATTAAGTGTACTCTGGGTAGGTTTTTTGTTTTTTTTGGATTGTATTTTGCTATGTGATGCTGTAAGAGAAGAATGTTCCTCAGCCATGGCAGGGTTCTTGAAATCTCTGGACCTGTGTTTCTTGTTTTTTAGATTGCTTGATGCTGAAGATTCTGTCACTGATGAATGAGAAAGAGCAAGTACTTTGGTGGGAGGAGCCTGTTGAGGTATATTCTCCACAATCCCAGAATCCTTATTTTCTTCATGTGTCTGTGAAATCAAACAGTACATCCTTTAATAATACAATATACATTAAACTCAATTGTACTTATTATAAACAGTTGTTTAGAAATTGATTTTGTCATCTTGAGCATATTAAGTTTTTTTTTTATACCTTGTCCGATATGCTGTTTTCAGATCTTTCAACACTCTGACAGTCCTCTTCATTCTTTGTGATCTGTGTGACTGTATTCACAAGAAAGACAGCTGGTCATTACTGACAATCATGTTTTAACTGGTGTTTTTTTTTTTTATATATATAACTTTATTTAGTGAATACATATTGATGGTAAGCAATGTTTGAATCATAGATAGATAATAAATGGATAAAGAGAGGTCTTGGGAGAACATACAAAATTGTAAAATAAGAAAATACTTACGTGGCGTTGTCCTGCCAGGCAATGTGTTTGATTCCACGAAGGCTTCAGTCTTGAAGCGTTTAGGAGTGTCTGTTGGAGAGCTGGGTTGTAAGATGTTGCCTGTCAGGGCTAGTGCAGTAAAGCCAGTTGTAGGAGGAGGAAGACTGCAAAATTCTGGGCCAAACTGTGCAGATGAGCTCTCCTAAAACACACACACACACACCAAACACATTTTCAGACTTTCATTAGTTTATTTTCTATCCAAAATGTCACAAACAATTATATGATATTTTTTTACTCTTACACAAATAATTTTATAAATTAAATATACAGCTTAATTTGAAATGACACATAAAAGTGTTTTGTATTTTTCTCAAAGTTTCTTTGTTTTCATTACACATCACATGTCTTATATTTCATCATGCTCCTTGGTAAAGGAGTACACTAACTATGTAAAAACTTTTTCTTCTTTCTTTTTATTTTTCTTGGTTCAGCAGAACCAAGAAAAATTCATACAGATTTGGAACTACTCGAGAGTGAGCAAATGGTGACAGAATTTTCATTTTTGGGTGAACTATTCCATTAACACCTAACGTGTTACCCCAAGTAGTCAGTTTCTTACCCTCTGTCTTCGTCTGGCGCGTGTTGATAGGCTCCAGTGGTGAGAAGTTGGAAGAGATGACGGGAGAAAGGTGGGTTGCGAGACTAGAGCAGGTGCTGGGTCTGGAATAGGCTTTAAAGGTTGCCCCTGTAACATTGAAGTGTAACACCTGTCCAGGTAAGAGTAGGTAACATCTTCATCCTCTAAACAAACTTCTTCACTTTCCTGTTGGCGTGGCCGTGCGAAAACCAGCATGTGACTGGAACCACAGGCCACCTGCAGCACATATGCACAAATATAATCAACAAAGCACTTAGAAACTACAAAATTACTCAGTTTCAAGTGATATTTCCTTAGGTCACAATACACAGAAAACCATGAACATGATAAGAAGGTATCAGAGAACTTACAGTCATGACTAAGTAATCAAAGAACCTCTGGCATACAGCTGGACTGAACTGATTGGTGAAGTTCTCATCTCCAAGGCCCAACTTCCCATGACGGCCATCTCCAAATGTGTAGAGAAGACCACTGTCTTAAGAAAAACAGATAGGCTAATGTGTGCATTTAAATACTAGTTGCAAAACTAATTAAACCATAAATCTATATATAAATATATTATACATAAAATATAAGTTCTTTTTTTTTTTTTTTTTTTTGAACTGTTAAATGTGAACCTGCATGAAATGACTACAAAAGGAGGAAAGGTGATTAAAGGAGGAGCTGGGGATGGAGGAGGGTGATTTCCTGCTGTGATAAAGTGATAAAGCTGCTGAATGATACTAAAAAGACCTTATATAAGGATGTAATGATAGGCCATGTGGGTCAGTTAAGAGCCAATGCAAGCTTAACTCACTTGACCTGCCGGAACTAGCACTATGTTTGATTTATTTGGATACCACTTACACTTACCACATACCATTTATTAAAAACCGATTGCACCACATTTAAAATATATTTAGATGCAAATTTAAGTAAATCCTATACTTTAGGTTAATCACTTTAAAAACAAAAATAATAATAATTAACTGCTAATCACTGTTGATTGTTTTAATTAGCTCATTTAACTGTGTGTATATTTTACCTGTTATTAGTGCACTGTGATTTTCACCACATGTGACTTGACTGACCCTGCCTTTCCTGAAGTGGCCAACAGCAACAGGTGTGTCTGCTACAAACATAAGTGTCCCCAACCCCAACTGCCCAAACTCCCCACGGCCAAAAGAATACAACTCATCCTCTACAGGAAAGAGAGTTAAAACACAATTAACATCAAAACGAAGAAAGAAAAAAAAGAAAGAAAGACAACTGTAAGTGTATGATAATATATGGTAGCATTTAGTGTCCTCAAGAAGTACTTGGAAACTTATTTGCATTTGTCACTGCATTAGATAGCAATATATCACGGTTTTGATTTCAGTTAAATTTATTTTATGCATTGACATTCATGCAGTTGAAGTGTCAACTGTTGTGTATATTTACATCACCTGTAAGAGCTAGTGTGTGCTTGCCTCCACATGCCACCTGCAGAACCCCGTGCAGAGATTCAACTCGCTGAGGATGACTGTGGTTGGCCAGCTGATGAGCAGAAAGACCCAGTCGTCCATCTGCACTCTCCCCGAAAGTGAAAACATTCCCATTATCTGAAACATAAACCAAATCCCCATAATTTATTTAGCCAGCTGCTGAAGTACTATATTGCTAAAGCAACATTTTCATGTTTGTGAATAGCGTTGATTGATAAGCGCTCACCTGTGACCAGAGCTGAGTGTCTATATCCACATGAGACCCACTGAATGGACTGTCCCAGTTTCAGCTCTTTAGGCAATAAGGCATGACTGTCATTCCCCAAACCAAGCTGACCAACAGAGTTATCACCCCACAGAAACAGCCTCCCATCCTCTAAAAATGTACAGATTTATTTTTTAAACCAATATCAATTATGAGTGCATTTGCATTTACAATGGTCAGTTTATATCTAATATAAAAAAGAATCAGTTACATAACATTGTTACCTGTAAGTGCAGCAGAGGTGTGGCCACCTGCAGAGAGCAATTTAATTGAAGCATAGTCACAAAGGGCGTGGAGCCGCTGGAAAGAAACGCCGTCGTTACAGTGGCCCAGTCCCAGCTGTCCATCACTGTTTCCCCCAGCTACAAAAATTTCCCCTTGTGCTAAAGAAAGCCAACAGATATATTCAATTACCTACATTATCTCCTGTGATACAATGCTATAATAAGTACTGTAGTTTTTTTATTTTGAGAAAATAATAATTTTAGTCACCAAGCACTCATTAAATTGAGTAAGTGTTACTAAAGTTTTGTACTCCAGTTTACCTCTGAATAAAAAGCTTTACATACAGGTGCTTACGAGTGTGTGATCAGTCCCGCAGGCAACAAACTGGGCTCTCTCGCCTTTGAGGACTGTGTAGATAAATAAAAAAGGTGAATAAGTATACGAGTGTGATCTTTATTAAACAGCTTGCATGCATGTCTATGTCTCACCTTTAACACAGGTTGGTTTATTCACCGGTCCTTTGGTTTGAAGACCAAGCTGACCTCTGTTATTATTTCCAAACACAAACAAACGGCCCTGCTCTGAAAAGAGATAATTAAAGAGACTTTTATTACAAAATATAGCTACAGTTACATAATTACAAGGTGAATGTGAAGAGATTACAACCTGTTACAAAGGCAGAGTGTGACTGTCCACATGAGATGTGCACAGGTATATCATTCTTTAGCCATAACCTGCTTGGTACATTATTTGCTATTTTACTCTTTCCAAAGGTGAATACAGCACCTGTTTCTGCAATAAGAAAACATAGAAGTTCAGTACAACATATGCCCTCAGTAACAGTTTTCACATGGAGCAAAGGGCAAACCTCCACACGCTCAGCAAGATGGTCCATTTAAATCCATAGAAAGCTTCCAGCTTCCCAAAATAGTCTGTGTGGGTAATGCTCTAGGAGCTCAAAGACATGATTATGGTGTCACATACTGTAAGTCCTACAAGCATGAGCTTGTAAAGCACACTTACCCACATAGATAGACAGATAACTGCACAGACTGATAGATAGATAGATAGATAGATAGATAGATAGATAGATAGATAGATAGATAGATAGATAGATAGATAGATCAACATAAAGTCACAGTTTACCTGGTATTTCTGTGTCTCCTGTCATCACCTCCTACACCTCTGTTCTGCAGATGACATCCCTGAACTATCAGCTTTTCCCTGCTAAAGAGTTACAGCTGAACCGGAAGTAAACGTTACCCTGGCAACAGAAAAAAAAAAAAGAAAAACCTAATCAAGGTTTGCTTTTTGTTGTAACTTTACAGTTATTTGATTCATTTAGAGAATAAACAAAATTATATTAATTGAATATTTTAACGAGTGGTAGAGAAAGAGAGAGACAGCTTTTCACACGATGGCTGGGAGTGTGGGAGCGGGTGGGATTAAAGAGTACGTACACGAGAGCTGTCACTCATCACGCACATTTACTTGTCCCGCCCCTTTTCACACAGTTAACCACGCCCCCCCCCCACGCTGCACGGCAGGGAGGGATTTGATTTGGCTATGCCGCTTTGAACTCTGTATGCATAGGCCTGCTTTTGTCAGTAAAATGTTTGCTTTTAAAAACAGAATACATTTTAGTCTGAAATTTGCAAAATGTTGCCAAAGCAGGAGTTTTAGGTGAGTCGGAAATTTTGCTGCTGTCTAAAATTTTGAGTGACACTGTATAATAATTTTTATTGATAAAATTGAACTTGGATTTTTTTTTTAAATATATAAATAGACTATTCCTTTAATTTATGAAGTCATAAAATCTGCTTTATTTTATTGACATTTTTATAAAGGGTATGCGAGTTGTTATTATGCTCAAGTAATTTTCCATCTGTATCATGTATATTTCATGTCCGCAGAGTGGGAAAAGCAGCTCCGGACAGAGTAAACCTGAAGGGCCGCAGCTTTCTAACACTAAAGGATTTTAATGCAGAGGAAATTAAACATATCCTGTGGGTTTCTGCTGACCTTAAGCATAGAATAAAACACAGAGGCGAGGTACTACAAAATATACTGTGACCATTGAAGTTATATTATTATATTATAGATTATAGTATAATATTCCCAATATCAGGACTAATATAATGATATAATGTTCATTTATTTATCTTTTTATGGTACAGTATGTCCCGTTACTTCAAGGCAAATCTATTGCCATGATATTTGAGAAGAGGAGCACTAGGACCCGCATGTCCACTGAAACAGGTGCCATTCAAAGTTTAAGCCTGTGAAAGGGCTTAACTGTTTTAGTGTGGTCTCTGAACAAAATGAATGAATAGGGATGGGTACCAAAACAAAAGATTTGACACATAGACAATTTCTCTCTCTCTCAGGGTTTTCTCTGTTGGGTGGCCATCCATGTTTTCTCACTCCCCAGGATATTCATCTAGGAGTCAATGAGAGCACCACAGACACAGCCAGGTCTGAATTTACACACATTGTAAACACAATTCATAGAGGCTTTAACATGGTCTGATATGTGGGTGTGTTTGAATGGAAGGGTGCTCTCTGGTTTGGCAGATGTTGTGTTGGCTCGGGTGTATAGTCACTCTTCTCTGGAGCACCTGGATAAAGACACTAATATACCAATCATCAATGGTCTATCTGACCTTTACCACCCTATACAGATTCTGGCAGACCTATTGACTCTACAGGTGCTCACTCACAGACACATAGATACACATTTACTCAAGTACATGCACTCACGTGTTCTTTTTACTCTTTCAGGAGCACTACGGCTCATTAAAAGGCCTCACTTTGGCTTGGATAGGAGATGGAAACAATGTTCTTCACTCCTTTATGATGTCATTGGCTAAACTAGATGTCAATCTAAAAGTGGCCACACCCAAGGTCCGCCTCCTTCAGATCTGTTTTGTACTTGCATATAATATTTAAAATACCTTTTAAACATTTTGTCTTTAGGGTTATGAGCCAGATCCAAATGTCACTCAAGAGGCTCAGCTTCTGTCTAAACAGGTATAGAATGAGAATGATCAGCTTTACTAAGATCTATAACATAATTAAGCCTCTTTCGCTAAGGTTTGCCTTATCGTACATTTGCATTATATATTTAAATGTGTATGTCTATGATTATTTGTCTATAATAATCTTGATATCATATGATGTTTTATTTTTTATGAACCCTAGCTGAGTACAGTACATTCTAATTGTAATATGCTGTAGTTTGGTACCAAGCTGCAATTCCTGATGGATCCAATGGAGGCAGCACGCGACAGTAGTGTGCTGGTTACTGACACTTGGGTGAGCATGGGCCAAGAGGAGGAGAAGAAGAAGAGACTAAAAGATTTTCATGGTTACCAGATTACCATGCAGGTATAGAACTGCCCACCAACCTCATCTGGTCTAATCTAGTCTATTTTTCAAAATAGGCAGACTTTTAATTCCATTTCTCCTATCCAAGCCAAAGTGAGGCCTTGTTACAAAAACAAATTTCTCGTATGTGTAAACATACCTGGCAATAAAGCCCATTCTGATTTTAATTCTGGTTGTTTTTTATTTTCTGTTAATTGGCTGACAGACAGGAAGTGTGGCTGCACCCGACTGGACATTTCTCCACTGTCTCCCACGTAAAACAGAAGAGGTAGACGATGAAGTTTTCTACTCACCTCGTTCCCTTGTGTTCACAGAGGCTGAGAACCGCAAGTGGACCATTATGGTAAATTGCATATGAAAAAATATTAGCATTATTAATGCATTTATGTATAAAAGTAATAGTTTCTGTATGTTTTTTTCCCCCCAGGGTTTGATGGTGTGCATCCTGACAGACTATAAACCACAAATTCCCAAACTCACATTTTAAAAAAATATGGGGGGAAAAACTGTAACAGAATACAGCATCTGTCATCTGTAATTGTAATTTATTATATTTATTATTCTTGGCCAATAGGGGTTTAAGAAATAAATTCTAAATACAGTTTTAAATTAGTGAATTATTTTATTTAATTTGTGAAAAATACTTTTCACAAAATGTACTTATTTAATAAATATTTTGGTGTTGCAATACCTTAAAGACCTATAGAGGGTGCTGTGACATTGTGAGAAACAGTATGTGTTGTCACATTTGATATATTCAGATTTCTTTACATTACAAGGGATTGGATGGACTTGTCAATTAAGTTGTCTTTTTGTTTGGTTGCAGTGCAAAAAAACTATTCATATTCAGTGTCAATAAGACTTTGTGTCTCTTCTTCTTTCTTTGTAATTGTGGGATTTGACATCTATCTATGTCACCTCAAATCACATTCAAATCACAAATACACTCTTTTAGGTCATCCATTGCATGTCTAACTCTGCAGGGCAACAATAAAGTCCAGCAGAGTAACATGATTAAACGTAAGAGTTTATGTGTAGGCTTTATGTAATTAAAGCCTATTTCATTTTCATGTTATGGCTAGGCTACATTGTTTTAGCTTGCATGTGGGGTCAGTATGCTTTCATTTTTTTTGTTTCACGGTGACCTTTCGCATTCTTGACTGCAGTTTTGTAAGCAGTATCAGGTCAGCGTGAGATTAGACCGATATGCATTACAATACAGACATAGGATCTTTAGGCTGTTTCGTTTTCAGACTGTGAGTGAAACTCTTAACAACTGAATTAGGCACAATGCAAGGCACAATGCAAGAAAAAAAGACAATGTTATTGTACTAAGAAATCACTTCTGCAAAGCGTACATTTAAATGGTAAAAGAAAACAAGTGATTCTTAGGGTGAGGCAGAGAAGAACCTAGAACAAGGGTGGAGATTAGATGCAGAGCAGAAGAACAGGTTTCTAAATCATCCGAGACATTCTCGTCATTACAAAGGTGTTTCAGCTTCCCTTTCTATGACTTGCTATGTACAATTATTTAAACTGAAACTTCACTGTGATCTTATCTCATCTAAACATTGTTTGACCCTCTTCAACTGTGACCTTAATAGGCCTGTGTGTGTTTTCATTTTTGTACTGAACTGGGTTTCAGACATGACTGCAAAAATGACAAATAAATAAAACATATTTATTATTGGTAGTAGATAATTGGGGTCCTAATCGCTCAAATTTGCATCTGAATGCTTATTATGGTTCTCTTGCGTTAATTTGTAGAATTGGACAACAAACCAAATCCCTTGTGGGCATTCAGATTAATTCCACAAGCCAGAAGGGACAGTTTCAGAGAACTTACATAAGCATTTCAAAAGATTTTTGTAATTCCATAAAAGCGAGCAGAGAAACATGCCCCTAAAAGCCATTTCAAGGAACAAATAGAAATCTAGTCAACTTTTCAACTCTTTCCATTTGCACATAAGTTTTTCCTTCAGAAGACTGAGTTAATACAGATATATACACAGCTTTTCAAGACTAATTGACTTTTACAGGAGACATCACTGAGTTCTTAGTTGAGCTCCTGTTAGTTATTTTAGTTACCAGGTTTTAGATGTTTCTTAAACATAGGAGGCAATCTTTGACAGAAAGAGCATAAAAAAAACGTACGTGGATTTCGGCATAGCTCAGATCATTTAGTGTCAGGAAGATCAGAAGAGAAATGTTTCGAGACTTCAGATTAAGCACCTTGTGAAATTTGAGCAAAGTTTGAGATTAATCAAGAGAAAACTGTAACAAGCCACAAGAATTAAACTTTGGTCTCTATTTGATCTCATTATCACTTAGAAGAAACAAGATATAATCTTATATCTCATTTGTCTTTCCTGTTGGCTCGATTCAAATTTTGCTTATGTGACATGACTATGACTTTAAACATTTATACGTCTATTCATAACTCAAGAATGTAACTTTTGGCCTTAATGTTACTAATCAGTAAAGCATTTAAAGATTAGATTTTGTTAATAAGACACAAATGTTATGTACTCAAGTCAAAATCATTTCATACCCATTTAACCCTTAATATTGTTGGCATATACTTGCTTTACTGCTAACCTGATTTTGCCAAGTCCAAGATGTCCCTGGGAGAACATCTTCGTTGACCCGGGACAACATTTTGATCAACCAATCAGATTTGAAGAAACATTTTACAGTTTTTGTGAAGTTTAGGCTTACAATCAGTGTTTGGTGCTTGTACATCAGTGTCAGTCATCTATCATCAAATATGATTTTAGGCATTACTCATGGGTAAGGGTAGGTTTAGGTGTAGAGATATGGTCAAGACTATATTTTTGCATTAGCATGTCCCAGGGTCAACAAAGTATGTTGACCTAGGGACACATACTGTAGTACTTTGCAAAATCAGAGGACAGGCTTCATTTAGCAGTAGGCCCAGCTATTATTTTTCCTTGTGTGTGAAAATTATTGAAAAATCAAAGTGGCATGTGTTGCTTTTCACATGTTTACAGTGTTTTTATGATTAAGTTTCTATGTAACCTCAGGTCAATTGTTATGCAACCTATCCATCCATACACTTTCGTGCCGCTCCCTGTGCGTTTATGGGCCGTCCGGACGATGGTGTCTTGCAGCTGGAATCTGGTTGTACCTGGACCAACAGGTTTCGGTGACGCCCAGAAGCAAAAACAGTCGGGTATAAATGAAACATAGGAACAGCATACCTTCAGAAACAACCAAACGCACGAGAGACAAACATACTACTCTCGAATTAATCTTCATAAACCAACACGATGCAGATGTCCGAGCCCCTCAGCCAGAAGAACGCTCTGTTCACCGCAATGAACCGCTTCATCGGCGCCGTCAACAACATGGATCAGACGGTCATGGTGCCCAGTCTACTGAGAGATGTGCCGCTGGACCAAGAGATAGAGCAGCAGAAGCTAACCAACGACCCGGGTAGCTATCTGCGGGATGCTGAGGCCGACATGTACAGCTATTACAGCCAGCTCAAGTCCATCCGGAACAACATCGAGTGGGGAGTCATGCGCGCAGAAGAGCAGAGGCGCAAGAAAGACACGACAGCGCCGGAGCCAGTGCGCACAGAGCCTGAGAGCGACACGGACCTGGAGCAGCTCCTGCAGTACCACCTGAAGGGCTTGCACGGGGTGCTGTCCAAACTCACAAGCCAAGCCAACAACCTGACCAACCGCTACAAGCAGGAGATTGGCATCGCTGGCTGGGGACAGTGAACTGCATCGTGATCTATTGGGAAATGATGAACAATTCTGATCTAATAGGATCTATTTTGCCTTTGTGGAAAAGCCTACCAAAGGGACTGACCAAACTGAAGTTAAACTGTCAAAAGTTAAAATGCAAGACAAACCGAGAGAGGAAAGTGGGTTTGTTATAGTATTGGTTTTGGTGTTGGTGTTGATCACTGACGTATTGTAAGGGCTGCTTCTTGTCTTGCCATTTTATTTGCACTGACAGATTGCCCTTTTTTAAAAAACAAAATCCGTTCAAATGGCTGGTTGCCATGTCTTATCTTGTATTTAAGTCTATTTATGTGCTATGTATAATTGAAAGCTTTTATTTTTCAATTCTTTTTCGTTTTTTGAGAGGAAGGTTGTTGTCCTATGACGTTGCTGTATGCTCCAGAGGACTGATGACTTGAAGAACTGATAGTTTGTATGAGTGAGAACTCCTATTGATGAAACAGAAAACCTGTAGAAAATCCTTGTGAGTGTTACTTGCTAATGACCTGAAACTATCAGTGAATTATACCGGGAGTCAATGATGTGGATGGCTCTGAAAATCACTCTGTGGGTGTGCCATGAAGAGCTCCATGAGATTCTGTGTTAAATTGGGCCTCAAGGCCAGGATGATTGTTAAAAACATTTGCTGTATTTTGTACTGAATTATTTTTTACTACAAAATAAACTTTTGTAATTTGAAAACATCTAATGTATGGTTGTTTATTCGTAATCATGCTAAACAATGCATAATCAACAGACACACACCCTGTGCATGTTTTACAAACTAGCCTCACACATTCTCTTCATTCCTTAGTGGTTATAAAAGTTCATAATTTAAATAACTTTCATTTCTGAAAATGCATCAAATAATAATCACTTCATTTTTTAAAGTCCCGTTTATTCATTATTATCCATTATCCTTTTTAGTATGTGCATACAAGGAGGAAGACAATGAAACAGAATAAAAAAAAAAAAATCAGAATAAAGATGTAGGCTACAAAGGGGCCATATATAATATATAACTGTTATTTTAGCCCCCCCCCCCTTACAAGATCAGTTGGTTTGGTGGTAGTTTACCAAAGACTTGTGAATTAGTGATCACAATTTATAGGCTGCAATCATTTGAAAAATCTAAATTGTATTTATATTTGTATTTATGTAAACAACAGACATTTTTATTGAACAATGCCTTCTGAGACACCAAAGATTCTTCTTTTTTGGACCTAAACCTAAATAAACATTTTGACAAAAGTCGTGAACTGTCACACAATGTTCCTTATATCTAAATCACTTCACCCTTCATGTTTCTTCCCATGGAAACTTAAGCAATACATAACACTACATTTAAAAAAACAGTAAACACATTAGAACATATACTTGATTAAATAATGCTGAGCATTCATTTGAATTAAAATTAAATCTTATTTAAAGTAGGCCTAACCGTCATTTATATCTCAGAACAATTTAAATAAATAATCGATATTAGTTTATTATTATCACGCTCTATAAACAACAGCGTGTGTAGAGATTATTGCGTTCTGTCTCCTGAAAATAGCGGCAGCGCGTTTCGTCTCGATGTGTTGTTTGTCCCTCTGCGCATTCCTTACGTGTCAATGTGGCCGTGTTGTTCTCATGATGTTTGTACTCCACATCAAAATATTAGGTAGTAAAAAGAAATAATAATTATGGGAAATGATCAGTCACTCCAGGTTAACGACACCAGCAGCTCCCGCTGTGCTTTCATCAACGCTGTGCCCGATGACTATCGATGTGTAAGTATAAACGTGTTTTAAAAACTACTGTAATGCTAACTTGTTAGCCCTCATGCTAACCACAACATGACATCATCCTTTTCAGGCATGATGATGTTCACTAATACTTTTACTGAAATCAAGACATGAAAATAAGAGAGAATTGGGTGATTTATGACAACTTAATTTGAGTTTTTGTGGGAATTTGGTAATATGAGTCACGGTGAGATAAGTTCAGGAGGAAATTAATCATTGATCTGAGAGGAAATCCAACACATGGGGAACAGGAAAACACCTGACTTCTTACATTTAACGTTACATTCTCAAAGTGTAAATCAGTCTAGTGTTAGAAAAATGTGTAAAGAACCAATGCATTTATTTAAAAAATGCTATTGAAAAGGTTTATTGAATGAAAAAGGATGATTGCAATAAATGTTATCGGCTTCTTTGAATTAAAGTCAGCACATACTTTTCCTTCTTGATATATATTTTTTCTTTATAGAATGTATGTATGTGTTTTAATTCACAGAATGTGATTCTTAAAGTGAAAAGAGCCACAGGGACATTTTCACTAGTGGCATGGTGAGTCAAATCACATTGCACGTTGCTTCTTTGTTTTAAAGTGAATTTGTTAAATATATTTTTTCATCAAAATTCTCTTTTGTTTAGCCTTTTCATGCTGTTTTCAATGTGGCTTCTCCGCCGATGTAACTCTTTGGCTCAGGTACAGTGTGTGTTATGGTTCAAATGTTAGTGGTCAGTTTACCAGTTGAGTTAATTGACTGTAATAAGAAATGTTTCTTAATGAATCAGCATATTAGAATGATTTCTGAAGGATCATGTGACACTGACAAGTGCATTAATGGCTGCTGAAATATAAATAAATAACATTGTAAAATATATTCAAACAGAAAATGTATTACAATTGCAATAATTTTTAATTGCATTACTATTCTTACTGTATTTCAATAAATTAAATGCAGCCATGGTAAACATAATATTAGCAAAAATGTTATAGACTCCCAACTAACATTGTAATTTATGTCATTCTAACCAGTAATTATTATATTCAGTGATATTGTTAATGTATTATTAATTATTTGGGCTAATATTGAATCTTTTTAATCTGTATGTCATACTTTTTCCCCCCTTTGTTCTTCAGAAAATGATATTCAGTCTGACTGTAGCTGCAGCTTTTGACAGTGTTGCTTATGTTATGGTGAGTTTCACTGATTCATTTCAGTTAGAGAGAGATGTTTAGAGAATAATTGTTCAAGCTAATATACACCGCATTCCAAATTATTATGCAATTCCAAAAATTATGAAATCCATTAAAACTGATTTCTCATAGGCTTTTATGGACGGATAAGTTGTGAGTGACTCTTGTGAAGGAACAACATCACATCCTCTTGAACCACTGTTCGAAGAATTTATCTTCTAGAATCTGGCGGTAGGTTTTCTATGTAGACTAAAAATGAGCATCCCAAACTTACTGCTAGATTCTAGAAGATCAATTCTTCGAACAGTGGTTCAAGAGGATGTGATATTGTTCCTCCAAGAGTCACTCACAACTTATTTGTCTATAAAGCCTATTTGAAATCAGTCTAAGCTGAGTCTCTGAGAACCTGACACATTGAACTTGTGGAGACTCCAAGGAAACTTCAGTTCTGGAAAATAATGTAGCTGGAGACTTAATGGTTCCTGATGGTTTCTGACCCAATTCTTGACATTAATTCTTAATTCTTTTGCAATTAACGTGTCGTTTCTTCTCCACCTGTTTTTGCTTTTGACTGTGCTGACCCAATGAGCATTTTACTGCCCAGTGGTCATTTTTTAACTTTGCTAATCCTATAATTGCATTAGTTTTGCATCCTTCTAATGGG
>JAUCMU010000151.1:7455039-7475034 GCA_032275025.1 Enteromius treurensis
ACCGTTTCTGGGCATTTTTTCCCCTTACCTAAGCTACATACCTTCTATGTACATATCAGAGAACAATTTAAAATATTTTCTTAATGCATTCTATGGCACCTTTAAAATCTTTGGGGTCAATAAGTCTTACAAAGATTACATATTAGAATGATTACTGATGCTTTATGTGATAATTTAGACTGCTAAAAATTCAGCTTTTACATCACAGGAATACATACATATTCAATAAGAAAACAGATATTTGTAGCAATATACTGCTGTTTCTATTTTTGAACATATAGGCTAATTACAGCCTTGATGTGTGTAAGGAGCATTTGGGAAAAAAAACAACATACTTACAGACCCCACCCCAAATTTTTGAACTGTTGTGTATGTCTTTAGTTACTTAAACCTGAAAAATCACTGTAACCCTAAAGATATCCTTGCTACCAAGAATCTTAAACAGTCCTCTTTGAATGTTGATAACAAACTTGCAGACTGAGGTTGTATTTTGTATGCATGTTTTTTATCTTAGGTATCTTCTTGTGCAAAAGGCCCCGCAAGCATCTGTAGACAGATCTCATGTTTTCAGCAGTTTTTTCTATAAACAGCTCACACGCAGAGATAACGCTAATGAGGACAGCACAAGCACACCGTGAGTATTTGTTAGACGGCGCACACATGTTTTTATATACTCCTTTTGAAATACTTATACACACTTTTTTTATTACACGCTTATTGTTCCAAATGAGTTTTTTGTTGTTGTTGTTGTTTTTTTACAACTTTGGTTGTCCATCAGAGCTCAGGTCAGAAGGCATCAGCGCGTGAGAACATGGACACGTCATGTAGACATCTTTGACAAAGACTTCCTGTTTGTGCCTGTCAATCAAGAGTGAGTATTAGCTATAGAAGTAGTGTTCCAAGTAGCCATGCAGTCTTGTTTACTTTTTAATTACATGTTTAATTTTTTTTCTTGTAATTTCATTCACTATATTTGTGCGGTCTATATGGTCATTATAAAATGTTTGAGCTTTCATATGTTATGAATGTACCAGTGTGTATCATATTTATAAGTGTCTTATATCATGTCTGGTGTTTGTTTCAGAGCTCACTGGTACCTCGTGGTGATCTGTTTCCCTGGGTTAGAAGAGCCACAGTATGTCAAGAGGGAGGGACTCGGGAGAGGCCCTGTAGAGAGTGATGGAGCTGAAGATTTGGGTGAGCCTGAGGGGGAGATCCATGGAGAGAAAAGATCCATCAGTGATGAGGACAAAGGTGAGATGGGCCCGTTTTGATAGAGTGTAATTCTAATGCTTTACTATTAATTTACGTATGCTTGCTACTTCTGAGAATCATTTGATGATTCTAGACAAACTTTTGGTCTTAATCTAGATGACAGTTGTATAAAGTCAAGCACGTCTCATCAACTTCCCGTAAGTCAAATTAATTGATTAGTTGATTTGTTGGATAGCACTTCATTTGATATAATGTGATGTGGACAGATATTTTGCACTCGCACACTTATAGCAGAAACTTTTCCCTCTGCAGAACTGTACAGAAAGTACCTGCAAGAAACCTACTGTGTGTAAAAGGTATGTGTGTGTTTTTAAATAAACTGATTTGATTGTCATAATGTCAAGAATTTAGTGTGAGAAAAGATAAATGTTAAAGGTTTCGAATAAAAAAAAACAAAAAACTTTTGTGCTGCATACATTACGAAACAAATGATAATAATACTAGATTTAAGAGATTTTCTGGTGTCAAGTACAATTGTTTTTTTTTTAAATTTTCTATAATTATGTTGTTTTTTATTCATATATATTTTTCATTATGCAGTTATGGAGGCTTTCGGGAAAAGGATTTCACTGCTAGTGTATCCGCACGACAAACTACTATTTTTAACTAAACTAACATTTTAAAACTAAAATAATTTTTTTTGCCATGGGTTTTGAGAATTATTTTTACTCTTTATTTTTTTTAAGACCATGTATTCTCATCATGGACTCCCTGAAGCTGTCGGTTCATGAACGTATCTTCAAACTCTTGCGCGAGTGAGTGTTTGTGAACTCATTACGGTCTAACTTAATACATTAAGTGCTTGTGTTGTTGCTATCTGTAATATTATTATTGTTATTATTATTATTATAACTTCTTATTTACTAGTGGTACGTAAATATTTTTGTCTGAAATTTCAGTCTGTGTTCGTGACTAATATACATGTGAATAAATTACTTATACGTTACTTATTTTAATGGGGTTTTTTAGATACCTTCAGGTGGAGTGGCACACAAAAAGAGGTGGTCATCGTGATTTTACTGTCGACTGTGTCCACTGTACAGTCCCCCTTCAGGACAACAGTAGTGACTGTGGCCTTTACCTGCTACAATATGCAGAAAGTTTTTTACAGGTAGAATTACAGCCATTCTTGATTTCCAAATTTTTATTCAATTTCAAATCTGTGCGAGAGTCTATTTTGACAGCAATGCTATTTGTGTATTCTTAAGGACCCTCTGGTAGATTTTGACTTGCCATTGAGATTGGAGCGCTGGTTCCCACGGCAAAAGGTGCGAGGTAAACGGGAGGAGATTCGAGACCTCATCCTACACCTGTACAGATTTCAGCAAGGCTCTCTGGGACCTGAGTCTTCAGAAGATAGGACAGACCATGGAAATGTCATTCAGTGATGTTAAGCTTTTAGGTTCACATGATTATTTTACGCTAGATATATTTATATTTTAGCTGATTTTGAACCTTTTTTAATTAATTTTATGCTTTTGTATACACTGTTGGAAAAACATTAGAAAGCAAGGAATGTCGATGAAACAATAAATTTTGTTCTTTTTAATCTCACATTTCTCTGTATGTTTTTGTTTTTATCGAGGTAAGTAGCACAAACTTTCCTTGAAGGGGGCATATGGCAAAACATGATTGATCTTTTAAGCCAAAAATAAGAAGACAGTGTTAAAATGGACATTTGTAGTGTGTTTATGATTTCTCTTCACAGTGGCTTCGGTTGTGATGAATGAATGTAGGAGAAACCTGCCTTAGACACATGATTGGATAAAGAGTTGGTGTGGCATGAGTCCTTGTTCTGATTGGCTAATTCACTAGTAGTAGCCAAGTAGAGCATCAAAAGGCCAGGTGCGTGCAGAGATGGTATAGGTTTAACACTAATCGGGCAGTTAGGGATTAAACTGATTTGCAGACCACCCACCTTCTTGCAGTAATCCCAGCACTCCAGTGTGTGTACAAGGATGGTCTCTGTTTGTTTGCTTATTCAATCTAGTACACACTAGCTGGTAAACTGGGATTACTAATCTTAAAGTGTGTGTACCAAGGTGGGCTATAAAACCTGCTGGAAGCTAAATGGTAGCATTTCCTGACTATATTTTGGAACTGCATGCTTCTATACAATTTCTTTTTATGCTATATTTGTCGAATGCACCTTCCATTTCCAGTGTGACGAATGGTTTGGAAATATCAAGTATTGAACAGTTTGGTCAGGCTAACAAAGGTAAATGTTTTACACAAAATTGCAAAGTGCAAAGTATATGTAATACAGAAATATTAGCAGTAATACTATAAAATGTCGTATGAAAGTTTGGTACACTGTAAAAAAAAAAAAAAAAAAAAAAAAAAAATTGGATGGAAAAATGGATAAAGTCCTGGCAGAAAATTGCCAGTGTGTTTTCTGTCACATTTATAGACATTCCTTCCAGTCTTCAAACACAATTCAATGTGTAATTCAACAAAACAATTCAAAGAACACTTAACCTTTCTTCTTTACTGTTTTCGTGGTGGTTAATTTCTAAGGACACAGACACTAAGCCACCTGTACCGTAATTGTATTGTAGTAGTTAAATCAGTATGTGAGCACAGGGGGTACAAAATCCTGTCTTAGCCTTAGCCATGCCATTCACGCACAGCCACATCTACAGCAAAATTTTGTTTAGAATGAATTGTTTCCTAAATAATGGCCCTGAATCTAAAAAAGAAATAACATCTGTTTATGTGAGATCCTTGTCAGTCAGGTTTGTAGAGGGCAACAAAAGAAGCATGCTTGCAGGTCTAATCTGGTAGCTACTTTCCCCAGATGTGAATCTGTATTGCAAATATAAATTCTGGCACTAGCTAGGGCTTTGATTCGTTAAACATTGAGACATGCTTTCGAGGTAGCAGATATTTTTAGCTAACAATGCTACTAACATTCCATTGTTGCGCTAACGGTAAAAATAGTTGGCTGCGATTTTAGAGCGCTGACATTACAATAGGACAGCTATAAAAATGTCTGATTACCTGTTAAGTGTTCCTTATTAGGAAGTGGCTTTAGTGTAGAAAAAAAAAGATAAATTAAATCTGAAAGCATCCTCATTTTACAACATTTTTACACGAGTATCTAAAGCTTTGAACAGTACTGGAGTACGTGTTTCCAGGTAGGTCTTTTCTTTATCTTGGAGACACAGTTCTTCTGGATTGAGTCTGTCTCAGTTTGTTCTGTTACTTCATGTGATTTCAGACAGACTGGATGATGATGATGCTGTTGTCAGACAATAATCTCACTGCATTTTGATTCCAGTTCATATACAGTTGTTGCAGACTTCATTAATACCTGTCCTTTACCTTACAGATGGTCAAGTGCTCAGTTGAGCAACAATTACGTAAGCATCACTTTAGTGTGCCTCCACTGAAAACTGTATATGGGTTTCAGATTAATTTGGTTTAAGAATATCTGGCAAATCACCTTTTCCTTGTTTTGTCTTCAGCACCTCATTTCCAGCACATGTATATTTGGTTTGCACTCTTGCTTCTTCCAGTTACTTCTTGATTAGCTGCTCTACAGGATTACTAAACAAGATTAGAAGGAGAAAAAAAAAAAAGAAGAAGGAAAATCCCTTCCATCTGCCTAGCTGCCAGAAGACTGTCACAGTTATACACCTGCGCTCATCTTTGACAATCTGGATAGCACTTTTTAACAATATACTATCGTAAGTATCAGGTGTGTAACAGGTATGCACAGGTGTAGGAAGGCTTGGTCACATCCTCCTAAGTGAAGCAGGGACTATTGCACAACAGCTTAATTTTCAAGCTACAGGAAGTCACTATGTGGGCGCTCATATGGACATGTATCCTGTGCTGCTTAGGCTGTATTTTTGCAATAGGCCAGATGGATATTTCTGCAGGTGTGTATGTGTCTTTGTGCATGTATGCATATATGTATTAGGTGGGACTAATGATTTTTTCCAAGTAATTTGTTTGTATATTTCTTTTTTTTTTTATTTGGAAGTTGACCATATTCCCATGTTTGGACATCCAGAGAAGCGCTCACAAAGAGGTTTTCAAAGGTTTGTGGAGAATCCTGGAGACCATGGACTCTTGCCAAGAAATAAGCGTAATGTTTTTCTGTCCAGTGGAGTACGCCTCTGCAGTCAAGAAACAGTGCAGCAAGCCATCAGTAACCACCTCAAATATTTCCAGCTCAGAGGTGAGACTATTACCAATTCTAATGATACGTTTAGTAATTAAAAAAATATTAGTAGTAATAGCATTTTATACTCTGTGTATAGTATTGCTTGTATTTGCATTCATTGACTAATATAAATATATATTATATATATACAGAATTGAGTGTGAAAAAACCAAAGGAGCTTTTTGTATACATTTTAAAATCACAAACTTTAGTGTCTTTTAAAGATATAATTGCAGATTACATAATATAAAAAAAAATGAATGAATTCATTTTTACTCTACTCAAAACAACATTGGTAAAACAGAGGATAGACCTTAAATGACATCATTATAAAAGGAATTATATCATACAAACAGCAGCACAAACATAAGCCATCATTAGCTCAGGAATTGTTGGATTATCTCATGCTGTTTTTGTCCCAATCTATAATAAAGTTTAATGCCTGAGCTCAACCAGATAATATTTCTGAGAGTCTGATATACCCTTTTAAAGACATTCTTATATTACAACAAAGCATGCTTATTTTTAATACTCTAACAGTGCATAACAGGAATGACCCAAGTTCTCAAAGCCAAAAAGTGACTTGTAGCTGAAGAAGTACTGGCTGAAAAGTGTTCTGACAGTTAGAAGGAATGAGGAAAAAGCTCACTGCTGTAAACCCAAAACAAAATCTTGATCCAAGTAACAAGATTCGAATCCTAACCACATTTTTGTTTAAACCTCAACATCAAGATTCTACAAAGATTTCCATTAAATAATAAATAACTAGTGCAAGCTGTTCTGTACAGCTGACAGCTGAGCATGTAACGATGAGATCTCATTAGCATTTGGCAGTCAGAGCCGCTCTGAGGTCTTGAGTTAGTGTTGATGGACCTCAAGGCAGTCTTTCACAGTTCACGTGTGATTTCTCCCTTAACAAATTAGAAGACAGTATGGTGGGGTTAAAAGTCATCTAACACATTGGATTGGGGCCAGTAAGGTCGAAGCCTTAATATCCATGACAGAGATCAAGGGGTGCGAGCGATCTTCTCTAAGCACACTATTAAGACACTAATTGTAAAAGTAGAGTTTGTGATTGCACCACAATGTCATCTGTACTACAAATTGCTGTAGAGAAAGAAACTGCACTCAAATGTGTGTAAACAACTGTGGCACAGAATTCCAATTTCAACTTCCTTTCAAAACATAAAAATAGAAACAGTATTACCAGGTTACTTGGGATAAATACTGTGGTGCAGTGATGTAATAGATCCATGGTCTTTTGACATATATGATGGTACTGATTAATGGTACTGATCACAGTATTAATATGATGTCTGTCAAAAATGAGGCAATACTATAGCACTAAACTAATTCCAAGTCATTTCTAACAGCAGCAGACTAGTGGAGTATGTTATATATGTAATGTTAGGCTATATGTTAGCTTCTTTGTTTTTTGTTTTTTTTGTATGTTTGTTGTGGGAAGCTCAAAAATCCTGGCTATAGAGCCTAGTGTCTTAAGTGTCCAATCCTCACTTAAATGGTCAACCCTGTGAAGTTCTGTCCTGTCAAGACGGAGACCAGATCATGGCTGAGTTTAGAAAAGGGACCAGAGATGGGACTTGAGAGCATGTGGACAAATTTTTGACTCCACTTTTGCTGTTTTCAACTGCAACACTGGTAGCTGAGCTTCCATTTTTTAGATTAAAGGCATGTGCATTTATTCCGCCTGATTGTATTACTTGCCGTTCTGATGTGTTTTGTTGCACTAATACAATGTTTTTGTTGTTTTTACATCAGCATGTCAGGAAATTGTATGGGAGGCTTTCAAAATCTTCTTGGATCGCCTTCCCAATCAGGAAGAATACAAGAGCTGGATGAGCCAGTGCCAGACAGAAAAACTCTCTGTGCTAGAGATGGGTGCTGCTTTTAGCCAATCAGAAGAACACTTAGCACTGATCCACAGTGTATGTAGCATAAGACCTGTATAATTAACATTGTACTAATTATGTTAGCTGATACTTTTGTTATGGATAGGCTGTCATTTGTGCATATCTGATGTCTGTCTTTTGAATCTGTATGGTCCATTACAGAGACTTACACAGACGGGCCTGAAAAGGTACAATAGCATTTTAAAAACCTGTTTACACCAACCCATCCTTTTATGAATACCCCTTTCTCCTCAGCCATTTATTTATTGTAATAGATGAGTTCTGTCTTACTGAGTTTGTTTTTCTCCTCACCTTTCGTCTTCCTCTTTCTTCTCAGTTATACACCTACATACTCAGTATGCAGGTAACCACCCTTCATACCTTTTCTTTATTGTTCAATTAAATGTACTGTTCATTAGAGAACCTTTGTGTGTGCGGTTGAATAGTTAAATTTTATCATTTTAGGCTGCCCTTTTTCGTGTTTATTCTCTTTTTTTTTTTTTAAATACAGATCTGAGGAGTCTTCCCAAGAGCAAGACAATGTGTCATCAGGTCTGTCTATTGTTGTTGCTGGTAGTTTCTTACATAATATCAGAAAAAAAAAATTTTCATATAATTTTTAATAAAAAAAAATTATATACATTTGTTTGTAGAATGAGATACTGATGCACATTTGTTGTGGCATCATAGAAATGCAAATGGGTTTAAAATAAAAAATTATTTGAATGTCTAAACTAGACTATTTTTAGAAAACAATTGATGATAGAAAGACCAAAACTTGTCTGAAACTGTTAATGCTTGTGATTTTTCTGTAAGGTTCTATTTTGATTCAAACGTAATGTGTGCAATTATTAATTTAAATGCTGTAATTGGAAATGAATGCACTTAAAACAATCATAAATAAGCTTAAAAAGATCTTATTACATTTGCTTCCGAAGATATAAATAATTATCTTCTAAACTTGGTAGGTGATGATCTTCCAGCAGAGACCACTGTGGTGTCGACCACAGCGGTTCCAGATGAGGTTGTCTCAGAGAGCGTGAAGGAAGTTACTGCAGAAGCACCATCTGCTGGCATGATATTGGAGCTGGATCTTGAGGTGTTTGGCAGGCTGAAACATACTGTTTATACTGATATAACGTCAAGTCTGGTTTTAATCTGATGCACTCATGAATTATGATACTTATGAAAAAATATACATATAACTGAATTAGGAATACTAAACACCTGGTAAACAAGGTTTGTGTGTTGTGTTGTCTGTGGTAGATCACTAATGAGATTGAGGAGGAAGCAGCTGTTTCGTCTTCACGTCCTCTGGTTGAGCAGAGGGTGGAGCTGGATATGTTATTGACTGGAGAACCATGGAGTGAAGAGCTGCTCAACTCCACCAGTAGTGAGCATGGCAGACTCGCTCAAAAGATCACAGAGAAGGTATGACACATGCATACTTGTTTTACTTTTTACACAACTGTCATGTATAATGGTTGTTCTGTACCAGCCTTGGTTACTATTGTATATCATTTTGGTTTTGTATTGCCTATGTTTGTCACTTCATACAGATTTCAGCTGCTTTGAGGAAACTGACAGAATTCAAGAGTGTATCAGTATTGAACATCAGGTGAGTTAGAGCATGTTAAGTTTTGTTACTGTAGTTGCCATCCAGTGGATCCAAAAAGTATTAAGACACTTAATCTGCTTTTTAATATCACTGCATTGGAATACAACATACAAAACCAAGAAACATTTTAAAAATGATTCAGCATACAGTTTAAGCAGAATATTTTTTAAAGAAAGAATTGTTTTAGAATTGAAATCATAAAATAATATAATTGTGTGTATATATGTACACAATATAAAAACTTTAAAGAACTTAAGCAGCCATATTGGAACATGACATAGATAATGCAGCATAAGCCAATGCTGTTATAGTGGTAATTGTGCTAAAATTTTAACTTTATCTTTCCTGTAGGCCACAGATGGATCCATCAAGGTAAATTAGACTTGATTGCATGCATGAAAGCAGGTTAGTGAGTGAGAGAATGTTGCAGTCTTTGTTAGAATAAACAATCATGAATGAGGAATCATGTTTATAGTCATGCAATTACTATGGAGGTCTTTAAGGCAAGAAATTGTTCTGACAGAAACACCTGAAATTAATAGCTTTTGAAAATATTTATATGACATGAGATTATTGTGATCATCACTTGCAAATTTTTCTGTGCAAATATGTTTCCAATATAAACTCATAGACATCCATTATGTTGTCTTCTCTCTGCAGTGGTGAAAAGGCAGTATTGGTGGAATATGTTGTGTCCCTCCAGACCAGCAGTGACGAGATCAGCAGTGAGACACTGGACTTCATTAATCTTCAGTCCAACATGGTAGAAGGCACTTTTAGTTACTCAGAAGGGCCCACTGTTCAGTACACTATTATTGACATCCACCCCGACATCACTGAGGCTCTGCATGGTACTGCTCTATCTGCTTATATAGCAACTAGTCTGTTACAGTACATCTCTGCAGTCTTTAATGCTATAGTGTTTTCTTGTCAGTGGAATTCTCTCCAGAGGAAACCCATCCTGCAGAAGAATCTCTAGACCCTGACCACAAGGTGAATTACATTTCTGTCAAGGTGGCAGTGAAGTCACCAACTACAGTATACCAGTGGTTCTCAATCCTGGTCCTCCCACCCCACCACTCTGTATATTTTGTATGTCTCTCTTTGCTAACACAACTGATTCTGATAATCAGCTCATTAGAAGAGAGCTCTGTGCATGAACCGCATGGTCCCTTCATAGTGTTCGTTGCTCCCTTCTCCCTGAGCAGGAGAAATCCGTTACAGTTGACTTCACTTCAGAACATTCATTCACGGATTTTCACTGTACATGAGAAGAATACGATTTAAATTACGTCTCGCACACTTATATGCACTTTAAATGGAACGTATAAGTTAAGATTCAAACTGGAATCTTGGTGGAATATCTGGTTATGTCCACTTTGCAGGACACTTACGTTCCAATAGAACAACCGTCTAAAGCGACAAGAGAAACATACGAAATGTCCAGAGTGGTGGGGCGCGAGGACCGGGATTTAGAATCGCTGCAGTATACCAACTAGATATTAACTTATACAAGGCGCACAAATTGAGGTAGTATTCTTGACACAGAGAACAGGAAACGTGAGCGAGTTTTGTACCAGAGTTTAATGTTTAACAATTTCAACAAAATCTACAAATGTAAAAACTAAAGCAGTAAAATTGATTGCTACCCTAGCAAGAACACTACTAATGACTTACAAAAAGTCTGGGAATCAACTGTTTTATTTTGATTATTGTCTAGGATGCTATTTTAGCAGTAGAAAAACCATCAGAGCTGCCTGGAGAAGTGATGGAGGTCTTTACTGTTGATGACCATTTGGATTCTACAGTGTCAGAAGAAGAAGGTATGGGAGACCAGGCTGTCATCATACCCTATAAACTATCCCAGCTGTAGTTCCTCAATGGATAACGACTAATGTTCACATGTACAATGATTTACAGCAGGGCTGTACAGTCCTGCTCCTGAAAGGCTAGCATCCTGCAGAGATTTGTTCCAACATTCTGACCCACTGGAATGTTTCTAAATTCTGCCGGACAGTGGCCCTCCAGGACCAGGATTGAACACTATTTATTTACACCAACATGGTGGTGAAAGACTCAAGATGCTTGTTTATTCCTACTTTCAGACCTTAAAGACAATGACTTGGTGTCACAGTTTCTTCTCAACCAAACTCTTGCTGTGGACGGTGAAGCTGTAGGTCCCATTATTGATGACAAGCAAGACAGTGGCTTGACAATTGATGATTTTAATCCTGCATCTGGATCTGGTGCAGAAGACGACTGGGTAGCTGTACTTATTAGGGCTCAAGCGCCAGTTGGAGAGACAGAAAGTGAGGAAGAGGTTTTGATTGATGTAGACATGCCACAGATTGAGGACTATGAATTCTCCACAATTGCAACAGTGGTTGAACAGGACCAGATTTTGCCTGAGGAAAGTTTTGAACTTATTACTGTTAAGGCTGAAGAAGATGGAAATCTACAGTTTGTTAGCGAAGTGCCCACAATGACGTCAATCAAAGTGGCTGAGGCAGAATCTACCCTAAAACCTGAGGAAGACATAGTTCCTGCAGAAGAAGAGAGGGACCATGAGGAAAAAACTGTTTTAACTGAAAACCAAAAAGATGAGGAAACTGAAGTTGCTGTGATCATAAAGGAAAAATCAGAGGAGGTTGAAGAAGAGGAACATGAAGAATCTGTTGACAGAACCACAGTGGCACAGGAGAATGATTTTGTAGTAACGGATGTTTCAGCTATACAGTTTTCAGAGGAAGTTCTAACAGAGGACGAGATCCTTTTGATCAGCATTGAACCAGCAAGCCCAGCCTACCCAACACCTCTTTCACCTGAGAAAGAACCACCCTTCTCCCTCATCCCCACTCTTACCCCAGCTGAGGTGGAGTTGGTACATACCTTAAATTCTGAAGACATGACTACATCTCTAGATGTGATTCATTACAAAGAGGAAGAGGGTAGTGGCATCTCTGGTGTCATCCAGGGCGATGACATTTCCAGCATAGCCTTGCCAACGAACCCTGGGCGATCTTTGATAGTGTTTTTCAGTCTTCGTGTAACTAACATGATATTCTCAGAGGATCTGTTCAATAAGAGCTCCGCAGAGTACAAAGCCTTGGAGCAACGGTTCCTTGAACTGGTAGTGTACCTCCTCTCAAGTACTACCATTACGTGTTATACCTCTTTAACCACATATCTTGTCAAACCTCCGCTCATCAATCCATATCAGGAGTGTCCAGTCCTCCTTCTTGAGGACCACCTTCCTGCAGAGTTTAGCTCAAGTCACAGCTAAATAAACCTGAATTAGCTAATCAAGGTTTTCAGGATCACTGGAAACTTGCAGGCAGATGTGTTGGAGCTAAATTCTGCTCGAAGGCGACCCTTTCAGAAGCAGGAATGGACATCCCTGATCCATTTTAAATGATCCCCAGCTCTTGAGGTACACTTACTACTTTGACCAAGGCTTGGAGGAAAGTGGACCTTGGGGGCCAGAGTTAAAAAAAAAACCCTACTATATTTTATACAATGTTGCATGGGTTCCCAACCCTGCATAGAGTACTCACAGCTCTGCCCTTTTTGTATGTTTCCCTAATCAAACTCACCTAAATTTTGTCAGATAAGTGTGACGTCAAAAATGTGGGTACTTCAGGACGAAGGTTGGAAACCTATACCAGAGCTCTTCAACTCCAGTCTTGTTGGGTGGCCAAACACTCTCAAAACAGCTCATCAAGATGTCCAGAAGTGCTTGCAAATTGTACTGTAGATAGCTGGGTTAGATTGGTATCATTAATATAGTCTGCAGGGTTCTGGCCCTCCATGACTGGATTTGAAGGGTTCTATTATATATCATTTATGTTTGTGAGTTTATAAACTCATTATTTATATTGTATGTCCCTCAGCTCGTGCCATATCTGCAGTCAAACCTCAGTCACTTTGAGAACCTGGAGATCTTGAACTTCAGGAATGGAAGTATTGTGGTGAATAGTCGTATGAAGTTTGGGAAGCCTGTTGCTCGTGGAGTCAATACTGTTGTTTACCTCATTCTAGAGGATTTCTGCAACACAGCTTACCAGACCATGAACCTCGCCATTGACAAATATTCATTGGATGTCGAATCAGGTCAGACAAGATCAGAAAACCTTTGGTCCTACAGTATGTCATTGATGTATTTAGGTACCTCGTCACATGCTGTGCCTCATCTATGTGGGTATATGTATGTTTGTTCTAGGGGAACAGGCAGACCCGTGCAAGTTTCAAGCATGTAATGAGTTTGCTGAATGTACAGTGAACCAATGGTCAGGTGAAGCTGAATGTGTGTGTAATGCTGGTTACTTCAGCGTGGAAGGACTACCCTGCCAAAGCATCTGTGATCTTCAAAATGATTTCTGCCTGAATGATGGGAAATGTGATGTCATTCCAGGCCAAGGAGCCATCTGCAGGTTTGTTTATTTGATTACTCAAGAAATTTTGTATATGTGCACATTTAGGAAAACTGATCACAGATCATGTACTGTGCATTGAGATCTGTTCTACCTGGAGAATGGCATATTTATTCATTTTAAAGTAGCTACTACACTTTAAAGACTTTAAAGTTTGTTTGTATGTTTGTCTGCACTGTAGATGCCGTGTTGGGGAAAACTGGTGGTACAGAGGAGAACATTGTGAAGAGTATGTTTCTGAGCCACTCGTAGTTGGCATCGCCGTAGCATCTGTTGCCGGGTTCCTTCTTGTGGCGTCAGGTGTAATCTTCTTCCTAGCAAGAACTCTGAGAGACCAATATGACAAAGATGAGACGGAGGACCCAGTACGGTAAGACACATACCGTGTCAGTCTGGTAAATCATGGCTTTATCCTAACTCACACACTTTCACTGCGCATTATTATATTTTCTTTCTAATACGGGCTTTGTCTAATGTGAGGGAACACCAGTTCATGAAAGCTTTACCTCAGAAGTCTAAGCTTTCAGAGCTGATCACCTGACACAAACCCTTGATTAGAGTTTGACCTTGAGTAAAGCAAAGCAGGAAAGTTGAAAAGGTACTATTTAACTGAAACCTATACCCATTTGAATAAAAACACAATATTTCAAAGAAAAGTCAGCGAAAAATTGTAACATTGATGAATAAAAACTTAACTTGCAAATCGTGATTAATCACATCCAAAATAAAAATGTACATTTGCATAATTTATGTGTTTTCTGTGTGTATTTATATAAACTAAAGTGAGGAAGAGCTTTTGATGGATGTAGACATGCCACAGATTGAGGACTATGAATTCTCCACAATTACAACAGTGGTTGAAGAGGACCAGATATTGCCTGTGGAAAGTTTTGAACTTATTACTGTTAAGGCTGAAAAAGATGGAAATCTACAGTTTGTTAGCGAAGTGCCCTCAATGACGTCAATCAAAGTGGCTGAGGCAGAATCTACCCTAAAACCTGAGGAAGACATACTTCCTGCATAAGAAGAGAGGGACCATGAGGAAAAAACTGTTTTAACTGAAAAGCAAAAGGATGTTTTAGCTATACAGTTTTTAGAGGACGTTCTAACAGAGGATGAGGTCCTATTGGTCAGCATTGAACCAGCAAGCGCCTAGAAAGAAGCTTCCATGTCCTGTAATTCCATTATGAGATTTTCATTAATTCATCAACAAGACTGATCTTTGCTCCCCTGACTCTTTTAAGTCATGGCTTCTTAACCTTGCAGATGTCTGTTGTGACCTTTTTTGTGTGTGTGTCTATTCATGTTTGTGTGCAGGAGAGAGGACAGTCCACCATTTCTAGACATGGCCACTAAGTATAACCCCATGTTCGAGAGCGATTTAACTACAGGCTACAGCCATTACTACCAGCGGTACCCCGAGCCCCCAGTCCACAGCAGCGCCAGTGCCGAGGCATCCACAGAGTTCAGCAGCGAAGAAATACGGCATATTTATGAAAACAGTGAACTCACTAAGGAGGTATGGGTCTGTGCATGCCTATGTTTACAACAAATCACTTTGTATACACCAATTCAGGTGTGCAAGTGAAATTTTGTGAATGTGATGCATGTTTCTGGGATTTTCTCTTCCTGTCCATTCTATAGGATATTCAAGATCGCATACGCATCCTTGAACTCTACACAAGAGATCGTCAGTTTGCAGATTTTTTGAAGCAGCATCAAATGTGAGTATTTTTTTTTCTTGTTAAGAACCTATAGCTTTGCTTATTTTTTTTACCCCTCATGTCATTTTATTTTTATTTTATCAGAGCAATGGATTATCAAAGAGAAAGTTCCTCCAGCAGTCAATAGCTGTCCAAAGTCCAATAGCCTGCTGAGTGCAAAACAATGAAGGTTAGTAAACAATGTTATGAGAACAACATGTTACAGTCAGTAAGCTTTGTGTCTCCAGTGTTGCATGCATCTAGTGTAAACATCTTTAGGGTTTTTCAGACTTTTATTCAAGTTATACTAAATACAATGTTTGTATTGATTTGCGAAATATGTTCCACTTCCAGAAACTTGCGTTTTCTTTTCAGGAAATGCCATCTTAGTGATTCCAGAGCAACATCTCTTCAGCCATTCTGAGATCGCCATCGCAAATTAAAATGGCTACTTATGGATACTTCTTAAAATAAGATTTCTTTTGTTTTTGATTTATTTATTACCTTTTTTTAAAAGACAATTTTCTTTCACAGAACGGGATCTTGGTCACAGAAAATATCTATGTCATTGATTTTAAATGTTTTGTTAGTGCCTTCTATTCTTATCAGACAATCAATCTTTGGTGTTCAAAGTAAAAGATCCCTGATGCATTAATCCTGATAGTTACTTGAATCGCAGATCATTCATCCTGTATTACCCTCTTAGTACATTAGCTTTTAAATTTTCACTGTTTGTCAGTTTTCAAGCTATTCTGTATTTTTACAAATCAAACTGCTTATTTTAATAATTTTAAAGACAAGTAAACTCACTTGGTGGCCATCTTGGAAGCATCCGGGCAGCTATTTTCTATGTAGGTAATAGTTATAGAAGTATAGCTCCTTCATATTTGAAGATTGATCAAAATCAAAAAGACATTTTAAATAAGTAGAAAAATATGACAACAACGGTACCACAGATCTACAGATCTTTAACTGAAAGTAGGGGCTTCCTTTCCTACAGCTACCATACTGAGTGCTGCGATTTCTCTTATTTATCTTGGTGAGTGTACGTCACATCCTTTCAACAATGATTGTTGCAATAATATACATTTGTATGTATTTTTTACATTATTCACTATATTAAAAAGTGTATCAGTTAAAGGGTATAGTTCACCTACAAGTGAAAGCTGTCATCATTTACTTACATCGTTAATTAAGTGAGGACATGATTTGGCAGAATTGTCAATTGTGAACGATGCCTTTGTGTTTTTGTGAAAAAATAAAACTGTTATACTGGAGACTTTTATTTACACGTTTTATTACAGGTGCTAAGGTATGTTTGCCTGTGTGTTAATGCAGTGTGTGGTGTCTGAGCGATACACTGTGTTTTGGGCTGATGGTCTTCAGTGTATCAGAGCTAATTAAAGAGAGTAGAGAGCTCACTACAATTAGTCAAAGGAGAGATTGCAGCACAGATTACAGATCATTACCTACAGCATGTGCTGAAAGTGTGACATATAGCTGTTCCTAGTTTATAGTATGAAAATGTAAATGGCTCCAACATTGAAGTCCAAAAGTCTGAGACAGACTCGATATGTGCAGTCTAAAGTCATGAGGGTGATTAAACAATGATATTGTTTCAAGTTTGGGTGTATTGATCATTTAGTGATAATGGAAAGATCTCCAGAGTCACTTACTTTTGTTGATATTATGAGAAACAAATGGAGATGAATGTGGTAATGTGTAACATGTGAAAGACACAATTATCCATAATTTGTTTGCTAGCGTTTTAAGTAGAGAGAGCATGAGAAACGAGTACAATCACAACCAGGCTGAGTGCCTGAGCCACAAAGAAAGTACTTTTCTCTCTGTAGTGAAAGAACTGATGGTCCAATGATTTTGTCGACGCTGCAGTTAAACTTCACAGTTTTACCTCTAGAGAGCGGTGTTCGTGTTTTTAATATGATGAAGTGTGATTAATGCACCACACAACAACAGATGATGAACAGACTGTAACAGAAAGTATAGATTAAAGTATCTATTATTTTAGGTGCTGCATTGGCTACGAGGCAGCGGCGTCTCTCTGTGGATGCCACAGTTGTCTTAAAATGATTAATTTTTGAAGCGCTAAAACATTGCAAGATGTTGTAAATACAACGGGGATACAGTTTAAAGTGTATCGCAACTTCCGGTTCAGAAGTTGCTTTACAACAACGACTATTTAACGAAAATTAATTTACTAAATTATTTACTTGTATTAAAATGAATGCAAACTGAACCCAGATCAGACAAGTAAAAGTGGATCATAATGATTTCAAAGTTAAGGATTTTAATAATTTGACATGTTATAGTAGTGACTGTTTAGGCAGTAACAATTTTATGGCATAACAACCAAAAAACAAAAAAATCTCACTACTAAAACTCCACCAAATGTTTCTGCAGTAAACTTTTGAACTCAAAAATGCAAATCAACTATATATTTAGGTAGCACAGTTCTGAAGCTTTGGTCCTTACATACCTGAGCATATTTTTTTGTGTTCATCATCCTTTTTCTGTCAAAATGCTTGCTACCTGGTCCAATTTTTTTATGACAGACGAAAGTTTTGGAGGCAGTGTGTAAACATGATTGACACAATGTGAGGTTGTATTTATTTTTCAACATATAAAAAAAGTTGTACTTAAAGTGTACTTAATTGCAGGAAAAATATGTATTTTTACGAGTTTAGTTCAAATCAGTCAAGAATCAAAAAGAAACTTTCAAAAACATCAATGGAAAAAAATACAAAAACTATTTTAGTACTTTATGGGTTAGTACAGCCACCTACCAATTGAAAGTACCCAATAAATGATGATTTGTTTGTATTCGGTTGTAGGACAGCAGTTTGCACCAATTCTGTACAATGGTCCATAATATCCACCTTATTTTTCGATACATTATTAATAAATAGCCTTTTTTTGCAATTTTTTGTAAGTGTTTGAGATCTCTGGTTCATTAGCCACTGTAGGGAAATAACAAGAAAAAAAAAACAGTGTGCAGTAAATGGTATGGTTTACAATACAAACAAACCAGTATGTTAAGATAATACATTAAAATACATGTAAAGATTCCAGTTTAAAATGTCAAGCCGCATAACAAGCGTTTTTGTAAAGCTAATAAGAACTGGAAATGGATGACACTGGAAGCTAGACTCATTAAATTTACAAATGGTCTTGCCAACTCTTAACGGAAAAATAATGCAAGATTGTTTTCTGAAATCAAAAAGTAGTCTTTTAAAAGTGGCTATCACTTATGTAGTCCAAGGCATTCATGTGTTGTTGTTTTTTTCAAACTGGTTAGATAAAGTAAACTATTTATTGTTTTATATACATTTAATAGACAATGGCACCATATTGAAATAGTTTTGACCTCCTATGATGTCACTGAAGTCTTTTGTAATGGTGAGACTTCAGAGACTAGTGGAAGTAGTTGATTCAGGTGCTCTTTGCTCATCGCTGGGATCAGTACTGCACAAAAAACCTTTTCATTATTTTTTCTCACTTGTTATTTTTGTTGCAAAGAAGCATATGAATGCAGGGCTCATATTTGATTCTACTTAATGGATTTGCTTAATAAAACAACAGCAACATACTCTGAACATGACCATGACAGAATGTGAAAGTATAATATGCTAGATCTGAGACAGTCTCACATACTATGTGTTTGAGATAAGTGTTGGACATAGACACAGAAAGAGATTTTAACTGTTATTGGTGTGCATCTAGTGATAAATCTGCTAAACGTCCTGCTGCAGGGCACATTTGTACATTACTTGTCAGTGTTACAGTCCTAATGATTCTGTGTGCTTCGACTTTTCTGGCAATGTTTATAATGAATCACCCTCCCGAGTAGAATTCATCAGTTCCCCACACACACATAAGCTGCCAACAGCTGCATTTAGTCACTTTTTCTTCCTCTGAAGAAACACAAACACATAGAAATTCTCACATTTAACACCACTGATCGCTGATGTCAAGGGCCACCAGTGAACTTTGTGGACAGTTAAGTCCTTTGAGTAGGGCGTCAAGCACTCGTTATTTCTGTGTTTTATGCAAGCACATTTTGTCCACACCTTTGCCTTTTTTTCTGCTTGTGTTTTCGCTTGTTTGTTAATTGGTATGCGTGTCTGTTTATATTTGTGTCATGACCAAAATTTCTTTTGCAGGAACATGTGTGTGAAGTTCGTTTGGTTCTAGACGACTCTCCCTTTGAGCCAATCATAGCTGCGGAGCAAAGCACACACAATCGTCTGTACCAAAACATTACACACACCAGAGGCTTATCCAGTATCACCATGGCCCCATTAGGACTGTAGGTTACTTGAGCACCCCTTCATTGACTAAACAAGAAATGTGTTCCTTCAAAGAGACATTTAAAATCTAAATCTCCAGGTTGGGAATCACTAGCCAAATCTATGTTTCATGTGATAATGTCATACCTGACCTGCAGAAGCACTGGCAGTGCAGTTTGACATGCACAGAGATCCAACATGGAAATTTATAAATGACTAATATTAATCCGTCCTTTAGACACCTCTTGGCACATTGCTTTAATTATCACTGTGCCCAAAGAAAAACTGCCATCAACACTATTATTTATTAACAGACAATTTTGTCCTGCTACCAGAGGGCCCATGATCAGGATCCGCTCTGCCCAGAGCTTTCAATTTCCTTCAAGAATGCAAGTTCCTCTCATTTAGAGTCTGAAAGATGCAAGTCTGGACAGCTGCCTTAAACACTGGGAAGTCAAACAAACAATAACAGAGAGCAAATAGAAAACAGACAGATAGAAGAATAGTGGTTACCCTTTCAGTCGAATCACTTCGACGTTACATATGGGAACTCGCCAGAGAGACCGATTTGCCTTTGAGCT
>JAUCMU010000151.1:7475134-7497984 GCA_032275025.1 Enteromius treurensis
AGCGCAATCAGTACACGCCAATATTCATTGGCCTTTAGTAAAAGCTCAAAGGCAAATCGGTCTCTCTGGCGAGTTCCAATATGTAACGTCTCCGTTCCCTCCTTCAGGGAACGTGGGTTACGGTAGTAACCTAGACGTTATCCCTGTTTCCCTCAAAAAGCACATCTCTTAAACATGTGACTATTACCAATAGCTGAGACACGTCAGTCCTGAAACAATAAAGAATGATCCATTAGGTGACCTGTCACACATACAAAAAAGTCCCTGGCCTACTTTTGACACATATATATATATATATATATATATATACAAAGTAATATTCAGACATGTAACATTCATATTTATGGTGTTCTGATGCTGTGGGCTGGGGACTCGTGTCTGTTTGTGATGTAGTTGGCATTTTTTAGTGAAACATCTGTGCTGAATTTTCAATTATTTATCCTGAAACACCTCCAAGATTGAGGAGTGGAAAAAATCTAACTCCTAGTCACTACAGACAGAAACGGCTATGCAAAATATTGAAAAGCTAACATTCAGTCCAAGTACTGTTTAAAATAGACTTACTTCTTATAATGTGGAAGTCATAAAAACGCTAGACATCTGCTCTGTATACAGCTTGACAATTCTTTGTCAAGTCCAATGATATTTCATATTGTTTGAATAAATGAAAAGTGTGTCACTTTACAAACAAATCAGCATGTTAGAGGGTATTCTGAAGGATGTGACACTGAAGCCTGGAGTAATGGCTGCTGAAAGTTCTACTTTTCCAGAAAAGGATTACATTATATTTTAAATGTAATAATAATTTGAAATGTTACCATTTGACATTGTTCATCAGATTTAAAATATAACAAACCCCAAATTTTTGTTGGGTTGTAAGTATATGTTTTTCAGTATATTATTCTTAAAATATTACATATGGCAAATAAGCTAAAGTATATGGCCGTAATTGCATAACATGGTGTAAAATATAGCTTTTCCAATCTGACTGCAAAGATCTCAGAAGTTAGACCTTTTAAACTTGACACACTTCAGCAGTTCATAATCATTTGTTTAGTCACAATGATTTGTCAACTTTAATGATGATTTGACGTTTGTCTGACCCATAATTTATAATTACAGGGCTAATAAGAGACAGGAGACTCCTGAGACACAATGGCATGTTCAAAGGTCTTCTAGACAGTGACCGTAAGTACAAACAAATATATAAAAAACATTTTCTGGTAATCAACTGGAAACAATTATGTTTAGTCAGAAACCTGGAACATATATGGATATATATGCTATAAATATAATGCTGTTGTACGTTTTGAACATGTTCGTTATTAATGAATAGATTCCAATCAGTCTTCAAACATTTCTTCATGTTTTTCTCCTTTAGCTGTGGTTAAATAAATTTAGTCTGAGAAATGGGTAACATATGGTATTACATTATATTTTGAACAGCCACACTATGATGGGAAAGGATAAAAAAGGCAAGACAATATGATGCATTAGTTTTCTCTCAACAACAATTATCCTATAAACAGTACTTTGTTTAACCTGCTTCAATTTCTTCGTTCTTGTCAAATGTGAAGATTGATGTTTTAGAACTGTTTTACTGTATTCTTATAGGGTTTCATATTTCTATTATGAATTGTACCATGTGTATTTAGTCAAAGTAATTCAGGTTTCTCAGAATTTTGTGACTAAATGAGACATAAAAATAGTTAAAAAAATATTTTATGTGTTTTTTTTGTTGTTTTTTTAAAAAAACTTTATCCAGTGATGTGAAATCCAAAATGATTTATTTAATTTAGTTGTAATGCATTTGTTTATCATGGATGTGCTTTATGGTCCAATGTAAATAATGCATGAATAATATAAACATAATATTGTAACACCACACAAAGTACTGCTTTGTGATATTATCACAGTGACTATTTAATGAAGCTGATCCCGAAGTGAGGCAGAAGAAAAGATGCAACTTAAGACGAAATACAGAGTGTGCTGAAATGCTGCAGCGAGAGAGAGACAGAGATAAGCTAAAGGTTTAACAGCTACAGTGTGACATCATAGGGTCCCTCCCTCTTGTTAATAATCCAGTATAGATGGTCGAACAATCACACACCCATTTCCAAACACACAAAACCATACCACACAGTTTCTCTCACACAGAGTGTGCACTGACACATGATCTGAGGTCACTTTAAAGGACAAGGAGAAACCATATGATTCAAGAAAGAGCAATTGCAGAAGTTTAGATAGAAGAGGTTTGAGTGGATTATATGAGCTCTGTATTGTTTTCTCTGAGAAAAAAGGACAACATGCGAGCCTTCATCCTCCTCTTCCTCAGTGAGATCTTGCTGCTGAGACTGACCTCCACAACCACCGTAAAAGGTATCAACACAAAGCATTTCAGGCTTAGATTCTAGACACGTTCTAGGATCATAAATATTCAATCATGAATATTTATAAGCAAATTTGACTGCCGATATATCACTTTACAGTTTTAGCTATTAGTTCCAAATGCATGCAACTTATGAAATTATATTAATCTAAATCCTGCATGCAGTATGCCTATTGTAATGCAATACCACTGAAGTCATTAGTCTGGTATGCTGTGGATGCATGGTGCTGGTTAAAGGATGCAAGCTCAGCTGTTGTCAATCTGTATGTACAGATATACATAATACATATCTGTTTTCTTATCTGGTTTGGGATATTGCATCATGTTTGCAGCGATTCTGACCATTGTGCATTAAAAGAATTCATTAATTATGATTACACAGTAAATAATTAGTATTATATCAACAGCGAATGTTTCGAAAGCCTCTCAGGTCATTAAAATGGATTTTTATTGGATGTCAGTAATAGATTCTGTTGAAATTGCAAAGCAAATATTGTGTGTTGATGTCTTTATTGGCAGCAAATACAAGGTCACATCAGGAGGCAGGTCTGTTTTTGTGTGTTTATTATCTGTTTCCTGTTAAAGCTTGAATCTCTGAAGTGAGATTGTTAGAAATATTTGAGTGGGTGAAAGCTTAGTGCATGGGCGTTGGTTGAATGTGAATTAACATAGTTTACTTTTATTTTGCTTAATGTTCAATATCAAAAATGACTTCACACACTGAGTCTGTACTTAATGTGCCTGTGCCTGGATTTGTTTTGGCCTCAGCACTCCCCTTCTCCTGTGTCACGTGTAAGGTGCATGTAAGAGCAGACCTTGTTGTGCAAACTGACATATATCATATGCTGAAAGCATCAACTCCACAAGTGCCACCAAGCAATGACCTTTTCATCCTATGACACTGACTTATTGTAACACACCTCAGCCTTGATCAATTTATCCCAGGCCACTTCGGTCACTGAACATCTCTAAATCTCTTGTTCCCATGGAAACTCCTGTTTATCAGATCTTCATTGTCATGTGTTGCAGACACTCTCCCAGAGGAAACAAAAATGTTAGAGGTTGCTGCTTCTCCAATATGTCAAGAAACATTGAGATTTCACACACTCCAGGGGCCTCATTTATAAAGACTTGCGTAGAAAGCATCCTTGATTTTATCTAAGAACTTTTCTGATTTAATCGTAAGAGCGATTCAGAGAAAACGAACGTACGCACGAAATCCATGCGTACGCCAGTCATTCGGTTATAAATCACAAATGATCGTGGAATTGTGTGCAGCTGAATGTTCCGCCGTCGAAACGCCCCTGCTTAATTAATTAACATATAAAATGAGCTCATTCCTAAAGCAAAAACTGACAATGGCAAGTAAAAAGGAGCGCAAGAAATTCCTTGCCCGTGTGTTGACCTATCTGCAATACCAGGCATTAACACAAGGAAACGGGCGTACGCCAAGCTGAAATTTGACGTGGAGATAAGGACTTTTCCACGTCAAAGACGGTTTTTATAAATCTGTACTTTGACATGGATTTGATCGTACGAACATTCTAAGATCAAATCAGTGCGTAAGAAAGTTTTATAAATGAGGCCCCTGGTGGAAAATGTTTGTATTTTGTAACTTTCAAAAAAAAGAAATTTTGCCACCTCTGAAACTAATTGGATGACTAGACATAGGCCATTTGAGCTATTCTTTTTTGTTATTTAGTTATTGCCTTTCTGAAACCAACTTGAATATGAACTTATAACTTGTCCTACATCTCAGTTTCAAAGTTTTTTTTTTTCAAATATGGGTGCAGGCATAACCCTAACACACATTTTCCAAGATCCACTGAATTTTACAATATTCTGATTTACTCAGAAATACATCATATGGAATAAAAATGAGTAGAAAATGCCATATCAGTTTAATTTTTTCAGTTAACTTTGGTTTAGATGTTTCTTCTTAAATTTCTTGAATAAAAATAGAAAGAACTGTTAATATGCAGTGGAAATTTAAAGTTATAAAAATTAATGTGGAATACATACATTTTCCAAAAAAACAAACAACAACAACAACGACAAAAACTACAATAAAGTGACAATAAAGACTTTCAATTTCCATTAGATCATTAAAAAGGTTAATTAAAAAGCTGAAAATTCTTTTGAAATTCTACCAATAACAGAATACTGAAAAATATTATGATTATTATTATTTTCTGAAAAACCACTGTCAACATAGCTAATAATAAAAAAGTGTCTTGAGCACCATGATCAGCATAGAATGATTTCTGAAAGATCATGTGACACTAAAGACTGGAGCAATGGCATATTTTATCTAGATA
Organism: Enteromius treurensis; assembly: GCA_032275025.1. Taxonomy (NCBI): domain Eukaryota; kingdom Metazoa; phylum Chordata; class Actinopteri; order Cypriniformes; family Cyprinidae; genus Enteromius; species Enteromius treurensis. The sequence continues at coordinate 7,479,842 of JAUCMU010000151.1, forward strand.
AATCAAATAAATGCAGTCCTCGAGAACATAAAGTCTTTTATGAAAGTCTTAACTACTGAATTATACTGTAGCTATGATCATTTGTTTTTGTACGAATGTAATGATTTAAGCCTACTCAGACTTTTGATTGCAGATCTCTACTGAAACTCTAATGGAGAAATATACAAGAAGCAGGACATGTCTCCAGTTGTTAATCAATCAATTAATCAATCAATCAATCAATATTCCTGCTGTCTGGAAAAAAATATTTTTTCTCAAAGAGTCAGATTTAGGCTAGTGGATGATTATGTTTAACCATAAACAAACACGGAACAACTGTTTTCTCATGTTACATCCACACATGATTTCTGCCATATCTCTGCAACACAGTGGTTTATCTGCTGGGAGTCATAGAGAAACCAGGTCTGATGTAATAATGGGCTGTTTGTGTGATCCAGAGCTCAGTGCTCAATGCTAGGGGTTTCCCTCAAGCAGAAACAACTTTCTCTGGCATAGGACGCTGTTCCATGAAATGGTGAACGCACACATTTACAAGAAACAAACCACAGGACTCTCGCACTGGGATTCTTTTACGCATTTGTATTTTGTTGTCATACTTTGCAGAACTAGGTAATTATAACGGCAGAATGTGATGTTTGTGAGGGAAGCAATGCAGCTGGAAAGTGCATGGGTGCATGACAAAACCACTTTCATTTAGACTGTAGAAGTGTACCTTTGAGAAAGGAAAATATGACACTGGACTGATTGTTATTCCAAGTCTCTTGGCAAAAACAGTCACATGATTTCTGATATCCCTAGCTGAAGTCATGATGTAAATGTAATGGATTCAAGTGAATTTGAGATCACTTTTTTGAATTCCAGAGCAAAGACAAAACATGAGGGTGCATATCAGAGTTGTTGGAGACACCATTGTATTGAAGTTCATCCAGCCCCATGCGGACACCAGGCTGGAGGGATATATCCTGGGCTATGGCAGCAGTATGTTCTCCAAACAACTTATCCAGCTACCTGAAGATGGACAACCCTATGAGACTGAGATAGGTACTGTATTTATTTCTAGCCTTCTTGTATAAAGATGTTGTTTGTTTAATATTTTCTTTCTTTATTTTTTAGATGCTGAACCCAAATATCTCATTGCGGTACAGTCCAAGTTCCCTGAGGAACCTAAGAAAAAGTGTGCAGGTAAGCAACATGAAATTAGATCTGTGTTTCAACTCATCCCAAAAAGTACTTGAACCACAACTTTAAAAAATGCCTTTGCATTATTGCTTTTATACAGCAGTTCAAAAAGTTGTTGGCATGCAGTAAATTGAAAAACATTTTTTTTTTTTGTTGTACATGAACATAATGGATGGGAATCTATACTGAAGATTATGTTTTACTAGAAAATATATATATATATTATATATTATATATTATAAATTAGTATAAATTATTATAAATAGTCTTTCTACTTGAAAATTTCACAGTTAATGCAATGTGTTACTTGCCATTTTCTTTGTAATTAAAAGGTCACTCTATCCCAAAATGAAAATTTTGTCATTAATCACTAGGCGCACAGCCTAGCATGGATGAGAGCAAGGAGAGCAGCAATATACCCCCCAGGGTAAACAGAACAGATCCAACAGATGTATTACAGATATTGTTAATGTGCAATAATTTTAGTACGCATTTTATAATTTGTCTGATTCAAGGAGAATCAGAAGGCTGGATCCTGACGGACAGAGGAGGAGCTGGGGATGGAGGAGGTTAATTAACTAGTGAGCAATGCGAAGAATGCTGATAATACCGAAGTACCTTATATATGGACGTCTGTGTCATATTCCTATAGGTAGATGGGGATCAGCTGAACGTGACCTGCCAGAAGTAATGCTACGTTTGATTTATTTAACAATTCGTCTCCTCTAGCTCTGTTTTAGAGCATATACACTGGACACAAATAGTGTATGTGGTTCTGTGTCAGACAAGCCACATGGATATTCTCCAAAAGGGTGCTACGGTGATGCAGAAAGAAACAGAGGAGATTCATTTTTGAGTAAATGTTGCTATTTTTGTATTCTTTGCGTACAAAAAGTATTCTCATCGCTTCATGGTGGTTTAACCACTAATGGCAGATGGAGTCATGGAGCCAAGTAGTTAATGACAAAATTTTCATTTTGGGGATAGAGTAACCCCTTCATTGTGAAATTTACTAGCACTTTCTGAGTATAAAGTGTGTAATAAATATTAGCTGATTGCTTTCTTGTGACCTCCAGGAAAAGTGGATCTAGACAAACCACTGAACATCATGATTGGTTCGGTAACAGAGTCATCAGTGCTGCTGTCCTGGGGAACACTATTGACCAGCCCCTTCATGGATACTGTTGTGGAAGACTGTTTTGATGAAGGGTATGTGTCCTTGAGCATCTATGTGTGCTTATCCATGTACTGTGTGGGTGTTAATCTGGATTGAATTAGTTTGTTGTTGACCTTCTCTCAAGATGTGTGCAATTATTACACAGACAGAAGACACAGAGCAGGTACAGGATCATGTGTGCAGAAGCCCATGTGTTCCAGAAACAACCAGACACTCGGATTACACATATTTATGGGCAAAACAACAGACTTTAATAAACTACACAGTATTAAAAGAAAAAGGAAAACGCAAAACACAGTAATAAAATTAACAGATGTTTGGGTGGAAATTTTTTTTTGGGTGTGTATGTATACACACACGATTACACACATATATTTTTATATTATTGTTGGGATTTTCCATATATGATTTTTTATCTTCTGCATGTTTATATCCTGCAACACATCCTTATGAAGTCATTTTGCTCATAGAGACCATTGGACATTTTTACTGTCCTTGTGGGCACATATGGTCCCCTCTGTGTAGGCACAATGTTACCCACACACACACTGTCCTTGGACACGTTAGTGGAAAGCTTGACCTCAGCCCTCTACAAAACAACTAATCTGATGCCGCTGACCCATAAAAATCTTATAAATGCCAGAAAGAAAGAGAGATGCTGGAAAAATGTTAAAAAAAAGGGTAAGCAGGGGCATCTGTATGCATAAATAATATCTGAGGTTAGCTCATTAGTGCCATATTACGCTGATATTATACTAGTAGTAGGAGTTATTCAAACCAGAGGTCTATTTTTCTTGATTCGACTGCCATTTTAAATATGGTTTATAGATTCTGGTTTGCCATTTTGTCTCCTCTCAGACAGTTCACAGTGCGCTACAGAGAGAAGGAACCCAGCAATACCTGGAACTACCAGACCTGTCCATCCACCAGCACAGTCATCGACAACCTCAAACCAGATGCTCTGTATGAGTTTACGGTCCGAGCAGACACAGACACAAACAGTGGAGTCTGGAGTCCGCCGGTCATCCATAACACAGCTGGTGTGTCCCACTACAAAATATTTAGCAAAAAGTCATAGTTAACAATTGTCTTGTTTGTTTTTGATTTCTCCTATAGATGTTTAAGATGATTATCTGACAGATATTTAAATGAAGCATACTGTAAACTAAGAAGTTTACAAAACTTTATTGATTTTTTCCTCCCAGGTCAAATAATAGAGCCATTTAAAGAACTGAACCAGGCAAAGCCTAAGGTACATACATATTTAAGTTTAAGGACAACACTGCTTTACACATTCCCCAGCTTTATCTTTTACTTAATTTGAATATTGTTTTCTAAACAGAATCCAGTCTTAGCAAGCCAGGAATCATTCTTGCCACCAGTGCCAGGTAAAATCTTTTTCTTTCCTAAACACAGACACGGAGAGGAGTAATGAATATAAAATATTTCATGAATTTTCCTGCCACTTTCTAGTCTTAAACAACATTAACCAGGTCAGAGCAGCCCCTCTATTCAAATATCCTAGTCTTCCAAAGCCAAGCGAAACATCAGGTAAATGACGTTTTCTCACCTTTTAAGCTAAGCAAAATAATACATTAGCAGAATGGAATACAAGCGTAATGCACACCGCATACTGAACATTGTTCACTGCATACAATTTGTTGTATGTGAAACAGTATACAACATTTAAAAAACTTGTAAGCCGCCTTTGTCACCACATTAGCAACATACATATTTTAGTATGTTGACCTCCAATCATCTTAAAAAGAAATTTGGTTATTTTGCATTCTTGTTCATTTGTTGTGAAATTATAAAAAAAAAGGAGATATAAGGTATAAGCATGCCACAGTACATGTGAAAAAGCCACATTTCTACCTCTCTCTAGATAGAGAACAATGATTTTTTTTTACGTTCACACACACCTGGTTTTCTTCATGAAATATAAAGGCTGCATCAACATTATAACTAAAATGACAATTTTCCAGCTTTAAATGTTTAGACATCTTTAAACACTAAAAAAACCAAGTTCACCTGCTTTTTCTCAAATTAATTATCCATCTATGTAAAACAGACTAAACAATTCTGTTTTATGTCTGCGACCTAAACTGTGTTTTAGATTGAGCCGCTCATACTGCAAATGTAGTGTTTCTCCTGTCACAGTGATTTTTATGATAAATTCCAAATAAATGTCCTTCATGTGTATCATAACGCCATGTGCCAGATGGGAATTTTCTAAAATATGCACAAGCTGGAGGAACTGTTGGAGGAAAAAACATGTTTATGAAATTCCTGCTTAAGGATTTTATTAAAACCTAAAAATGTCCCATTAACCTCTGTGACAGGAGAACTACATGTCTCATTATCAACAAATTTTATTTCTGTTCTTTTCCTTTGTGCCATTTCCATTGACTGTCTGTGATACAAAATGTGTCTTTTTCTACAGCTTCGTCAATAAGGGCAGAAAATCCCACAACAGTTCCTGACAATCCAACTACCTTAACCGAGGCCCTTCCTTCCTCTCAAACATCTATCATTCTCCCCAGTCTAACGACCATGATCACACTTCAACCTCAAAACCCCACCACTCATCCCAGTACAACCCAAGCTAATCTTCTCACAGAGCAACATACTAGCATAACCCCACAACAACCTACAACATCTCAGCCACCGCCTTCCAGAACCACACAACAAACCAGCTCAACCCAACAACCATCCACTAAAATCCAACAATATACCAGCAAAATGCAGATCTCAGTCAAAGATCAACGAAATACAGCCAAACAGCTTCTTAATACAACCCCACAACAAACATCTTCCCCTAATACACCTACAACCAAACTACCAATTCAGCAAACCCAACAACCCACCACCAGCACTGCCCAGGAACATCCTCGCCCGTCTAAGAAACAAGACACCATAACTCAAGAAAGTCTCCCTACAAGAAAAATTCAGCCCAGGACCAAGCTGCATCGACTGAGCACAACCCAGCAGTCACGAGGCACGTCCAAACACCAAACCACCCACACTTATTTTCCAGAAACCACTTCACACTACCAGTCCAGCACAAGCGCACATTCTGAACAGCCCGACACCAAATCACCACCAATAACACAGGATTGGTCCACAAATAGCCATTCAACGACAAACACAGTTTTGACTTCACATACTACTTTAGCAAATATTATCTTTGTAACGGACCAACAAACAGATGTCTTAGTATCACAACAGAAAACCGATGTTAGCCAACATCCAGTATTTAGCACTAATCCATCCATCCCTGAAGAATATTCCACATCCCATATTCCCACAAATAAAACTCCACCTCTTACTGAGAACATACAGGAACTGACTCGACATGCTATATATCTACCCATAACCTTTTGGTACCAGCCCAGACCCAGCTCCACAGCAAAGTATTCCAGCACCACTAAACAGCAAGCTAGTACAGCTAATTACAGTCCAAAAACGGACTACCAAGTTGAAAATCAACCACCTACCCCTGAAGAATGGTTGCCAGGTACCCCAAAAAACCTACTAAACCTCACACCTCAAACAGCTTTGACCAAATCCGATGCCGTTCAAAACTCACCTGCGGCGGAGAGGGTAACAGTGGGGACGAGTCATCCAAGTCGACCAGCGGGTAACTTCACCCCTAGACATATGATGAAAGCTAGTTTAAAACTTGAATGCAATCCGGCAATTTGAAATGTATCACATAAAGTAATAGTTCACCCCAAAATAAAAATTACCCCATGATTTACTCACCCTCAAGCCATTATGTAGTTACATTTAAAATGTCCTGACTCTTCCAAGCTTTATATTGGCAGTGAATGGGTGTTAAGATTCGGATGTCCCTCTGAAGTGCATCAATGTGTTTGACTAAGAAATCCATATTTAAAACTTCACCATCATCTAAAGCTTCCAATAACTGTTGCATGCACATTCGCAAGAGAAAAAGTCATATACAACTAGGATAGCTTGAGGGTGAGTAAATCATGTGGTAATTTTCATTTTGGGTGACCTATCCCTTTAAGACAGTAAAGTCAAGTCCTGTTCCTGGAGGGCTGCTATACTGCAGAGTTTAGCTCCAGACCTAATGAAACACACCTGCATCAACTAATCAGGATTGCTCAAAATTTCCAGTCAAATGTGTCCTAAATTTTGCAGGACACTAGCCTTCTAGAAGCAGGATGGAACAACACAGCTTTAAGAAATTCTTGGATTTTTTTCATTCATTGTTATACCGTTTCTTTTTAAATACTGGTGCCAGATATTCCTTTCACTGTTATGGATAATCTAGACGGACTAAAAGGTATTGGTCAGGGATCTTATAAAAACATTATCATTGCAATATGTTCTGCCTCTGTATGTCAGCTACTTCCCAGCCAAAGGACGAACAGCTACTGTCACAGCCAACACTTACAAATGAGGTGGCCAATAGGAATGAGGGTAATGATATCAGCTCCACTTTTTTCTCCTGAATGTGCTGTTTGTCATCTGTCCATATTAACCACATAAATCTTTGTTGTACACAATAGCGTTGTGAGTGTCAGCACCAAACGTCATCCTGCTGGGCAATTCCATTACCTGACTAGCGCTGAAAAGCCCCACCACTGCCCCCAGTCGTCTTTAAACCATCACCAACAGCACCAACTCTCACATTACTATGCCATTCATTCACCTCAAGTGTCTGACTACTTCATCGACTCTTCATGTCCAACACTTGCACAGTCATAATGCTACGCACACCATTTCCACCATCTTCTCTTCTAGATCTGTTGGCTTCTGTTTCTGGATAGCTGGTGCTCATTTGTGAGCTTCCCTGGCTCATTTCCATCCAGTCAGTCAACAGATCTGTTGCCATAATCTTTAATCCTTGTCTCCTTCCCATTGCTGACTGTGTTTGTGTTTATCTAGGCAGAGGCATCTTCCGCAACTCTTCTTCGGTGTCCCACCTCCTGGCACGAAATGTTACACAGAGGTCAAGACCTCATGGTCGCGTCCCTTCAGTTCATCATAAAGGCTTTTTGAGGCCACACACCGGGTATCGTAACTCAACAAGCAGCAAGAGAATGGGAAAGAAAGGTATTTGAGGTCTTCACACTAACACAGACTTTTAAGAGGGGTTTTTGACTGTGTAGCTTCCTTTTATGCTTCCAATAATATATTCATCCATCGTTACTTTCATTTATAATTTTTATTCTGTCATTCATTTCGTCTAACTGTTTTATTAGACTTTTTAAATGTTATCCAGTGTGCAAATTCAGAAATGTGGCGCACTGGGGCTGTTTCACGCCACGTTAATAAGCAGAAGCTTGTATGTTCAGCTCTAGTGTACAGTGCAGTGTTGCTAAAGAGAAAAGATAAAACATATTTTAGGTTACTGCACTGTGTATATATTTTATTTATATATTTTAAAGTATTTAAGCCATAATTATTTTATATCCATTCATTTGTTATACTGCAAAACAAATGCTCAATGTACTTTCTTAAGCCTGTTAATATGGATAAATTACATTTGTGGAGTATTATTATTATTATACTTTTATATTTGTGTAGTCTTATTCCTTATATAGGTCCAAAATAAACTTTTGACAAGAAGAGGTAAATCAAATGGTTGGACATTACAGTTTTACATTACATTTTTCAGCTGCAATATAAGAACAAGCGGTATGTTTTTATGGATCTGACATAATCAGAGTGGATCAAGAAGGAAAACAGTTTTTAAGAGATTCTATAAAGCCCCTTCTTTCATTATTAAGTTTATTTAATATTCTTAGTTCACTTGGATTTGTTAGACATGGCAAAAACTTAATTGTATAGGCTTATGTACAGTGTATACTGTGCACATAGTTTCTTGGGTGGATTTTAAATTAGTTATTTAAGGGACGTTTCAGACCTGTTGACAAGATTCATGTGTTATCTGCAGGGACAAGACAAACGCATACAGTCTACCTCTTCCTGCCAAAAGTCTGTTTTTCATCTTATCTTCTTCACGCTGTCATTTAATTCTGCACAACAGCTGATGACTCCCGTATCACCTGATATTACAGCTCAAACTGTATGGTTACACTTTTTTTTGTTGTCAAAAAGTCCCTTTTTCACATCTGGTCTCTTCACTCTAATATCAAATCAAATATGGTCAAACCTTGTATTTATAATATTGTTGTTTCTGATGTACTAAAAAAAAATTGTCATCTCCCTTTAATGTTCACATTTAATTATTTTATGACAGTGCCCCATGGTGAGCAACATCAAGGACTTTTGGGGTCCAAATTTTCAAAGGGAACCAGACAGCAACATGGTAAACTCCTTCATGGATTTTGAATGCATATATTAGTTTAATCTCATAAGGGTTTGCAATATTGTATTTTTATTACAATCCATGTTACTGTAGTTCTAAAACTTGGTATTTTGTTTTTTAGTTTATTGTGAGATTTTGTTGTCCATGTCCCAGGAAACCGTGAATCCAATTGTACACAGTGTTAGCTTGGACACGGTTTTAACATGATGTCTGAGATAGATGTCCCTGTTTGGTAGAAAGCGTCTCCTGTCTAAATAACGATTCCCTTGCAGCTGGATTTCATGACCATTCTGGGCCAAAGAAAATATTTATGTGCTGTTCATGTCATGATGGATTTTCAGAGCTTATGATTCTTTGAAAAAGCATGACAGATCAGCCATTGATAAACTGATGAGAACCTAGGATCCTCTCTCACTTTCTCCAACAGCCTCTCCCAACCAAATACAACTGGATAATAAAGAATCAAGGCACTCTCTCCTTACCCAATTGCTCATCCCATCCATCGGTCTGGCTCATATTAGAAAGTCTACTTGAACACATTTGGCAGACATATGATTACTTTAGTAAATGTGAAACTGTCCTTCCAACTTTTCTTAAAAAACGTCTATTCTTACTAAATTACTGTAGGTTCCTGAAAATGATCTGGAATGTTTTGCGAATCGCATATTGGAATAATGGACCATTAGAGAGATGGATGTTGGAAATAATTACGTTTGGAAATTGATTAACTGACAAGCTTTGGTCAATATTATCCCGCACTTCTATTTTGAGTAAATATGCAGCATTATATCCCTGTAGTTCTGCACTCCATTACAGCATTTGTCCCTCAGAGCTGTTTTTGGAGAAGCCGCAGTCCTAAGAGTCTGGACCCCATTAAAAGATCCCATTTGGCTCCCACAATACTCTGACTGTGCGTACATTAACCTGATGTCATGCATTATTTTTTTAAATTCCATCCATTGAAATGTTATGCAGAACATACTTGTTTTTTTTAAATACTGTTTTTTTAGCCTTGGAGAATTATAATAGTGGTTTCTTTATGCTGATCTGATTTTTAAAGTGAAAACAAAATTAAAAGGACCAACACAAAGAAAAAAGTCTTACTTTGAACTTTTTATCAGGCCATAGCAGCTCCAGCTGTCTTTTTGTTATTCTGATAATTCTCAGCTACAGCATAATTAAACTATTTTTTTATTAAGGTCGGACTTTTCAGTTACTCTTTGATTAACTACAAACAATTACCATGTATCTCCTACTAATCTGCTGCCTACTTTTACAGCAAATATAAAGCTGAACCAGGTCTCAGAGACTAAAGAAAAGGGTGAGAACATTGAAAGATAAAAATATCAGTGTCCATATGGCAACAGTCTTGTTGGACATGCATGTGTTTCTTGCCAATAATGAAACATTTTTCATGTTGATTTTTAGAAAAAGTTATTGATCTGAAGCAGATGGACCCAGTACCAGATTTAAAACCTCTAGCTCCACCCACTACTGAAAGACCAGCCAAACAGCGGCCACCATTGACAACAACACCACATTCTGTTTTTGAGGGTATGCTCTAATTCGATTTGTACGAGAACTATGACAAATACAACAATCCTAAATGCTGAAATTATAGTGTTTCTGTGCATATTTCTTGTGAAGCACTGCAAGATAATCTGTTGAGAATGACAGAATTGGTGTATAAGTAGTTGGAGTCTTGAATTTCATGTTTCATATTTGCCTTTGAATCTTAGGGAGTCGTTTTGACACCGGTGACAACTCCTCTGTATTCAGTTCTCATCCCCTCTCTAAGGTAGATGCCACGGGGAAAAAACGTTTCGTAGGTAAGTATATGAACTAAAGTACTTTGGACCTACAGGACTGTAAGATAGAATTGTGCAGAAGAGGGTTGGACCTCTGACTGGCTGTCCTCTATTTGCAGCACCTCATGTGATCTATAAAACCGACAAACGTCCGGAAGAGCCATGTTCTGTCACTAACTCTCTCAGCTTCTTTCCTGATGAGGAGATCGGATACTTAAATGTCACTGGCCCACCCAAGACCCCTCCTTCCAATCTTACTGTGGTCACAGTGGAAGGATGCCCCTCCTTCATCATCCTTGACTGGGACAAAACAGACAATGAGACCACAGGTAGACAGAAGATTTGATTACTGCTGGCTCAAACTAGACACAGTATCGAAGGAGATGATGGACAACTTGAGAAATAAATGGGAAAAGTTGTAATGCCCAATATGGCAGCTGTTGGAAAGAGAGTTAAAAGAACCAACTGCCTTTTTGATGGATGCAAAGTCTGTTTCTTCACCTCTGGAATGTGCATTAGCTGGGCAAGCCTGAAAAATATTGGATTTTAGCATTGGTTTGAGCTTAAAAAGCTAAATTTATGATTCCATTGTTGTCAGGCTTTATTGCTAATTTGAAATATGGCGTTGAAAAGTGCCTCAGACAAATCTTAAAAGATTTTTAGGATTTCTCCATTCCAGCAGATAGAAGTTATACTTTATGTCCATTACCTGCATAGAAAATTGCTGCCAGTATGCCCGCCAAGTCAACTGGCTTTCCTCGAGTGGATTTTGGTTAAACTTACTTTAGTTGGATTTAACAAGACATATAAGAAACAAAAAGGAAAACTATCATTATTTGCTCATTCCAAACCTATATTACTCCATTATTTCTCCAAGAATGAACGGAGATACACTTCTGTTCAAAAGTCTAATGTTTTAATATTTTTGAAGGAAGCCTCTTATTCTCACTAGGGCTACATAAGATATTGTGGTAGCACTTCATTTTACAGTCCTGTTCCTCATGTACCGGTAGTAATTACAATAACAAGGTAATAACCCTGAACCTACCCCTAAACCTAACCCTACGCAATGTAGTTACCTTATATTACCAGTTTCTTGGATAAGTACACTACATAGTAAATACATGTAAGTACACGTACTGTTAAATAAAATGGAACAAATATTGTGAAATAACTCTTTTCTCTTTGAATATTGTCTTCGTTTATCTTATGTAATTTTTTTCCTCCAGTCTTAGTGTCACACGATTCTTCAGAAATCATTCTAATATGCTTATTTAGTGCTCAAGAAACATTATTATCATTATCATATTTAGATTCTTTGATTATTAGAACATATAAAATAAAACAGTAGCATTTTTATTTATTTATATACTTCTTTATTTGCTTATTCCCAAAATCCGAATAGCACTGAAAAACACAATGTAGTCTATTGAATGTAATATAGCAGCTCAGACATTCTGAGAATCCTCTTTGGTGTTCCGTTAAAAATCTTTTTAACAACAAATTATGTTTCTGTTGTTTGAATAGAATATGAGGTAGTTTCCGTCACCAAGAGTCCACATGGAGAGAAAGTGTCTGTCCAGACAACAAATCAAACGCATACCGCTGTGGAGAACCTGACACCAGAGAGCAGGTATGAAGACACACCGTGTCATGGACTTGCAATTGCAATTGCTATACACTAACTCATAGTCCTGCCCTTACAGACAATGTATTAACTAGTGTATCGATTAGTGCCGTTATGAAGCTGTTTTTGCTGCGGGGCCATAAAGGTCTACTTAATGTTTTTTAACTAGGAAAAAAAAAGTTGCATTGGGTTTGGAATTATCAGCTCTTTTTTCTCTTGTAGTTATGAGTTCAAAGTTACACCTAAGAATGAGCTTGGTTCAGGACCAGCCAGTGAACCGGTCACTTTCAGTACTGAGTCAGGTAAGCGGAGAAGAAATGTTAAATGAATTCATTATGAATACTTTGTGTAGAGGATATGTGTAAGAGCCTCAGCTAAAAGTTCCAGATCTGAAACCACAATGTGGTCTGAGGTCATTGTGAAATCATTTGGCTCATCCAGTGAATCTGAGCTCTGTTTGTTCCAGAAGTGTCACTGGGCCAATTGTATCAACAAGAGAAGCTTTAATGGTTTTGCTCTATGTTCAAGTCATCTCAAGGCATAAGAGAGCCTTGTGTGAAAAACAGACCTAAAACAAAATCATTATTCACTTAAATCTCATTCATGCTTCTAAACATTTGAAAGCATTGCGATTACTCAAAAGTCGTGTGACAACCAATTATGTTTGACATCACTGAACAATTTAAAGAAACTGTCACTCATATGATATTAGAGTCGTGCAGGCCAAGGTAACTTAAGAATGAGACATCGAACTCAAAGGTGTGTGTAATTGGCAGTGACTGTTTGCTGTAATGTATATGTATAGTTAGCATTTACTGTAAGCATTACTGTCGGCAGAGAGAGTAATGTGCCTAACGTTCAACTAATAGTTCCAATGTGTTCACTCTTCTGGGTCCATTGCACCTATTTACTGTAGGTAAAGGGGTCCTGGTAGGCTGCCAGAAAATAATAATAACCATGAGGAGATCTGACACAAGCTCTGGAAAATTGTACATCATGACAGTGAGGACAACTCAGGGGAATTTCTTGGGGCTTTTTAATAACTTCAGAAACCATGCTGTTTCGTTATATTCAGGTGTTGAGCGTAATAATAATTACCTGAATGGTATATTGTCTGGCTTATGTTTACCTTTGACAGCTATGTTTGGATCAGCCTAATTTATTTATAGTTATAATTTTATAATTATATTTATAATTTTTTTATAGAAGGTATTTTAAAAGGGTTTACTTCAACTTTTAGACATACATTTGCAAATACATTAATTGTTTGGGGTGAGTAAGATTCTTGTTTTGTAAAGAATTTTGTTTTTGTCAGTGATGCATTTTGTTTTAAATTTATCGAAGAATCCTGAAAAATGCATCACATTGTCCACAAAACAAAATTAAGTAGCGAACTGTTTTCAACTTATATAATACAAAATGTTTCTTAGGTGATTCAAAATGATGCCTGAATGATCATATGACATTGAACTGATTGGATTCGTGGCTTTCAAAATGGAATAAATTACGTTTTACAACATACCCAAGTACTTATTTTACTTTCGTTTTTGCTGTTTTTGAGGAAAGAAAGAAAAAAATCTGCCTTGCTGAGCGTAAGAGACTTTGAAAAACAGAAACAAAATCTCACTGACCCCAAAATGTCTCATCAACAATGCATTAAGTTGCAATGACATCATGTTCTTCTGCATTGCAGCTGATCCTCGTGTGAGTGAGATCCAAACCGGTAAGAGCTCCAGTCACCTCGAGCATACAAAACTAAAATACAAAGAAGCAATATTCCTATATACCAACTGTACATGTGTGTCTAATTTATACTGGCTCTCAAAGGTAAAAATGCCATCTGGTCATCATTTCCATTCAAGTCTGACTCGTACTCCGAGTGCAATGGGCAGCAGTTCATAAAGCGAACCTGGTACCGCAAGTTTGTGGGTATCCAGTTGTGCAACTCTCTTAGATACAAGATCTACCTGAGCGACTCTCTCAAAGGTCCGTCATCACCATTCACAGTTTCAACAGATATTTCTGCCATTTAGTCACTATGTCGTTTTTTCTCTCTTCAGGGAAGTTCTATAGCATAGGAGATCAAACTGGATATGGAGAGGATCACTGCCAATTTGTTGACTCATTCCTGGACGGACGAACCGGTGGTCCTCTGCCACCACATCAGTTACCACCCAGAAAAGGTTTCTAATAAAAACATGTTTTATTGAACCATGACACAGTAATCTAACACTGGTACGCGAGATATTACTATTCCTTCTGTCTTATCAAGGCTTTTACCGGGCCATGCGTCAAGAGCCTGTCATGTTTGGGGACATTGGAGGAAATTCAATGATCAACTACGTGGCCTGGTATGAGTGTGGGATACCCATTCCTGGGAAGTGGTAGAATCCCGTGGAGCAGATGGAAGACGTGACAGATAAGAAACATCCGCTCGCAAATAAGAACAGCAGTTTTATCAGATGTTTGTGTAGAGAGAATGATTTCTTGGGAGTGTGTATCTGTATTTTCGGGTATCGAGTTATTTATATACTGAAGTAGTGCAGCAAACGTACAGAGCGCTGAATTAATGTTATTGTTGAGATTAAGAAGTTTAACTTTCGAAATGATATAGGGAAGCAGGCTCCCTTAAAGGCTAAATGAATGTGTTTATTATTTATCAAAATGTCATATATGCCAGTTAAACTAAAATGACCACGGCCAACTTAAAGGAATGTTCCAGGTTCAAAATAGGTTTAGTAGACAGCATCTATAACATTGTCATTACAGGAAATCATTTTTACTAAGGTGAGTTATATTTGTATTATATAAATGTAATTTATGTAATATAAATATATACTTAGAATTATAAAAATGTAATTAGATTGGTATTCTTTACTTTTTACTAGAACCCTTCACAACAGTCATTTTTTTGGACCTTGCAAGTACCGTGCAAAAGTTCCCAGGTTTACTGGCTTTATATGGTCATTGTAGCTGAAAACTTGGACAGCGCACATCTGTACAGTCAGTACACTAGTCTCATGTGAATATTATAATTAAATATTTTGGCTTCATGGAATACTGTGTATTTTGAGGTTTATCAGAGTGCAGTGCTTTGCCCCATAGATTTCAATGGAAGTGCTTTATTTTCCCACATAGAGTTGAATGATTTTTCTGTTGTTGTCAATATGTCACAGGTGCTGTTAACAACGTACTGAGTGTGCTAAGCTTGAAACATTCCTTTAACAGCTCAAGCGCAATGTTAAACAAGGAATTTAAAGACTATGTGCCTGTTCCATAAAACAAGTTTACCAAACAAGCCAGGTTTATTTCAGATAGTCTGACTTATTGCCAGTTCATTTGGTTTAAAATAAGTCGGACTATCTGCCATAAGCCTGGCTTATTTGGTAAACTTGTTTTATGGAACAGGGCCCTGGGGGATTTTAAGCTACAAGATTACTGACAGTAATCAATTCAATTTCACCATTTTGGGTTCATTATCAGAGTCAGATTTAAGTTTTTTTATTTTTTATTTTGAAGAGTGTTGTAAATCTAGGTATGAGCAATTTAAAAAAAAAATAGGCTGCCTTGTTATGTGTTTTGCGTAAGTGATGACACAACTATCTTTTTAACAGCCCACTTATCCTTTAGTAACAACTTAAAATATGGTGCTTGAAAGCCTAAGTGCTCATGCATACGGACAGGAGATTCTTCATAAATCACTTCACGTGTTCCACGGAAGAATGAAGGTAATATTGGTTCAAAACGGAATGGCGATGAATAAATGATGGCGATTTTTATTTTAGAGCTGAATTTCTGAGTTTTTGTAATCTGCTAGTCGTCGCGTTAAGGTGACCCTAGAGTGTTTTATCTTCCTTGTTGTACGGTGTGCAAGGCTGTTTTTACCAGCAGGGCTTTGCTCATTTAGTGGCGGGGGAAGTTCAGTAGAGGAGTCACACGATAGCCTGGCTGCCATTTGAGTTCTGCTGAGTGCAGAGACATGTCCACACCAACCTGTGTTACTCACTCTGTTGCGAGGCTTGCGACCGAAATAGACCTGACTACAGTATGTGCTGTGACTCCATGGAATTTACATTTTAAGAAGTGGCTCAGAATAGTCTTTTTTGTTGTTTTCCTGTAACCCCGCCTGAACTGTGTTGTTTGAAGTATAGGACATTTTTAAATACGCTTTATGGCCTTGCTTTCTTGTGCATGCGTTTAGTTCCGATCACTCATTGCCTTGCTTTTTGACCCCTGATATGAGATCCAGCCCCTCCCACCATAAAGTAACACAAACATGCTGTTAACAGAGTTGCTCCCATTTGTCAGTTACAGAAAAAGGTATAGTTCATATTATTCCAAATCTGCATTTTTCATTAATAAATATATGCATGTGTGTGTCTATATACAAAACATATATGAAATGTAAAAAAAAAAGAAAACGTCTACTTGTTTAGCCTACATAAACTTTAAACGTTTATGATTAATCGTTCAAAAGCACTACCTGAGATATACATTTGGCTACACTTTAGTTCGGGGACCAATTTTTACTATAGCTACCTATTAACCATGACTTTGGCCTCAATAACATCCTGATAAGTTGCTTATTAATAGTTAGTGAGGTAACTGTTGAGTCAAGGTATGGGATGTGTTTAAGAGACCTGAAGTATGGTTACAAAATAAGGTTTTGATAGCGCTTTAAAGACACTACAGCTAATATGCTAGTAATGTGCATGCTAATAAGAGCTAGTTGAAAGTGAGAATTGGTCCCTAAAGTGTTAAACCGTAATTGCGATCTAAAATGATGATGTTTAATACTAAAACCTTCATGGTATTATCTATCAAGTATATTTATGGTGCTTCTATCTTGCTTTGACAGCTCTGTTATATTGCTCACTTCTAGAATGCTGTAAACATTCGACTAGTGTGGTTTATATTTATCACGGTTAACAAATTTAATAGTTTGCTTAATTGTCAGTCGCTTTTAGGTGATGCCTCACGTGTGTGACATAAACACGCTCACGTGTCACACTGCAGCTGTCTCGTGAACATGATACACAGCCTTTTCAGAGACTCTCGTGTTTGTCACATTGACCCTCTTCTGTTACCTGACTGGTTCCACAAGCAGGGATGTTCCTCAATGTTAAACTAAACGTTGAGCTGCGTTCGTTTACATTATTGTTTAGATAGATCTTTAAACAGGCCTTTTACATTTATTGTAAAGGTGGAAATTATGGCAAGCTTATTTTCAAACGAACTAGTGAATGATTACACGGTGTGCTAACTAGATGTGAGTGCAACACAAGATTAATGTTAATCAAAGTCTTTGTCCTTAACTAGCCGTTGCAGCGATAAGTGATGAGCAGCAGAGGCTTCTATTTTTAGAATGGTTTCTGTTTAAGAACCTTCAAACCATATATCCAGTGCCTCTGCCTATCTCAGGTACTGATTATTTTGTTGTGTAATGTTAAAAAGGTTTCATTTTAGTTTAGTTTCAGTGAACGTATATCAATGTGCATTACTTTTAATAGCCAAAATGCATGGAAACGAGAATGGATAGCAGTGTGTATTACATGTCTCTGAATTAGAGCTGAAGATCTTTGCCCGAACCCTACAGGACCCGACGGGTTTGGTCGGGTTCGGGCTTAATTAATATAATTTTACACGGGCTCGGCTCGGGCTTGTGCGGAAAATGGTCATGTGATGCGTTTTGGTTAGCGCGAGAAAAATGCGAAAATGGATGCTGAGGAAGTTAAACAGAGGCTTGCCACTGGCGATTACATTTCGGTTGCACCAGCAACTAAATAAAAGTCTGCGGTGTGGGAAAGTTTAGCCTGTTGCCGGCCAGTAGCAGCAGCAGTGAAAGGGTGTTTAGTGCTGCTGGACGCACAATCATTGAGTGCAGGACTGCGCTGAAGCTGTCTACAGTGGATTCAATCATTTTCCTCCACAAAAACATGTAGCCTAATTATGATGGTTTTTTTCTAATAAAAACTAAATATTAATTGAGTCTTAAATGCATAATGTAGACAGAGTATATGTAGGCTAATGTTGGCATTATTCTTTTAT
>JAUCMU010000151.1:7501986-7521820 GCA_032275025.1 Enteromius treurensis
CAGGACACCGGGGTTACACCCCTACTCTTTACGATGAGTGTCATGGGATTTTTAATGACCACAGTGAGTCAGGACCTTGGTTTAATGTCTCATCCGAAAGACGGTATTTTTTAGAATACCATTAGGACCCACACAGACCACTAGGTGAGCACCCCCTGCTGGCCTCTCTAACACCTCTACCAACAGCAACCTATTTTTCCCAGGAGGTCTCCCACCCAGATACTGACCAGGCACAACCCTGCTAAGCTTCAGAGGGCAACCAGGCTTGGGCTGCAGGGTGATATGGCAGTGGCCATACTACTATGGCTGTGTAGATCACACTCTACATCTAGTCCTATTTTAGACTTTGAACAAGTTTTAAAGGTGGTAGAATTACCATCAATAGTAGCAGAGGGAGCTTGTTGGACCCCTGAGTAAGCTGGAGGAGCCTGGGGAGCCACAGCAGAAGGGGGCGCTGCAGAGGATGAAGAAGCAATACTGTCAGGAGTTGCAGAGCGCTCCTCTGCTGCGGCAGTGGCGGCCACAGCTGGAACTGGAACACAGGAAAGAGTAAAGAAAAAAAATCAGATGGTTCAAGATCTTAAATATGACCCTGGATAACAAAACCAGTCTAAAGTCACTGGGGTATATTTATAGCAATGGCCGATAACACTTTGAAAATTAAATTAATAAAATGATTGATTAAATTTTAAAAATTAAATAAATTTTCTACAGTAAATATTTTAAAACTTATTTTTTGATTTGTAATATTCATTGCCAATAACTTAATGGACAACTTGGACAACTTTAAAAAGGAAATTTACTTAGTATTTTGTATTTTTTGCACTTTCAAATCTCGGCCAAATACGGTGCTATCAAAATCTTGTTACAGTAAAAGCTATAAAACAGGACATTAAATAAAATCTGTATTGATGCAGCATGAGGCTATAAACCATTAAATAGTATAATCTGTGTCAAGCAATTTATTGCAAACTAAATGTTGACAAAAAAAGCCACAACTAAGCACTTTGAAGTCTGTACATGTATATGGTACCTTGGGCAGGGTCCTCAGACAGGCCAAATGCAGAAATGATATTCTTGTTGACCTCTTCCTGGTTCTTCAGGGGGTCGAATGCAGACATGCTAGCAGCACTGACTGGAGGGCCATGCTTCATTGTTGAATCTACTGCCTCATTCACACATTCTGTCACCCAAGGACATCAGAACAACACAGCTTTAGTATCGCCTGTCTTCTTAAGCAACATTTATGAGGTAAAGAGATAAAGAATGAAACCTCTGTCATCATTCTCATTCTGTTCCAAATGCATGCAATATATGTAAATGTATTAATTAAATCGGTCAATCTGGATGCCACATTATCTTTACACCTAAAATATAAGCCTTTTCAATAAATAAAAATGTCTTATGGACACATTGACTACTTTGGAGAAACTTTTTCACATTTGCAGCATCTGGTCACTGTATGCTTTTGATTGCAACATCTTGAGATCTCCTTTGGTGTTCCACAGTAGGAATAAAGTCTTATGGGTTTGGAATGACACAAGGATGTTTAAATGGCAACATTTTACTGAACTAACTCTTTTTGTTGTACACATTTTTATAGTTAAATAAACTTTTAAGATAGACTTTATGTGCTTCAAATGCTTGGCTACAGTACTGGACATGAAGAATATGAGAATCCCTCTGGGAGAGTTCATGTACCGGTTTCTGGGTTGGTGCTCTCTGGGACAGACTCTGAGGGGGGCTCCAGGCTGTCCAGCAGGCTGTTGACTTTATTCCTCAAATGGATCAGTTCTCTACGCAGGTGCTTCACCTGAGACGACTCCAGTGGCCGAGGCTGCCCATTCACTGTGAAAACACAAACATTATTTTTGACAGCACTGTCCAACACTTTTGTTTAAACTAATCAAAATGCATCGGTCCATGTAAGTTTTATTCTAACCAGTAACTTCACTGACTGCTTTGATTCTATTTTCATCATGTTTTCTTTTATCCAGACCCCCATCATAACATATTAAACATCATAAATGCTCTATTTTTTGGTGATTTTGTCATTTCAGGCAGCCTTTTGCTTACATTGAGGACAAAAAACAAAACAAAGGAAAACTCAATGCTGGAAGCTTGTCCTAATTTGCCTGGTCATGATGTCAACAAGTGAACAACAAAGTTATATCATAAAGGTAATCCAGGGGTTTGGCACTATGAGTGAGTCTAGATGTTTTTTCCTGAGTCCATATGTGTGAGACCGGCAGCTGCTTGAACCGTTCCAGACACTTCAGAGATCACACGAGCTCTAGCAGGCGTCCAAAGCCTAGTCTCTGTGCGCCAGTCACACGTTTGGGATGCATATGCGCACGTGATATTATACAACCATGAACCAGCACATTTGAACCTTTAAAAAATTCTCTTTAACTAGTTAAAGCATCCAACAAAGGGCAGGGCTACATTTGCTAACACAAGGTCAAGACATGACATCATCTGGCGGGAGCATGGAGACATTGGACAGTGCAGAATGCAGACTTGAGCAAAAGTTATTACTTTCTTTTTTATTAGGAAAAAAAAAAAACATGTATTTTTAGTTGGTACTTAAACCAGTTCTTTCATTGTCTTGAATACGAGCATAAATGGTGGATTTAGTTAAACCCACACAGACTGAAACCTTTGCTTTTGGCTGGATTTGATAAATAAATCATAGTGTGAAAGAGTGTATGAATCAAGCAGCCCAAAATCTACAGCCTCTTCAGCATTTATGATGACACATTTGAAGAGTAGTCGGCACATGCTGAGAACTGGCACTGACACTGTGGTGCAATGTACCTGCGTGAGCCAAACTTTGCTAAAACAGAGCATGACGTTACTGGCAAGTATCTGCGTCCGATTTTCCTCTCTTGAGAATATTTGTTTGTGCCATGTACCAGTTAGAGAGTGGCTTTTCAGCACAACTCACGTGACTGAGAGCAGACTTGAAGTCTGTAAGATGACCTAATCTATCTTAAAGAAATAGTTCACCCAAAAATGAAAATATTCACTAATCACCAGGTTGTTCAAGGCTGTGCAGAACACAAAAGACGATCATTCGAAAAATTGGATCCCACCGACCTTAACTGAAAAGTTTTGAATGAACTTTCTAAAAGGTTCTAGTTTTGCTCTCAAAACATAATTTTAATCTATGGGCATTCAGTTTCTGTAATTTAAAAAAAAAAAAGGTATCAGGAGCTTTCAGTTATTCTCCAAACTTGCAATCATTCATGATTTAATGGATAATGTTTTTTATTTATTTAATTTTTGCCATTTAAATACCCAGTAAATATTTTAGAGCTATATATGAATAGTAAATAGAATAATTTATTATTAGACTGAAAACAACAACACTTTAAAAACAGGCCTGCTTATTAATTCGGGTTTTCTTGAAATAAAACAAACAGTTTTTTTTTAATAAAACAAACAGTTGGTGGTGGGGGGGAGTGAATTAATATTAACAATATTTAATATTGAACATTTCTATTTTTAGTTGTTTTATTTTAATGCTTGCTGTATTATTTAATAATTGTAAAGTCATCATGAGGCCCCTTGCCACCTGGTTGGGATCCACTGCTTTATGTTAACCAATTTTTTCTTTTTTTTCTTTATGTTTCATTTGTTAGGGACAGATACATAAAACAGGTGAAATGGAAATAACAATCATTCCATGCATGTACCATGTACCACTAATTTGCAACACTAGGAGGGCTTTTGTAAAAATAACAATTACAATATAAAAAAACAACAAGATAAAAAACTAAATAAGCAGTGTACAAATGTATGTACAAGGTGGGCCATTTATATGGATACACCTTAAGAAAATGGCCACCATGGTCACCACCCATCTTGAAAAGTTTCCCCCCTCACATATACTGATGTGCCACTAATGTGTATTAACAGGAAGTTAAGATCACCAACCATCCCCATTTTATTAAGGTGTATCCATATAAATGGCCCACCCTGTACAATAAATGTATCAACAAAGATTTAGAAGCTTTTTTATAATTATTATAATTTACAATACATTTTAAATAGTCAGGCAATCAATTTTTTTAAGGTTGACCTTACAGAACAGTTCTAAATATCTAAAGCCACTGGTCCCAATTGGCCCCAAATATCCTTTATGTTTGGAGCTGAGCATTATCTTTTAACATCATGTTTAAAATCCATGCTCTGTTAAACCACATTAGCGGCCCCACAAATATTTAATAAATATAGTTACACTTAAGGGGGTCACGACCAGATTTGAATGATCCATTGGGTCCGAAATCCAAATTCAAGCCCCTGCTAATAACCTTACAAACACACGGACTCATTATCAGTTCAAATCTTGTTCTATTGCTCCCTCTGTTGGAAACTAAAAGCTTCAACTGTGTTTATCCCACAAGAGAAAAACGACATCTCCTGGTTGGATGAATTATTACCAAGTTCAGCATTTTTAAGATTAAAAGAGCTTAACTCCACAATATTACACCACCCATGCGATGCAGGATTATGTTCTTAACAGAAAGTCCTTTTTAACCCAAAGGTTACAGAACAACACTGTTTTCTGGGTCACAAAGACACATTGAGAAATCAAGAAGCTTTATCTTGATGTGCCTGTCATTTCAGTATGTAGAACAACAATTAAAAAGAGCATACAACATTCTGCCCAATAAAACTTTTTAGAGCTATAATTATTAAAAGGTTTGTGCTTTGTAACGCGCACAAGCTGCTTGGTTCCAATAGTCCTGTGCACCTCTCTGTTATTCTGTAAAGGGACACTATGAGCACTGAAGCGTTTTTGGAATATGATCTTCCTGCAGGTAAGATAAACCTACACATGCTCACTGACCTTAACTCTAGGCATGATTAGCACCGATGAGAACAGCGTTGTTGTGCCTGTATCTGTGGCCTTTTGTCATTTATAACGGAAAAAATGACTTATTTTACAAACAACAGTAATACAATTGAAATTTTCATTTAAAACCTAATAGCCAAGTGGATTGTGCTTTATATTTAAGCTTTTAAAGCACATCACCTAAACTATGCTGTTCTACATTGCCCTATTAAGGTGTGACTACTTTTTGCACTGACTATCTTTTGGTTATGCATTATTTTTTTATTTGAAAATTTTGATACTGCTACACGTAAACTGTGCTTTAAAAGAGATACAACACACTCCCTTCATGCTCCTTCCTGGTATTTTTGCGCAGATATATTCCTTAACATCAGGTTGAGCAAAAACCCTTAAACAGTGCTGATTTCTTACCAAAAAGAGTGAGCTTTAATATTCTACTGCACTGGATTGCAAAGGACAAATCAGAACTGTCAAAGATGGTGATAAGGTCATCATCTGAAAGAGAGCAAAAAAAATAAACAATATGAAAAAGATACTACAGAATGAATGCACGACTCTCAAAACTAAAAATAAAACTGTATCACATGTAAAATCAGATCTATACCAAAACCTCTAATACTAGAGTCTATTAATAACATCTACAGATGTACAGATCTTTAGTTTTATACTAAATGACAAATAATGATTAAATATACATATATGCATGGTGTCCAGTTACTATAACCTTATAAGTTGGTAATGTATGCTAAATGCGTGTTTTAAAGTCCAGAACTGACCTTCATCCTTATATTTGATGGTAACTTCATCGCTGCCCTGTAGCTGCCCACGGAAGACTCGCTGCATCATCAGCAGAAGCTCATCGTAGGTGATATCTTCATTGTGGATGGGAATGCGACGGATATCATCGCCCAGCTGAGCTTTAATGATCAGCTTCCCACTTAGGTCCAGCTGGCCATTCATACTGCTGGAAAAAAAAGTTACATTTAATTTAAAATACGCTTAAATCAAAAATATGCTTTTCATCTGCCAAAACCAATGCCATTAGCTAAGGAGCATATTATTCAATTTAGTACAATGGTAATTGAAATAAAAATAGATATTAAAATTGAGATGAACAATACTCAAAATCCATTCTACAGTCAATAGTCAGAAGTTTATTGAAGAAGCAGAACATTTATCACTATTTAATACATCACATGCCCATCAGACGACATTTGATAGTACAGGAACAAACTGAAACCAAACACACTATCAGAGCTGCAGCAGTGATAACTACATTAAATTTAGGCATACGCAGAGCTAACAGACCAGAGAAAGACTTATTTATGATATATAATATTATTCTATCAAAAGCACAGAATTCGTCAGGCAACACGACAGTTGGCCATGAAGTCTTATAGTCACTTGTAACTCAACGAGTGTCTTCGCTCACCACTAACTCCCATTCTTGTTATGGATATAAAAATGTCAGTGAATGGAAAACCAATAGCCTCATGTCTTTATCTATGAGGTTATATTTAAACAGCTACTGTACATTACTGAGACATACTATAAAAGTCTAAGGGTCATGAGATATAAGATGATTTGGCACATGCAGATGGCCAATAGTCATTCTTAACTCAGACTTTGGCCTCATGCATGGTTTCTGAGGGGACATTTGGGGATTTAGATCACAATAGAAACAATCCGAGTGTGTGATCAACCAAGGACAATCTTATCAGGAAAAAATCTCGACTTTTACTTTGATTAGTTCGCCTGTTATTCACCCTGGTACTCTGCAGCATGTTGACATACATGACAGTCATATGTTGTAGCCCAATGGATCAAGAAAATGACTATGTGTAATACTATGGACTCTAAAGGATCTGGCTGCTTGGAAAACAATCAATGAAATACAATGCATTTACTAGTGTTTTGTATTTGTATTTGTCAAGAAGCATTATCCTTTTAACACTTTGTATGAATTTGTCATTCATCAGAAATACTTATTAAACATCGTTTAGAAGAGCTTAAGATGTGGTTTCTGGATCAAAACACATCTGGGCCTCTTCCCATCATCGCACCAGCATGACGTTTAAATATCTTGCTAAAGAATGATCCATTTCAATCATCTCTTCAGGCCTCGTTCACCTGATGATGCAGCAACTTCCTGCCAAATAAAGCTCCGAACGTGACAATTCTCCCGGCGTAAAATTTTAAAATACTGTGATCAATTCTCAACTGAAATACAGCAACTATTATTCATATGCGATTATATAACTACGCTACATTGTTGTTCAAAAACAGTGACTTTTGTACTAAACGTCTGTCTTGTTTTCCGAGCTTGCCCTAGTTTCTCACAGGCTAAGCTAAGCTAATGCTAGTTTGCTTGACAACCGGCTGAGGTGCCCTTAAAACCAGTAAAGTGACCATATAAAAGTATGTAAACGTTTGTAGGAGAAGGCCCGCGTCTCTACCTGGTGGTTTGGACGTGTCAATCCCAGCAGCAGCCTGTGTGTCCTGGACTTTAGCTGAACGACGCCTGACTGACTGATGAACGGAAACGCCTCACAGCGACCTGTACGTGGCAAAACCACAACTGCGCATGCGTGGTGTCCAGACACTGCTGACGCTGTCCTGTAAATTTAATTACTACTTATCATGAGGTGGCCTATGTGGCGTCTGAATGCATTTTGTTAACCAAAATAATATAAATGTATGTATTATTCAATTTATCTGTTTATTTATGTTTAACACATAGAACTGACGGAAGTTTGAATTAATTTATTTTGTTTGAGACACTAGATTCTTGTAAAATAATATGTGTTTACGTGTGACAGTATGTTTAATACGAATTGTTTCTCTATAGTCTGTTGTGTGCGTTTTACAAATTGTGTTTGGGTATGCAGGCATTTTTTTCTTGATCAAACACACTAGATGGATCATAATTTTTGACCACACATAATCCAAAGTCTTTAAGAGTTTACCATTTTTTTATTTTATTTTTTTAAATTTTGATCAATCAGACACAAAGGTTTATTAAAGCCTCTATTCACATAATGTAAAATGTTATAGATTATATCCTATCTAACCAGATACTGATGATGGACCTAGTCTATAAAAATTATGTTTCATGTCAGAAGTATATTTCTAGAAAATAGCCAAATCAAAATAATAAAAAAAGTAAATATAATAATCCTAGATCTAGATTTTTTTTCAATCAAGCTTAAAATGAAATAATGGTTTAAAAAAGAAATAAATGACAAGAAAATATTTAAATAAATATGTATTTTTATTTTATTATAAAGTAATAAGAATTGTGTGAGTGGCTCTGGATTCTTGACATGAACTAAACATTTTGTAAAACAGAAATCAAACAGAATTTCAGGTTTTAAATAACATGTAAAAAAAAGGGTAGACAATGTAAAAAAAAAAATCCCAGATATTAAGTAAGCTTTGTTAGCTTACAAATGTGTATTTAAATTGTAAATATTTAAACATTAATTATAATTGAATGCATTGTACAGTAACAATTGAGACAGAAAAAGATGGTGGATGAATTCAAGTATACAACAGCATGTTTATTTCTTCTTCTTCTCTTGTGTTGAGTTGAACCAGGCATCTAGAAGCTTCTTGCTATAATAGATTTGCCATGCGTGCACCTGAATAGCGATCACCATGAGTAGATACATCACAGATACAGCTGAGAAACCAAAGATAAACCGGTAAGCTTTTCCGTGTCGGTACAGCTGCTGGGCCAGTGGAAACATTTCCATTGCTCCAAAAATCAAGGGTGCCACTGAGAACAGACCAGAACTGATCATGGAGATCACCAGATAGCTGATGTTGTTCTTTGGCATGGCCAGGGCTCCAATGAACGAGGGCACAAGACTCAAAAGGTATGGATACTCCCACTGATAGGGCATGGCCACCAGATCATGTGACACCAGATTGAGATGGCTAACAGCCACCTGGGCCGCCACCAGTATCCATATGAAGAAATGCACTACGGTGAGCTTCTTTATCTCGGATTTCAATGAAGCACTGTAAGACAAATTCAAAGTTCAGATACATTCAGATATGCAGTTACTGGTTATTTTATATTGCTGTGGGAGTATAATGGTTATAGTTACCTCATCTGATAATGAGAAGCCACTTTCTCTCTATGTTTAAAATCACTCCCATCAGTCCCTGCAGCTCTTGGGCCTGCACGTGATGCCATTGCTGATTTCCAGATGGCTGTAACAAACTATATGCTATTCACAGACCCCAATACATGACATATTAAATTAGCAAATTGCAACTCTTAATGTGTAAAGCATATTTAGAAATGTCTCAACAATGTTACAATGAAGTAATCAAAAATGTAATGCATCAAGCCACACATAACTACCGCAACATCTAATACAGGGTCCCACTATAAATAAAAGTCATAATCCTGTAATATTTGAGCATCTGCGCAACCTTATATTAAAAATGAAACCCGACATAGTCCAAGCGTTCACGTTTATAAACCTTAGAGGTGAAGCATATAAATATATGTTTATTTGCAATCAGGAAATAAAAGGCATCAAATAAGTGGTCTATTTATGACCAAGTAGGCACGGGTTTCCGGATGAAGGATAGTTTAAACTGACAGGATCACTGTAAATTCAAAGTAACCTTGTTATTTCTTACAATCCGCCTTTTAATAAACGACTTACCGTGGGTAGTGAGGAAACGCGCCGAAAGCGACAGTGAGATTAGACGAGGAAATGTTCACACAAAGGATTTTTTATCAATGAAGGCAATAATATGTTGCTCATGCGCACAAACAGGGCAGTAAAGAATCCCTCCGCCCCTCCGCGCAATGTGATTTGACAGCGCAGCATCTCGGTCTGCGCATCCTCAGCATCAGCGAGAACTGAGCCGGGGTGCGCTGGCTTGGCTCATGAATATTGAGTAGGGTCCTGACCATTCTGATTTCCTGAAAAAAGAGGATGTTACAGCTGGCGAATCCATCATGCTATAATAGTGAAGGCTAGTCTTATTAATATTAATAAGGTGATGTGACCAAGATCAAGAGAGGTTATCATTGAGCTTGCCTTGAGCCAAGCTTTGGCGATCATATTTCCCCCTGTAACATCGTATTCAATAAACAATTTTACTGGGTTAGTCATTCACTATAAATACAGATACAGGTCTCCTCTTTTTGATGACTAAGACCAAATTACCATACTATTTTGTTAATAATTTCTATATATTATTCACAATATTACCTGTTTTAAATGATTAATTAATGGTAAGCACGTAAGAGGCTAACTGCAAGAGATCACCAAGAACTAAAATCTATTATCTATTATCTATAATCATACATGGTAAATAGACCTTAATTTGATATTTAATTTCACCATGCAATCAGCTAGATTATGTTTTGGAAGAGACATGTTATTTCACTGTAGCAAAATTAAGAGAACAAGAATTTGATGGACATACAGTTATGGATGTAAATCATCTTTATTAGAAAAAGTCACAAACTCATGAAAATAAAAAGGGGGTGGGAGGTACTCGAAAAGATTTTAATTTTAAGTGACTGACATATAAAAACAAAGGTTATTATACAATCAGTAGTCAAAAAAACAACCAAAAAAACAATCCAACAGTTCAAAAGCCAGCAGTTGAATTCAGAATAGGGTGGCAACAAAGGAAGTAATGTGATATTCATGATTGTGAGATTTAAAATATTATAAGTAAAACTATCCTTTTGATGACAGTTCATTATAGAAGCAGAAGTGGTTTTCAGAAAAATCAATATTTTAAGTTGAAAACTAATCTTTTTGGGGGGCAAGGAGTTTGTTTAAAATAAAATCTAGCACATACAGACTTGCTCTCTCATGCTCGTACACACACACCCACACACACACTAGCAAACAAACAAATTCATACTTTGGTTGCAGTTCAGACAGAGGATGTGTTATAATATTACAATTGTGCAAAACCTTCAACCTTTTTTAAAATCATTGATAAAGAAAGACAAGCATGAAATGTGATATTTTTGAAAAACTGAATGGCTTTTCTCATCTCATTCAAAGCGAATACATTAGTTATCATGCAAATGTCCTTAAAATAGTGTTCTAAACATTTTAAAGCATATATACGCATGTTGGATACCATCCGATTCAACAAATACATAAATACATTACAAAACAATCTTTTCAAAAATCTGTTTAATTGTGTTGTAGAATTTAATATTCTTAATACACTCTCAGAAATAAAGGAACAAAAGCTGTCACTGGGACGGCACCTTTTCAAATGGTACATGCTTATACCTAAAGGGTTCATTTTGGTACCTTAGAGGTACATAATATTAATACTTAAAACTTACTTATTTGAACCCATGTTTACCTTTTGAAAAGGTACAACTTTTGCACCTTTATTTCTGAGCATGTACAATCTGTGAGAGTCTTTGTGCAGGTTGTGTCTTTAGACACAGTATTCTGTAATTTAGTATTGCATATACTCATACAGTCTGTAGATTGATATTGTTAAGTTGAGTTTAAAGGAGCTGTTTCTATGGTCTTCTTTCTTCTCTGTGAAAATACTGACATTTTTAAAAAAAGTCAATAAATTTAATGTCAGTTCATTCTTCCTCGCTTTCTCTTTAAACTTCTTTCAATTATTCTTGTGTTCTACATTGGGTACAGTAAAAAGCCAGAAAAGGAGGAGTGGACATACTGTCCTGCATAAAATCCAGATGCCTGGTCAGATGGTAACTGTAAATAAACTGTGTCTCCTGGTTGTAATGGAATCACAGCACTACCAGATGCTTGATCCAGGTATCCCTTCTTGTACTCATCATATGTATACATAAGTGGCTCACCATTCCTGTAGAGACCAACCCATACATTGGCACCCTTGCAATGCACATGATAGGCAAAATAATAGATGCCTGGGAGTTCACAGGTGAACACACCGGTCTGAGGGTTGTAATTCTGACGACCATTGTACAGTAATTTGTCAAGCACAATCGGTGTGCCAACTGGAGGGAATGGTGTGGTCAGTTGGGCAGTGAATGCAGGCATCTCCAGACCATTGGCACCCATTACATCTCCCCCACCTGCATACTTCCCTTTCTTGTACCCACCAGTTTTTACACCATCTATGGCAGGGCCCATCTCAGACAGAACACCCATCAGGTCAGGAGAAGGAGGGGGGCCTGGAGGTCCTGGGGGACCCGGTGGACCGGGAAGACCTGGTTGACCTGGGGATCCACTTGGGCCAGGTGGTCCTGTTGGACCATTAAGACCAGGGATTCCAGCAATGCCTTCACCGGGTGGACCAGCTTGACCTGGTGAACCAACTTCTCCCTTTGGCCCAGAAGGTCCAGGAGGCCCAATTGGTCCACCTGGCCCTAAAAGTCCTGGAATACCTTTAGGACCCTGTGGCCCTTCAGGGCCAGGCTGACCAGGTTCTCCTTTTAGACCAGGCAAGCCCGATGGACCTGGTGGACCAGGTAGACCTTGGCTTCCTCCTTCTCCTTTAGGACCAATGGGTCCTGGTGATCCTCTTGGCCCCGGTTCTCCATCTTCTCCTTGGAGACCTGGTTGACCAGGAAATCCAGGAGGACCTGCCTGCCCCATTGGTCCAGGATCTCCCTTGGCTCCTTCTGCTCCTCCCTCTCCTTTTAGTCCTGGGGAACCAATTCCTCCTGGTGCCCCCATTGGTCCTGGAGGGCCTGGAGGACCGGTTTGACCGGGGGGACCCATCATGCCTGGTTGACCAGCGTAACCTTTGTCTCCTTTTGGTCCCTGAAGACCAGGAAGCCCTCCCATTCCTTTGTCACCCTTTGGGCCAGGGTATCCAGGTTTGCCAAATCCAGGTTTCCCAGGCAACCCTGGTGGTCCTTGTAATCCTTTGTGGCCAGGTGTACCTGGTTGTCCTGGTAATCCTTTTTCTCCTGGAACTCCAATACCAGGAGCTCCTTGTGGTCCTTGCAGGCCTTGTCCACCAGGTGGACCCTCTGGACCTGGCTCCCCAGGATCTCCGGGTTTTCCTAGTATACCAGGAGGACCTGCTACACCAGGAAGACCAGGTTTACCAACCCCCGGGAATCCTGCCTGCCCTGGGGGGCCAGGTGGGCCAATCGGTCCTCTTGGCCCTTGTGGGCCTGGTTGTCCAATTCCTCTGTCTCCTTTAGGCCCAGGTAATCCTGGAAGACCAGGAAAACCTTTATGTCCTGGCTCTCCCTTTGACCCTGGCTGTCCTGGTAATCCTTGTCCACCAGGCTTTCCAATTCCTGGCAGGCCAGGGGGTCCAGGAGGCCCGGTTGGCCCAGTCATGCCTGGTTGTCCCTCTTCACCTCTGGGTCCCTGTTCACCTTGCTGTCCAGGCTGCCCAATACCTCCTGGCTTCCCGGGCATACCTGGCATTCCTGGCTTACCAACTCCCTGAAATCCTGGAGGACCAGGAGGTCCTGGCTTTCCAAGAGGGCCTGGTAAACCAATACCTTGAGGTCCAGGAGGTCCTTGGGGCCCAGGTGAACCAGGGGGACCTTGCGGTCCAGTCTCTCCTTGAACACCCTGCTCACCTCTGGGAATTGTCTGACCTTTGTATGAAAAAGGCAGGCTCATTACTACAATGCCATGTATACCAAACATATTGTGACTGAAAGTGCTAAGATATAAAACTTTGCATACCTTTGATATCTTTGCCTTTGTTTAGGTGCATTGGTATTTCTTTTCTGTAGTGTGGATATGGCATGTGTGACATATCTTTTCCCATGCCCATGTGAGGCATCTGTGGTAAGGGTTGATGTTGTTGAGGATGTGGTTTGTGTCCATAATATGCACCTCCAAAAGCTGATGGCAACAGAGCCAAATGCACCAAAGCTAATAGGAAAGAAGCCATGGCCATGGCCTGTGAAAAACAAATAAATAAATAAAACAATTAATAATTAAATCAATGGTCAGTTAGACTATCAACTAATTACCCAATGTAGTAATAGAATAAATCTTAATCATCCAATAAACTGTTAATTAAACATAAATTATTTACATGTAATCTGTTAATGTAACTAAAAAAAGACTAAACGACCATTAACAAGTTAGTAAAAGGACCTAATAAGTCATGTATAATATATATTGCTGGCAATATCAATTAATTATAATCTTTGCAGCACACCCTGTTGTCTGCTATATAATAAAAATATAACAAACAAAAAATATTGTATACCATGTTAAGACATTAAACTACCAAAACATTACTAAAGTGAATAATGAGAGATCACGTACAAGCACAAAAGACTTTTTCCTTCTCAAAGGAAGATTATACAATTATTCATTATAATTGTAATATTCTGTTAGCTAAAAACAAAACAAACAACAACAAAAACTCATCAACAAATTTTACCTTGAAATATAATCCAACCTATTTTATGATTATTTCCAGACACGACTTTCCCAGTTATCTAAATTTAGCCTTTACTCTTAAACATGACCTTGCTTTTAACCTGTAAAAGCAACGCAAAGGACAGGAAGCAACCTGTTTATTGGAATTTCTCACTTCTAAGGACTTCTAGAGAAATTCTGCGTAACAAGAAAGGAAGTTTCAGTAATTTACCTTTCACACTGCAGAAATCCCAGACAGTAAACAGTGGGTGTTCATGTATGCTTAGGTTGTTATATTTCCATATACTGTTTTGCTTATCTCTAGTTACTCTCTCTCTAATACATCTCTAATACATTTTCAACACATTGATGCTTGATTTTTATTTAAAAAAAAAAAAAAAAAATCAACCAACACAAACATGATGTAAATGAAACAAAGATTGCCTCAAAATGATGGAAGTGATGGAGCTGACCTTTGACTTTTTCTCAGGCTCCTGAGAATCACACAGATATGTCATGGGCCATCTAGGTTTTCTACTCTTTGAGACTTTGAGATGTATGGATTTAGTTTTCGTTAAAAGACTGATCAAAATGAGCTGTACACTATCATAAATATTTTTTTTATCTGATGTTAATGTTAATAATATGTTAATATGCAATGTTAATAATAGTGTTTTTAAAAATACCCATGTGTCATTAACTAAATTATCAAGTGTAAAGAATTTCCATCAAAAAAGTCTAATGACAGCATTTATAAAATTATGTGGTATAAGGCATAAATTTTTATCCAACTACACATATTCAATGTTGGCTACAATTATGAGAGCATATTTATCAAATCCCAAACATTCTCAAATGCAAACACTAACATAACTAATACATAGTTTTATGCCAAAGAGAAGAACGAAAATGCAGAAGAGAAGAAAAATAATAAAAAGATGTATGTACGCCAAAGTCCCTTAAAAAAAAAGCTTGTTCACTCAGTGTCCTATCAACCTGAATGGGAAAGTCACGAATCTCAAAAAACTGCTCACCCACTCACTTTTAAATAACATATTTCAAATCAGCAACAAAATCTGACATGACTAACACGAAGACAAACACTCATGTTTTTTTCTCCCTATCAATTATAAGTGACCTCTTTTCTCTTGTGCACTCTCACATTCTCTTCCAGACCTTTCTTTGGACTTCCTATTTTCAAAAGGTTTGGACATTAATGGTCTTATTCACTCAACAAAAAAAAGTACCAAAATCAAATCAGTAAGTACAATGTGATGAGTAGCAAAAGCACTGAATAATATACATGAAAGCACTTACATTAGCATTTTGATTAGCAAGGCATTACTGCAATGAGATGAACAACATACATATACCAGTGATAATTAGAATGGAAAACATAATTAGAAGCAAAACAAACAAATAAGTGTTATAAGCGTAAAAGATAGAAGAAATGTGATTCCTTTTTTGTTGTTTTTTTGATGGTCTAAACATATTGTAAATGCTAACGTCCTGAAACATTGACACGTAATTATAACTTTACAGGAATTTGGAGATGTATATGTTAATGTCCATATTTAAATGAAATGATCTACAAAGGTTAATTTTTATCAGATAGTGCTGTCCAGCGATTATGCATGATTAATCAAAATATGTATATATTTATGTATATATGAACCCACACAAACATGCATGTATAAAATTAAATTTTAATATACAATAAGTCAAGTTTATATATATGAAATAATTTATATATGACATAATTCATATGAAATACATGTAAATATTTGTAAAATATAACCCGTATGTGTGAGTCCTTATATATATACATTTAAAAATATACATAGCACACAAAAAAATATAATATGTAAACAAAAACCTTTATTTTGGATGCTGTTAATGTTGATTTATCATTTGACAACATTTAATATTTCAGGGATACCTTAATTATTTCATGGCATGTCATAAGTTAAAAATGGCATATAGTTATCATAACTCTTGGATTTAGTTCATAATGTTTTGCAACAAAATACACTACCGTTCAAAGATTAGGGGGGCAATGTGAGTTTTTTTTTTTTTTTTTCTTGATTCATTTTACTAAGCAAGGGTGCATAAATATATAATAAATAATTTGGTGCATTAAACTGAAATGCTGTTCCTCGTAAAAAAGTATCAAAGTTTCCAGAAAAATATTAAGCAGCCCAACCAGTTTTTAAGGTTCCTAATAATAATTTGTCAAGCACAAGTATTTCAGAATATTGAAGGATCATGTGACACTAAAGACTGGAGTAATGGCTCCTAAAAAAATCATAAAAATTGCATCACAATCTAAAATACAAAATAGTTATATAAAATTGTAAAACAGAAACGTTTTACAGTATTTTTGATCAAATAAAAGCCGTCTTGGTGACGATAAGAGACTTTGTTCAATAAATAAATAATACAAATCTTACCAATCTACATTTTTTAAACAATATTCAAAAATCACAAGCCTTCAATGTTTTCCAGTTGATATTAGACATCTCTGAAAAAATGAGAAACCATCTTTGTGGCATCTAAATTTAGCCTATGCTTTTAAACGTGGCCTCTGGACCCAGTAAAAATGAAAGTCCTCCATGCTATTTGTGAAATGTTCCTCTGGAATCCCATCGCTTCAGTACCTCTGCAAATAAGTCTAGTTAAACACTCACATTCAGCCCACACTGAGACCCAGACGGCCAGCAGTGTTTACAGAAATTCCCCCTTGCTCTTGTCCCCCAGTCCCTCGTTCTTCCCTTCTGTCTTTCATTTCATTCAGTTTCTCACACACTTGTATCCTGTCTTCACAGAGCACTGCATTCACAAAGAAACACATAAATCATCAATGACAAAACTTTTATTCTCCCTCTCAATGGAAAGATAGGAGAGGGGTGATTTTTTGGTGCAAACCAAGGGAGGATTTCAAAAGGCCATGATGCAGTAAGGATTAAGACCATAGATTTATATGAGATACAATGTCAGCGATCAAATACAAATGAACTTTAACTTCAACAAAATTGCATGTTAGAGTTATATTAGCATTCAATTTCCATACTGAATTAACTGATATATGAAACTGGAACAACTGAATTCTGTGCACAGAATTACCAATCAAAAGGTGCTTAAAGAATTCATACGCCGGTCAACCTACAGTGTATAGCCTTGTGACGTAAGCAGTTAATGTCTCATTTTATCTACTGTATGATGTAGCAGCCAGGTGCACTATAGTGTGTTGTGGGATTCACAACTCCCAGCTCAGCTCTGAAACAAGCAGGCCTTTTTGAGGTAAAACAGGGTGCTCTTTCTCTCTAAGCATCTGTTGGGTCACTTAGAAGTATTTTAACAGCTGAGCGTTAATAAGAGTGAGAAACACAGCAAGGGTCTGCTAGCCTCAAAGTGCATGTGTGGAGAGAGATAAAAAGTCTGTAGAAGCCAAAGAATTTATCACTACTAGATTAATATATTAGATTTGTAAAAAGATTCAAATATTTCCTTTTAAAATCCTTATATACTACAATAGTCAATATAATTAATAATACATAATAATACAATCACCAATGCAACACTTACTTCAAAAATGCAAATAAATAGGATAAAAATCATGCAACTCCATGCTATACACATACTATGAATAAAAGTAACATTTAGGACTGAAATGAGAACCTCCTAGCTTCCATCTATCATCTGCCCAAGTGTAGATGAACTCACTGCAAATTAATTTATGCTCATGTTTTTATGTGATCCTTTATTCATTTGGTTAAATTTGAATGTCTCTCTTGGTGTAGGTTTGATGACACACTAAAGTGATAGTGAAAGCTGATTGGCTTTAACGGTTCCCTCCAACAATGATTGGTTATTTTTGCAAATAAAAAAGGATTTTTTTTAGGATTATTCGCAAGTGTTAATCTATAACAATAATACAATATCACAGAGAACTTGAACGAGCAGGGCCATACGGAAAGTGAATATGAGATATGTTTAAAAAAAAGTTCCATAATGGATGTTTTTAAACGTTTTTAAAGTGCTATATTTAAACGTGATTTCATTAGTGCACATATCTAAAGCGTATACTGGAAGCAATTTAATTTCATCTGTAAGCAAGCAACATTGCAATTGCAATCTGATTGGTTAGTTTAATAATAAGAATAGCCTTTAACATTAGTGCAGTGAATAAACTACCAGCAGAAGAAGTGCTAACACGTAATAAGCATGTACAAAAGTTTACTGGCCAAATGTTAGCTGGTTAATCTGCCATCAACCTATTGCTTACTTTAATAAAGGTGCCAAAAATCACTCAATGCATTACTATTACATTTCGAAACTGTTAGATTGTCAATCGCAGTTTATTTCTGTTGAAACCATGACAGGCTCCCCTTCTCAAGTCACATCCCATTGTGCCTCTAATGGATGTCTGCTTTGTATCCCTCTCACAATTGAGAGTTAAACTAACAGTCCACTATCAGGTACACACTACCACAATCACACACGTATGCCAAGACTCCATATGGCTGCCACCAGGAGAGGGAGCTCACTCATTATTTTAGAAACTGCCCACCAAACTTAATGAATCATCATAATGTATTTCCGTTCAGTATATCTGTAATACATTTGATAAATGGAATATGGATAGAATACTATCTGTATAAATGTACACTTTACACACATGTATTGGTGTTTCGTAAAGAGTATAAACCACCCATAAATTATAACAATCTAAAAAACAGTTTTTGCTTCACATTTGCTGCATTAAAATTCATCAGCTTCCCTTGTCAGAGACAGAGATAAGAGTAAAAAGATACATAGTAAACTACCTTCACAAATGAAGAACAAATTAATATATTTGCCTGAAAGTTTCATTTTGATTTTCAACACTAATAATAACTGACATTTATACAGAAATATGCTAAATAAAATTGTGGAAAAACTGCACATCTTCACTCAGTGAACAACATTTTCCCCATTTGTCATTACTGGTCTGCTTGATCATCAGTTTTCAAATTACAGGGTGCAGCAATAGGTATCAAGACATGCAGGTACAGATGACTGAAAAATGTAATGTGTAAATGCATTTCCTTACCTTTCCTTTGAATGACCTTAGGAGGAGATAATCTCAAAGATTCTCAAGATCACACTCACAAAGACCCCGAAACACACACTTTGACCAACTGACCAATGCAAACCGGACTTAAACAAAAAACAGTCTGGAGACAGCCACCTTTTATCCACAGCAGGGTGGAGTCAGAGAGCAGGGGAGGGAGAAGAGAGGCCGATAGGGAGAGACATTGCTACAGTATAGATGAAAATGTGACAGTATAACGGTGCAGTGTTTTCAGGGTAGACACTGAGATTTGTTTGATTTTCCAAAATCACTGTCTAGTGATGGGCAGCTACACCCGTACTGTGGTATAAGATGTCTATAGACTTTCCTGTTCACTGATTACTCACCACATTCTCAATTGAGGCAGGGCTGCACTGTTGGGGTTAGAGTCGAAAAGTTATAAAAATAGTAATCCACAAAAGTTTTAAACTTGAATTTCTTTTATAATATAATATAATATAATATAATATAATATAATATAATATAATATAATATAATATAATATAATATAATATA
>JAUCMU010000151.1:7535632-7554163 GCA_032275025.1 Enteromius treurensis
GGTCTCTCTGGCGAGTTCCCATATGTAACGTCTCCGTTCCCTCCTTCAGAGAACGTGGGTTACGATAGTAACCTAGACGTTTTCATTCATCTCACCTATTTAAAGGAGCGGTTGAGCTCCGTTCAGCGCAAAGTTTTGTTCTTGTGACAACTCAGAACGTTTACCCTAGTGGATTATTTGTTTGATTTGGATTTTGACCTGGACTGTTTATTGATTCTGATTCCTGCCTGTGACCCCGACCATTGCCTGGATTTACCGACTCTGATATCTGCCTGATACCCTGAACTCTTTCTGTCTCCGGTTTTGTCTCTCTCTTTGCCTGAATTGTGTCTGTCTGCTCCTGTTTGAACTCTGCTTGTACGACTTACGATTCTGTTAATAGAACGGTGTGCAAATGGATCTACCGCCTATTGAGTCTACATCACAGAAAACTTTGCCGAACTCAGATTCAGCCACCGTTTGTCAGCTGGCCATTGAAGTTGGTCATCAGGGAGCACTGCTGCATACTCACCACCAACAGCTGGATAAAATGACGCGTCTCACTGAGGATGTGGGACAATCGCTGCAAGCCCTGAATGCCTCGATGCAGTCCCTCAACCCCGCTGTGACCGCACTCGCGCAGCCTCCCGCGCCAGTCCCAGCCGTTGGTGTGCCCACGCCACCGCCCACACTCACATCTATCAGTCATGCAGCACGATTGTCTCTCCCAGAGAAATTCGACGGTGCTCCTGGGAAATGCTAAAGATTTTTAATACAATGCAGCATATACATAGCACAGCAGTCCGGAATTTTCCCCGATGATGACAGTAAAGTGTCGCTGATCTGCTCCCTCCTAGTGGGAAGAGCGCTGGAATGGGCAACTGCGCTCTGGGAGGGACAGCAGATGACTTTCCTCAGGCAGTTTCGTGAGGTATTTGACCACGCTGTGGGTGGCAAGAACCCAAGTGAGGAGATTATGTTCCTTAAATAGGGAACTTTATCAGCATTAGTTTATTCATTAACTTGTGAGCTGCAGTCTGAGTTGTCATGTAAGGATGAAGGAAAAACCTTCGAACAATTCATGGAACTGGCTATCTACGTGGATAACTTGATGGGCTCACATCGTGGACGTCAATTACCAGCTGCTCGGGCTTTGCCATCCACCTCCTCGTATAACCCTCCGGAACCTATGCAGATCGGACGAACCCATCTGGCTGATGAGGAGAGAGAACGACGAATCCGTGACAACCTGTGTCTGTACTGTGGCCAGACGGGACACATCAGGGCCAGTTGTCCAGTACGTCCACCCAGAACCACGCAACCCCGGGTACGTCTTGACTCAGAAACTCGTTGTTTGACCGTACCTGTTACTCTTGTCATTAATGGGCAGAAAATAGATACCAAAGCATTTATTGACTCCTTGATTTATTGTCCTTAATTTATTGGGCTGAGGGAAATTTCATCGATGAGGCTTGCGCTAAACATGTGCATATCCCTCTTCTTACATGTGGTACCCGCGTGGCCATGGCAGCCTTAGATGGTCGACCTCTTGGCTCAGGAGAAGTCCCCTACATGACCCAGGACCTGAAGCTTCTTCTTGGGCCACTGCATTCTGAAACTTTACGGCTGTTTACCATTCATTCACCAGACCATCCAATCATCCTTGGACTCCCCTGGCTCTAACTACACAACCCGGTAATCTCCTGGTCAGAAAGACAGATCAAGAGGTGGTCAACCAAATGTCACAGGCAATGTATGCAGCATGTTCAACCATCTCCTACCCCAGTCACCCCAGATAACAACGAACTCGATAACCTCCCTACTGAGTACATGGACCTGAAGGAGGCATTCAGTAAAGAGCGGGCCACACGCTTACCCCCTCATCGTCCAACAGACTGTGCCATCGAACTACTACCTGGAGCTACACCACACAAGGGTCGAGTCTTCCCTCTGTCTCATCCTGAAACCGAAGCCATGAAAAACTACATCAGAGAGGAACTCGAGAAGGGGTTCATCCGGCCCTCTACCTCACCTGCATCGGCCGGATTCTTCTTTGTTAAGAAAAAGGATGGTAGCCTTCGACCATGCATAGACTATCGAGGACTCAACGATGTTATGGTAAAATACCGATACACTCTTCTTCTTGTACCATCCGCCCTGGAAAAGCACCGCAATGCTCGCTATTTCACCAAGTTGGATTTAAGAAGCGCTTATAATCTTGTCAGAATCAAGAGGGGTGACGAGTGGAAGAGCACCTTCTCGACAACCACAGGGCACTATTAGTACCGGGTAATGCCGTTCGGCCTTTCCAATAGTCCATCCGTTTTTCAGGCATTGGTCAATGACATCTTATGGGCAGAACTCAACAACTACGTGATCGTCTACATCGATGACATCCTTATTTACTCAGAGAATTACAAAGACCATGTCCGACATGTCAGGACCGTACTACGCCGCTTGATCCAGAACCAATTATACGCCAAGTAACCAAAATGTGAGTTTCACCAGACACGCATCTCATTCCTTGGATACGTCATGAGCCATGAGGGAGTTACTATGGAGGAGAGTAAAGTCACTGCTGTGTTGAATTGGCCCCGTCCTCGCACCATCAAAGAACTGCAAAGATTCCTGGGGTTTGCTAACTTATAAGAAACTTCAGCAAAGTGGCTGCACCGCTCACCAACATGACCAAAAAGGGGCCTACTATTCTACGCTGGAACTCACAGAGTGAACAGACATTCACAGACCTCAAGGCAAGATTTACCTTTGCACCCATCCTTCGTCATCTGACCCAGACAAAGAGTTCACAGTGGAAGTAGACGCCTCCAGCACCGGGATCGGAGCCGTGCTCTCACAACGTCATGGCGAACCAAGCAAATTATACCCTTATACCCTATACTCCAGTTCATCCGCCGTTGTCCCACCTGTAACGTAAGCAAAGCCTCACACCAGAAACCGGAAGGACTTCTTCAAACATTACCTGTACCCGAAAGACCCTGGTCTCACATTGCTATGGACTTCGTCACGGACTTACCAGCATCCAGAGGGTACACCACCATCTTAACCATTATTGATTGTATCTCCAAAGCCTGCAGGCTCATACCCCTCGCCAAACTTCCCTCTGCCTGGGAAACCGCCCAAGTCATCATGGAGCAGGTATTCAGGTTTTACGGAATTCCAGAAGATATAGTCACAGATCGCGGCCCTCAATTCACCTCTCGTCCATGAAAGGCCTTCTCACAGTTCACTGTAAAAAATGGCCATAAATTTAACTGTAAAAAACAGTGAAAATGCTTCGGTAAAAACCTGTTAAATGGTTTATGGTAAATTCCTGTTAAATTAACAGGGAAACACAGTAAACTGACATTCACAGAATTCCCTGCGTTGCATTTTAAATTTAGTTTGAATTTGATGTTTTTTCTTTGAAATAACTAGGTTTCTTCCTAGTTTTTTGTATCAGTTATGTTTATTAGGGTTGTATGTTACATGTAATGTTGTTAAATGAATGTTTATTGCCCATTTTAATTTAATAATTCTTACCATGATGGTGTTTAGTGTTTGTGTGAATGAAACTGAGCACCTTCTAAATGTTTTACTATTTTAAAGCTACTTGTGATGAGCTTTGGTTTAACATGTGACTTTCTCATAACCACCTGCATTTAGTAGTTGTCAGTGTATTTCAAAGGTATAAAATGGATTTCACTATTTTAACAGTTCGGTATATTAACATTATTTCAGATATTACAGTTTCTTATTAGAAAATACGGTATTTAACTGTAAATTTAAAATAAAACCGTAAAACTAATGACAAAACAAAAAATTTTATATTGTATTTTTCCATTTTTTGCCGCAAAAGAAATTAAGGTTTTACCGTTATTTAATGGTAGAATTTCGGCAACCCCAGCTGCCACTATATTACCGTAAAAATAACATTTTTTTTACAGTGTAGATTTGGCCCATGAAAATTTGCGAAAAGGCAAATATATTTAATTCGATATAGTCTATCTAGTTAATTAGTATCAATCCCATTGTCACTTAACTTAACGTAACCGTGGTCCGTGACGTTTATAGCCTACTTAACTTTACAACATGACGTAGTTCAGATGTTTTCAAATTGGAGTAAGTAATGTTAGCTGTTCTAGTAAAACTCTTTTTCTTTTTTTTTACCGAAGACTGTACCTCGACCAAACTGTTTTAATGACTAATTAGTGGAATTTTTCGCATGTAGAATTGAAAAATCAGTTTATGTCAGTAGTTGATTCCAAACGATTCATTCTACTGATTCGGTCTAGTTTGGCGGTTTATACTTGAGACTTAATCGATAAATAGTAGATGACGCTCCATTTGGTTTCTGGTGTTTGTTTGTGTAATTTAAGGCCTAGTATTATTAATAATAAATAATATATATGTATATATATATATATATATATATATATAAATGATTTAAAAGTGCTGAAATTGTTAATAGCCTACATACGGTGACCAATTGAAAATCGAGATTTTACACATAACTCCTATACATTATCATACTTTTCATGCATTTTCAGAAAAAAAAAGGTGTATATAGGGTGAATAGCATTATAAAGCTATTTGTTATAAAACAACTGTTAACAAAAAAACAAAAAACAAAAAATTTAAATCTGTTCCAAAAAGAAAGGGTTATTTCCTTGCAAACTCAGCAGGCCTATGTAGACATTGAAAGCCCATACCGTTATTGTGCAATTAAAGCTGCACTGGAAATGTGCATATATTGTAAGATATGATGCCAGCAAACCAATTAGTGCTTCATAAATAAATATGTAGCAATTAAACAGCCTAAATGGTCAATCGACCTTTGAATACTATTAAGATGAGTTAAACCTGCAGTCTAAAAGTAAATCACAATATAGCTAACAAGCAGTGCCAAGCATCAGTAATGAAGAAGCAGTAGTGTTAATTACCACAAACTTTTACAAATTGTACTAAATTATTAATATAGGGTTTAAAAGGCAGAATGTAATCTAGAATATTACCTAAATATTTAAAGGATGGGTAAAAATTGCACTGTATTGAACACAGCAAGAGCCTATTAAATATTCTGGGTCCCTCTGTCTACTATTTGATGAAATGCTCAAAGCTTTGTGAATTGTGACTGATGTGCTCATGTCTCCCAGCTGCAGAGCAGTGCTGAAACACAGACAGTGTGATCTACGTCTTCTGCACTGCTCTGCTGAGCTCTTTGTTTTGATAGACTGTCTGAATTGGCCACCGTGGTGCTGATGATCAATGTCGACTCTCAGAGGTCAGGGAGGCAGAGAAGATTCACTCTGTCTTTTCTTAGCTAATGAGGTGGAGTGCCTTTAACAGATCCGAAATCAGTTTATCAAGTCTTGGGCTCAAAGAAAAAAAATTGTGTGTATTGTGGTAGCATACATTATCATTAAAGTCACTTTGTGCATGCAATACATGCAATAGTTAGAGTATTACACATATATGCATTTCAGTGAGATCCAGACCAAGCTTAAGATATTTTAAAAAAATCAACCCATCAATATCCAAATATAGACCAAGTCAATTTAAACAGATAAAGAAAGCCTATAAAACAATGTGGGTTAACTGTAAATTTCATTTTCAGATTCCAGCAATATATATTTATATATATAAATATACATGATCCCTCTTAGAATACCACGGTATAAATACAGCATGACCTCTAAAATATTACGTAAAAGTGCCATAGTACTTTTTTTTGGAGATACTAAAGTATGAAGTCAAAG
This sequence comes from Enteromius treurensis, assembly GCA_032275025.1. Lineage (NCBI taxonomy): Eukaryota > Metazoa > Chordata > Actinopteri > Cypriniformes > Cyprinidae > Enteromius > Enteromius treurensis. The sequence goes on from JAUCMU010000151.1 coordinate 7,541,368, forward strand.
AATGGCAGAAATGTCTAGTATGCTAGACAAAGAGAAATAAAAAATTATGTAAAGAACAAAAGGGAAAATGAGATGTGAAGTTTGTTCATCTGTGTTTGACATACACGGCAGGACAGAATAGTGTGACACGTCTGAGATTTTCAGCTTCATAGCAGACATCTCTGACCCACATGAAGATGAAGAACAGAGAGACTCAAACACAAGATTTTAAGTCCAGCGACATGCCTCCAACAGACTACTAAACATTACAAAGATTATTTTATGTTTTCTGCTATATTTTGTTAACTAATATTTAAAACTGTGTGTGTTCTAACTAGCAGTAAATAAATCATTAATTTGGGGGCATTCGGCATTGCATTTAATCGTATTTCCACGGTGTGGCAGTCGGGTTCTTTTAATAATTTAACAAGACGACAAGGACTACTGTAACACTAGGTGGAGCCATAGCGTTAGAAAATATGATTCTCCGCTATCTCCGATGTCCCGCACATAGAGGACGTGCAGAGACGAGCAGAGCAGACTTTGTTGTGAGAGAAAAGATAACAGCCTTGGCTGAAGGTCTCTGATTCACCACTGAGCTATCCCAAGGACTAAGAGAAAGGAAATTAAACAATGAGAGAGAGAGAGAGAGAGAGAGAGAGAGAGAGAGAGAAGGAGAGAGATGAATCTGAGAAAAGCACACTCAACCTAAACTGTTCTTAGATAAGCTATTTTGACCAAGATGAACAAAATCAGTTCGTTTGAGACATCTAAAAGAGAAGTATTAATTACATCAAAATGAAAGTCCTCTTTATAATTAATACTATTATTACTAGCCTATTATAAAAATATGAATAGTCAGCAAATATTTATAAATACTAAAATATATTTTTAACTTGTCTTTATAAAACAATATGCTTCTTTATGGTATCCGTCCTGTGGTGGACCGTTTTTATATTGAACTTGCACTAAATGTGTGCTTGTGATAACATTTAAAGCCCATGTGGATGTTTTAAAACTACCCAAAGGCTCTTTGAGTAGAAACCGATCGTTTGAAATGTAGTGTAAAATAAACTACAGCAGCTACATGTTTCATCAGAGAGAGAATGTGACCTAAAACCTCTGACTTAATGACTTTAGAATTGATCTTAATGTTATTTAACTTAATATTCACACTGAGCCTCCAGTTTCTGTGGTCCTTTGAGAAACTGGACATTATAAAGCCACCAGCCAAGTCACTGAATTAAGTGCTTCATCAGACCTCCACTGAACATAAGTATGTCTTTCTTTAAAAGAAGAACATATATAGCAGATTACATATTAGGTCTATCTAACAGATACAAACTCATTCAAATCCAGCCTTCATCTTGAAGGTCCTCATTCCTATATTTGACCAACGAGGTCAACAAGGTCACACAGAGTCTGAGCAGTTTTAGGTTGTAGTTCTGAGTGAATTTGTATATCATCTTATATCATAGAAATATTAGGCTACATGTCAACCAGAAAAACAAAACAGAGCTGTGAAATATTCATAATATGTTAAATATATAATTTACGGCTCATTGGGGTAACAAAATAGTCAATATTGACAATAAAAAGCATATTTGCAGTTTTGTAGTCAGTCAGGTGCAAGCCTGAGAAAAAGAACATGTATTAAATGTCATCACGATGCACAGTTAGTCTTAATAGCCTATAAAACGTCAGCTAGTCTAATAATAATAGTATATTGATAATGTATTTCCCCTCGTTTTTCTTCACGTCATGTTGACATTTTGTTCCAAACACGTCTTCCCGTAAAGCAAAAACAAATCCCTGATTTCTCTTATCCCCAACAATGTATGGAATACCACAGAATACCCATCTAGGGGCCGCTGTGTGGTGGGAGGAGCGGAAGTTGAGGAAGTCGTGTAATAGATCGGGGAATGAAGAGACCGTGTTTGCTCCAACGGTGCGCCTCTTCAGAGTTCAGGAAGCGTCAATAAAACCATCCTGATACAAAACACACACACACGAACTCGCTGGCGCGCACTTATCAGGACTGGGACTCGGGACTGGATCAGGACACTTTTGCATTATGCATTCGGACTGCAGGCTGCTGGGATGGACGCGTCGGTAATGGTGGGCAGAGGGACCGGAGGGGCTGCGGTCTTCATCCTGATCGTCTTCATCGTACTCCTCGGTGCCAGAAGCTCGCGGGCGCAGAAGGGTACGTGAGCTTCAAATGGGATTTAAGTTTCTTGGAGTTGATAAACTTCTCCCAAACTGCTTCACCGCCACCACCCTCGGGTTAGGACTGATCGCGGTTTCACAACAAACTCTTGGGGTGGTGTGGTGTTAGCGGTTAAAGACCCAGACTAGTGATTGAAAGTTGGATGGTTCAAACACGGGCTCGGTTCGTTAACAACATACATCGTTTGTTTGACCAAGACACCACTAACTAACCAATACACGTTACTAGAACTGAACCTGTAATTAGTTTGGTGGGTAAACACCTCGGCTCAATAACGGAGTGTGTGTGTTGTATACTTACACTGTTGCTGTGCTACAGCTGGAGCAACAGAAGAACGTGATGACGCAACGCGCTGCCCCCGCTGCTTTCCCAAATATGTAGCGAGTTCATGTGCTGTACAGTGTCAAGCTGTTGTATTTAAACAGAGCACATAACAGCACACTTATTGCAGCTATAGGCCTTCTCAAGCAGTCTCAGCATAGCTCAGTGAGTAGTTTTACATATAAGGAAACGGCACTAAATGTTATATAAATTATTCACACTCACGTGAGATAAAGACATCATATCCGTGTACTAGAAAGAATACAAATGAATCTGCATGGAGTAAAGTGGCCCAAATGGGTGCATCTTGATATCACATGACCAACCCTATCGTGCAATTGAATGTTATGAGCTCAAAACCATTATAAATGGGTACTTATTAAAGCATTAAATCCCAAGAAGCTGTGGTTTACAGTGAATTTCTAATAGCTAAGGAGTGCTGGTAGGCACGACACAGACCAGAGTTGCAAGGAATTTGCAATCAATTTTACAACATGAATTTTATCCTCCAAGCAAGTCATAAAAGTTCCTGTTTCGTTGTTATAGGGGCATATAGGGTCACAAAAGGGTTAAGCTTAAACAGAACCTGACTTTTAAATATACACCTAACCTGAGAAATGTAGTCAGAAAATGTGTGACCAGCTAGCCTCAGTTTCTTGTACAGATCATTATCTGAAATATATAGCTGACTGTGTCTGAAATAGTTTGGGGTGTGACTTCAGAAATCATTCTAATATCCGGATTTGCTTTCAGTGCATCGGGTTTCATTGTAATCGATGTTAAAAACAGTTGTGCTGCTTTATTTAAGAAATAACGTATAGCAATAGAATATTCACAAGCACAGAAATAGAAATATTTTTGTAACTTTATGTCTTTGCTGACCAGTTGACTGCATCCTTGCTAAATAAAAGTATTCACGAGGAAGAGTTCTGTGAAACGAGTGGAAACTAGCAACGGTTTCTCATACTGAATGTAATGTGAAATAGGTTTCTGTGCAAATGGTGCTTTCTGGGCACAAAACTTTGGAAATGTAAGGTTGTGTGTGGGTGTAGTAAAGCTAGGGGAAACATTGAGACTAGAAGTGTGTGTGTGGGGATGGGGCTGTTGTTTTTGCTCCGGGGGTCTGAATATTGTCCAGCAAGGATTACGTAACAACAGCGCAAGCTGAGTTTCATTCGGTGTGTAAACGCGTGACAGGCAGCGCAAGCAGCTGCAATGCAATGCGATCTCATCTCCCTCTCTCTTTCTCCACCTCTAAAGGTTTAACAAGGAGCTCTTTTGCACAACTTTCAAGCAAAACATTTTGTGAAATTTTAGTTTTATGTGACAAAACATTCGGTGCATTATTAAGACCAATTTGGGCACTTTGTTTATGAAACCTTAGTACTGAGGTTCTCAACTCTGGCCATTGAGGTCCATTTTCCTGCTGAGTTTGGATGAAACTGTAATCAACAAGCAAGAAAAATCTAGGTCTTAAGGATTACTAAAAAGTTACTGGCAGGTGAGTTTAATTTCTGCAGGAAAGTGGACCTTGAGTTCATGACCCCTGCCTAAGTGGATCATGCAAATATCATCAAATTACGTTGATTGTACCGTATCCAGATCAGACCAATTTCCATAACGCTAACAAAGAATTCCTTGTTGTAGTCTTGTTAAATTTATGATTGTTTCTGAATGTTTTTCAGGGGACGGCTGTGGACACACAGTGCTGGGTGTGGGTAGTGGGAGCCTGGCGTCTCTGGGGTACCCTCTGTCCTATCCCTCAAACTCTGTGTGTGAATGGGAGATCAGCGTGACCACCGGAAACACAATTCTTGTGCGCATTGCAGATCTTGACATAGACACGAACAACTGCCAAGTTTCTTACCTGCGACTCTATAATGGCCACGGACCGGGGCGAACTGAAATTGGTAAGAAACACTTCTGAACAAAATATTAATTTGTTGTTGTTTTTCTAGTCTTCTGTCACATTTATACTGCTAATATAAATCAAGAAAACCTTAAGTTTGCAAAAAAAGTATTTTCTTTTCAAAACATTTGTAATCTATGGCCCTGTCTAGACCTGGTATTAATACAATTGGTAATACTCAAAACGACATTAAGTTAGTTAAGCAGTTATTTAGTGATATAAATCATATAATTAAGTGTCCAATGTCTTAATACAATACAATTGAAAATGATATCCATTTCTCTTTCTGCAGTGAAGTTCTGTGGAGGGAAAGAATGGAGAGATGCTGTCATAAAATCGAAGGGGCATCAGGTCACTGTGCAGTTCATGAGTGGACCACACAACAATGGCCGTGGCCTCTTCCTCTCCTACACCAAAAGTCAGCACACAGGTAAGCAGTCAAGAAACACTTCTCATTTTTATAGTGTTAAAAACAGCTGCTTAAATTTTTTTTGGTGGGATCTGCGAATAGAATAAGTTCAAAGCAGAATTTATTTGAAATTTGGGACATTATACATGTCTTTACTATCACATTTGATCCATTTAACTCATCCTTGCTGAACAAAAAGTACTGATTTCAACAAAGAACTTTTAAACAGTAATGTACTTGCTGTATGTGTGAAAGCTTGTGTTGAAGGGGGCTTGGATGTGTCCAAAGATGCATAAAGGAGCTGCTATGGCAACTGTGTTTGTGTGTGTGTGTGTTTGTTCAGATGAGACTGAGGAACGACGTGTGAACCTGATTACAAAGATTATTTCAGGAGTATGTTTCTGACTGCAAGGGTGTTAGGGTTTTTCCTGGTTCCAGGGTGCGTCCAGAGAGCTTATGAATGACAGGGAGTTAATTTAACAGATGAGTCAATAGTTTAAATTCAGTTAAAATGAGAGGAAGTTATGTAATGGCTGTTGGTTCTTGTGTCATACGTTACCGAAATGTCACAGAGTTCACAATGCATCTAAGCATCTTGTTATTTCTCACTTTCTTGGAAATGTTAATGCTTTCCTGTGAAAGTTCCATGTTGCTAAAGGGTTGTGGGGCTATTGCTAGGTGATCAATTATTGGCTGAATCTATATTCTTGTCCTAAGTTGTTGCTCAGGCCACTCCTTCAATGTCTGTTGGATTTACATTGCAAGTCAGAATTCTTAGAAGGTCAAGTTTATTTATATAGCACTTTATATAAAACAAATGGCTTCCAACCAGCTTTACAGTAAAAATAAGCATGTCTATTTAAAAAAATAACTTTAACTTAATTAAATAATAGCAATTAAGTAATAGCATACCTGTGCTAATGCTGCATGATTAAAAATCAGCATCCGTGTCCATAACACAAACGTGGCATTGTTAAATGCCAAAAGTACATTTCAGTTTTATGCATACGTGTATGCATGGCATGTAAAAATAACATAATTACAAGGTTAAAGGTTGTATAAAATGTCATTAAAACTTTGACCACTGCATCACTTTGTGGTAATACTCAAAACGACATTAAGTTAGTTAAGCAGTTATTTTGTGATATAAAACATACAATTGAGTGTCCAATGTCTTAAGAATGCATGAGTAGCCTAAAGAAATACATTTTAATTTAATATAGCTAGTACAGTGTTCGTTAACTATCTAACACCCCTCTAAATATGCTACAAGTTTATTATTAATACTTTTGCATTACTTGTTTAATTGTAGCTAATGTCTAGTTACTCAAACGGCATGGTTACATAGATTTAAAGGACATTGAATATCCCTCATTTTTTTTTTTTTTTACTGTGAAACAACAAACAGGACATATTTAGGATTTATTGGCACAAAAGATTTTTAGAAAAGTGTATCGTCGTGCATACAATGTAGCTGCTCGTCTCCAGTGTAGACGTGGTGGTGCCCAAAGCATAAGAATAAGTCCTAGTTATTTTTGCAAAATGTCAAATGCTTCTGGAAAGTTTCAAACTTCAGTGTAAGTGCATTTGTGAAGGTGTTCTGTACAGCATGGCACATCCTGAACCTCCAAATCTGTGGAGTAACAGCTGTGCGCTTCTGTGTTTGATGTCTTAACAATGACATTTGGCCTTTGACCTCTGGAGCTGTCTGAGGTCAGGAGTTTACTCTGCCATGTGGGAGCTACACCTGTTTACCCCAGTGCTGCGAGACTGTGTGTGTGTGTGTGTGAAAGAGAAAGAGAGAGAGAGATCATATTTCCCATGAGTCAGGAAAGAGACAGATGAATCCATGCTGTGGGTGTGAGTAATGGGTACAATAACACCACAAAATACCTTGAACCAGAAATGCGCACACACAGTCATACGCATTCCTGCATCGTGGCAGGACGTTTTGCACGGGTGAGCACCACTCATATTTACTAAGGGAAAAAGTAACGGATGTGAATCGAGTTGGTATTGATCCGTTCATTCAGGTAGAGGCTTTTATCCACAAAAATGAAACGCAATACCCCAGTCTGTTACACCACTTACTGAATGGCCAGTGCGCACATAACACACACACATACATGAGTGTTTTGTCTTTGTGTGCGAGGATGACATTAATCAATAGTGTCACTATGGCAACCATCGCATGTGCTTCTTTATCTGTCAGAGGTAAATATATTTCCAGAGGGTTCAAAGAAAATGTGTTTCTCTCTTCTCATCCTTCAGACCTCATCACCTGTCTGGAAAAAGGAGAGCACTTCAGTGAAGCGGAGTTCAGGTACTAACGCTTACAGCTGTCTGGGGTTTGTGTTTTCATGTACTTGTGTGTCTGTGTATCATATTCCTGTTCTGCATTTGTAGTAAATTCTGTCCTGCTGGATGCCTGACTGATTTCGGAGAGGTTTCAGGAACCATACCGCATGGCTACAGAGATGTAAGTGTTCCAATGGAAGTGGATGCTGAAGGCTTAGATTGGAGACATTGTTACTAATGCGTTAAGTTTAAGGTAAATTTAGGTTTTGTGCAAATGTTAGTGAATGCATAGTACATATGAACACATATGCTGCATCCCAATTTGCATTTTATCCATCCCAAATAAAATTCAAAATTCAAATGAATGTGTCCCAAATTGTAGTATGTTAAGATAAGTATGCCAAAGGTCCCACACACTTCACACGACTTATTCTGTATTGGACAAGGATTCATGTAGAACTACAAACATTCGTTAAAGAGTGCTAAAGAACTACAAACATGGCACATATGGTGGCAAGTAGAAGTTTTTAGATAAAGTCGATACTTCAACCCAATGAAAAAATATTAAATGATATCTGTTATATTTAATCAGCAACAGCAATGTAAACATCTTAAAAGTGGTCAATACAACTTATTTATTTTAAGCCTTTTTACCCTGTATGGAGAATATTTAAGTCATTATTCACTGATTATCTTCTTTTCCAGTGAGCTCTCAGCTTGAGAACCGCTGTGACCACATTGAATCCTTGAGATCACTGAAAAGATCTGACTCAGACAAACCAGACACCGCTCAGGGACACAAGTGCGGGTGCTGTTGCTTCAGCATTATATGATTTGTTTATCCTCTTTAACTGCGGTGATTCAGCTTTTCAAAGTGAAATATTCTCTTAGGGCTTCATGTTTGAACCTGAAGTCTTTACATTCTTAAGAAAAACTGTTCTTCATTCCATAAGAAATACGTATTGAAGTAATACAAAAGAGGCATTCACTCAGAAATCCTAGTTTTTTTTCTTCAATGAATTCCATCAACTTGGTTATAACGTAACAAAGAAAACTGTCCTGCAGTCTATTGAAATTGCACATGCATCATGTATTAAACACATGTTGTTCAACTGTTTGTTTGCGTCTTCAAAGCAATAACATTGTTGAAACGCTGTGTGTAAGTGCATCAACTAATGTTTGTACAGATTAAGGTATGACTCAAAATGATGGTTCATGGTGACGAAAAGCGTGTCACAGATGCTGTCAGCTGTATTGAACCAAATAATATTTCTTTCGGAGCAACTGCACACTGTCTTGGCTGTACATTGCTTCTAAACACAATAGGGAGTTTTCTTCCTAAGAGCTTGTTTCAAACTTTAGGTTTAGGAAAGACGGAGCGTGAAGCAGACGTTCTTCTGAAGTTGAGTCATTGTAAATGATTCTGCGTGTCAGTTTTAGAGCTCTTGGTCTCCTAGGGGTGTGTTGGTATGCGCGTCTGTGTGTTTGGATGTATGTGTGCGTGTTTTTATGTGTGTATGACAGCGTGTTTCTCGGGGAGATGTTAGATCAGGTTTGGCTGAATGGTTTTCTAATGCAGACCAGCTGACAACAGTCTTGTTTCTCAGCTCAGATACACCCTCAGAATTAGTTCGGGCCCATATGACGCCTTCCCGAATGTGTGTGCATGTGTTGTTTGTGGCAAGAGCGCTGTTTTATTTTGCCCAGAGGAAGTGGTGTATGTTTGCGGTGTCGGTGTGTGTGGGTGTTGAGAGTTTGTCTAGTGCTTGTGGTCTCTTTTTGGTTTGGAGTCCCAACTGTGTGTGCATGTTTAATCAGAACTGTCTTTCTTTTTAAACTGGCAATTTTACTATTATTCCAGTGCTGGGCAGCAAGTGGCTCTGGCCATATACACATTGCAGTTAGATGTGGTTGCAGTCCTTCTGGGAAGTTCCATACTTTGTGATTTCGGCATGATGTGCATTCGAGTGCCACCGCAAATATAAGTGCACCGTAAAACACGCATCTGTGGATCAAATTGTTTAAAACTTGTGTTTATTAGGACAGTTTTTCTTGCTGACAGACTGATTTAAATGTGTCTGATTATATTGCGTTCACATGCACAGCAGACATTTCTGTTGTAAACATAATCTTGATTTGTTTATCTGATTAATTGTGCAGCTCTTGGACACATTAGAGAACTTATTAAGAAAGACAAGGAGCTTTTTAAGGCCCTAATTCAACAAAATGGAGGGTAGGATAAACATTAACACTTGCGTTTCGTCCTTTATGTGCTGCCACAGCAGATGGCAAATGCGGTGCATTTCCTGTCACCTCATATGCTGTTAAATGAGTTGTATTTTCTGGCAAGCTTTATCTGGCTATTCTTTAGCTGTAGTCCACAGACTGAACGCAGAATAACATCGTATAGTCAACCTTCACAATTGAAAATTAACCAGCATGTTGCATGTGATTCTTTTCATGGATGCAAACCCATTCGGTTATTTATTTGAATGACATCTGCAAGTGAATTGACTAAGAATTCAGGCTGACAGCCAATTTTTCAGTTGGCTGCGAATGTTCAAAGCTAGAGCAGAATAAAGCAGAAGCATATCAGTCATCATTTTCTCACCCTGGTATCGAACGTAACCTGCATGACTGATTTTGCATAACCTGCAAGGTGATATTTTGCAAAAGTGTCTACAGCGATTTTGCTTTTTTGGACCGCTTTGACATTCATTATTTGGCAAAAACTGTTAAAACATTCAAGACATTTGTGCTTCTCATTCAGGAGAAATAGAGTCACGCAGGTTCAGAGCAGCATGAGGGTGATTTAAAGGATGGCACTTTTAGGTGAATTACCTCTTTAATGAGGTCTGTCAGCTGTAGTTTACCAAGAATTACAGGACTATAATAATAATACATTTCCTTTAGCTAATGTTAGTTTCTTGAAATAAAACTCATGTTGCTATGGTTATTACTCTGTCCTGGGTTTAAGGTTATAGGAGTGTCTGTACACAACACTAAAAGATAGTTTTAGAGATTAATTCCCACAATTATACATAAGATTTTTAAGTTTTTAAAACAAGTTTGCTTATGCTTACCAAAGATGAAATTAATTAAAGGGCCAATTACTAAATTAATATTTTGAGAACAATTGTGCTGCTCCTTTTACCCTTTTTTTTTTTAAACCATGATTGTTTTGTAAAGCATTTTTTAGGAAAAATAAATCTTTTGTAACATTACCTAAATCTTTACTGTCACTTTTGATCAATTGAATCCATCCTTGCTATAAAAAAAACAATAAATACATCTTACAGAGCCTTAACTTTTGAATAGTGTTGTAGACCCATTTGTGTTTCCAGAAAATCTGCAGTGTGTATGTGGCCTGTGAGAGCTCTGTGTGTGTGTATGTGTGTGTGTCTGTCTAAGTCTAAACCCTGGAAGAAGTTACAAATGAATCATCCATCATTCTTTGTCACAGTGGCATAAATGATACCACTGCAATTCTGCTTCAAGGATGTGACCTCATCATGCCAAGTCACAGCTTGTGGGTTTTAGGTGAGTGAGTCAGTGTCAGCTGTCTTAATGTCTCACCGTCTCTTTCTGCAGTCTTCTCCTCTCTGTCTGGCCGGTGTTCATGCGGGTGTGGTCTCCAACACTCTGGGGGGGCAAATCAGTGTGGTCAGCAGCAAAGGCATCCCACACTACGAAAGCTCACTGGCCAACAACGTGACATCTGTGCCGTGAGTAACCCATCTGCATTCTTGTTTGCTTTCTTCATGGGAAAATCTTTTTGATTTGATTACAGGGCTTGCAAGGCAGTGCAGTATTGAAAATCCTCTTAATAACATTTTCTTTGTCTCTTCTGCAAATTAATTGACTGTGTAATGCAGTGCCAAGAAGCCTCTAAAAATTGCAAGGAATCTATCTATCCATCTATTTATCTGTCTGTCTGTATTTTATTTTATTTCTTTTTTTGATAGCAAGTATGGAATTAGTCTAATTGTATGTTTTCCAACAAGCAAAAACCATCTTGTAATTACAAGCTGATTTATTTTTTATATATCAAAGCTATGACTTAAATATTATAGTTATTATAGTAATTTCTTTGTTCTTTATTTTTTCGCAAGAGTTTACAGAGGTGAATTAATATAGTGAATTATGAACTTTCATAAGCAACAAAGCAGAACATGGATCTGTCTTTTTATTGTGAATCGTGTGTTGCCATAGAAACGAACACTTTCTGAGTCAGAGGACCTGAACTGCTCTAAATTGTCATCTGGTAATTATGGTAATTCCAACATGACGTGAACACAGCTTAAGCGACAGCTTAACATTTGCATACTGGATGCATTTATTTGAAGCTATCTATGATTGTCTACACCGTGAAGATGCTCTTGTGTTGCGTGTTGATTCTCATGCACAGCTGGTGGAAAACATCTCTGATGCAGCGTTTCATTTACTCAAAATCAAAGCCCAAAATTTCAACGTATTAAAGCATTTTGCTGCCCTGCAAGCACTGGCATTTCTTTCTGGAAATGCAAATCTACGTAGATTTAATTCTGCTCTTTGGTTGAGTTTTTTTTCCTTCTATGTAATAAACTGATTGATTGGTAGGCAGAATGATAGCTCTGCATCTTTCTCCCTCTTATAGTGGAAATCTCTCCCCAAGCCTCTTTACTTTCAAGACTAGTGGTAAGTGAATCAGTAATGTGTCAAACTTGTCTGTTGTTGTATATTATAGAATGATTTGTTAAAAAGAACCTTTTAAAATAAGATTTAATAAAGACGTTTGTTCTTTTTTTCCTGTCAGTTCTGCAGAAATGCCAACACCTTGGTGATCTAATAATAGAAGCTTTCATTTTCATTCTCTCTTAAGGTTGCTATGGCACTTTGGGTTTGGAGTCGGGGGTGGTCAGTGACTCTCAGATCACAGCCTCCTCAGAGTGGGAATGGGGCGGTCACGGAAAGGAACCCACTGTCTGGAGCCCCACAGGGGCTCGACTCAAAACACCAGGACGTCCGTGGGCAGCAGCCAACAGCGACACAAAAGAATGGATTCAAGTGGACTTAAAGAAGGAGAAAAAAATATCAGGTAGAGTTTGTGTGTGTGTGAGAGAGAAGGATCGGTGTGTTTGCGTCTGAATCTTGATTGGTCAGTCATTCGACTCTGCTTCTCAGGTATTACCACCACTGGCTCCACCCTCCAAGAATATCAGTTTTACGTTTCAGCCTATGAGGTGTTATATAGCCATGACGGACAACAGTGGAAACCCTATCAAGAAGATGAATCAGATAAAAATAAGGTATGGAGGACTGTTTGTATCGTGTTAGCCTAGCTCTGTTGCATAATCTTTCTAACCATCATTAACTTTATAAATGACTGATTTCGAATGCTCTTTATTGAAAGCAATATTTCAAAATAAACTGGAAATCCTATGAGTGCACATATTATGATAATCAAATGTAAAAGAGTTTGCTACGTACATACAGTAAAACATCTTAAAATAAGTCATTTATGAGGTTGCATTTCACAAAGAATGCTGCTTCATGGTAGCCTGGCTCCCGCAACTATTAAGCTCATAGGAGCTTTAGGGTGCTTTCACACCTGTGGTTCGGTTCATTTGGTCCGGACCAAGGGCAACAAATGATACATTGTAGCATTTTT